>CM032232.1:36030000-36630000 GCA_019009955.1 Riptortus pedestris | reverse complement strand
TAAACTAATGATGACTTTCATCATCAACTTAGCTATTTATACAATTTCAAATCTAACTTTTTATTAAGAAAGTTTATGAAATTATGCTTAGATTAGAAGTATGTACAAATAATTACATCCCTCCATATAGTACTACATTCTTTTAGTTTATTTCTTGTAACACTTCAGTATTAAATAAAACAACAACATATTTATGAACTAACACAAAAGAGTATATGTTATGGAGGTAGGTATTAGGGAGGAAAGAGAAGATGGTTTAAGAAAGAGAACCGCCAAACCTCTGGTTCCGCGTTATCCCTTATTCTATAGCTACACTAAACTAGACGTTTTAATTTTCCCCTCCCCCCTGACAAAATGCCGGCCACTGATTGGCTGTTCTAGGCTGAGAAATGATTTGTGACAGGGGTGTAAAGCCGAAGAAGTCGTCAGTAGCCATTGTGAGGAAGGCGAGTCCTGGGACTGAAAGGCTTCCATTGTTCGCCTCCTGATAGAGATGACAACCCCTGGGAAAACTTCCTATCAACCCCCACCCACTTAGCTACCGGCCAGTCTCCCCTACATCAACCCCTCCGTCAACCTCCCCACCCCACTCACTTCCTTCTCCTTGACTTTAATCCAAATTTTTCTTTCAGAATTTTGCTCGGAAAATTGCACGTGGTTTTTAATACCCATTTTGCACCAATCATTAAAAAAAATCTATTTCGTTTGAATATTTTATTTTTAATTCATTTACATCTATAAGGGCTCCCCAACGAGGAAATGTACTTACTTAATATACAAAAAGGCACGCAGACAATCCAAGTTGGATAAATAATTCCAATTACAAGTTGAATAACAAATTTTAACTTAAAAATTTATTCCAAGTCAGAAAATAGTCATTTTCATCTTACTTGTACTGCCGATGGAAAATTATTGCCCAGTGAACACAAATGCATAAATGTACCGTGGAGTATGTATGGGAATAAAAATAAATAAAAGAAAAAAACCTGATTGTTATTTGATTTTTTTATAAATTATAAAATTAACAAATTTGAAACATAAATAAAAATAAAATAATTAAATAAAATCCTTTCAAAATGGCAGTGACCTATAGTTAAACCAATCTAATCTAAAGGTAGAGCACATAGAGAACTTTAATAAATAGCACTGAATACAACTATACAAAGGCTTGAATTCCTGTATAAAATATAGCTAGATTAAATATTACAATTACATATAATGTAACATTTGGTAATAGTAATCACTATAAATCCAACCTAAAATGTACTAATAATATAGTAAGACTAATTACTTTAATAGTAAAAACAATTATAATCCTATAAAAAAATAGAGATTTCATCCCCAATCTTAAACTCTCCAATTATTTGGGCCTACTGCCCACCACTTGACTTCCAGAATCTATCAAAAAGAATTCGAGAATGATATCCCAAAACATAAGGAATTGAAAGTAAAATGGAAGGACTAATTTTAGATTTTATATTAAACACATTTCTTAATCTAACATATTCTATGCTTTATTTGTCGTTTAATAATGTCAAATATTTCTAGATGTTAAACAATATTAAAATTTCAGGAATAGTTTTAAAATAATCAAAAAGGCTGTAATTGCAGAAAACCGCAATTTCCTGGCTATAAATAAAAAATACTTTCGTTCTAAATAGAATCGACAGACCATCTTCTCAAGTATTTAAAAATAAATATAAAACTTGCACGCATTAAAACGTTTTTAATTTTTGGGAATGGAATTTCGAAAGTTTTGCTACAAAATAATATTGTAGGTGCACTTTTTTTATTGTAGGTGAACTATTTTTTTATTAGAAGTAGTGAATTTGTTTTCTAATTTTATTACTAATTACTCCCAGAATATCAACAGAATACAATCAATAGAATCTCGTAAAGTTTAGATTCCACAAAAATGCTTGTCAATCCTATTAGTTAAGCGTATAAATCCTAAACTATGCTTCTTGAAGTTCAAATTGTTGAGCTATTGGGTTCCCTGAAACAGAAGTCATCCACCTGCAGTTCAGTTGGCTCCACTTCTTTCTATAAGATTCGACCTGACATATGTTAAATTGAGCTGTAGGATGGGATGAGTCTATAAAAGCAATATTTCATTTTTGGAAACAAGACAGAGGTCCATTAAGACCCGTTTAGACAGGCAATCGGTCTAATGATGAGGGATGAAGAGCCAGAACCCTATTTATGGACAGCTATTCAAATCGACTCCTGTTTATCGATACCTGGTGTTAGCAGCTGATTAGACGCTAGAATCGACATTTAGTCAGGGCCAATGTGTATTAATGGGTTTTCAGCCATTAAGCCAGCAACATTGCTTCAGTTTTCTTGAAAGGAAGACTCTTTGTATCTTCTATAGGAAATTTATATTGATCTAGATGAAATTTATGTTCATTTGTAAATGAACATTCTTTACCAAGGCTTACAGAAAAAAAAGTCCGTCACGCAAACAGATTTCCTACATGAAGGCGGAAACTAAAAAATTCAAATATCTCGGTTAATATTCTTCCTACAAAAAAAAATATATATTTGACGGCATTAATAGAACACTCAATTCTTTGATCCGACGTATATTAACGGATATATTTTGAATTTTCGAAATTCCCCGTCTGTAACCCCCCCCCTCCCACTGGTCTGATTTTGGAACTTGATCTTTCCCTTGGAGAGAGAAAAAGATACGTCCAATTATTCACAAATTTTTCACAAAAAAAAAAAATTGTGAAGAATTGGATGTCTATTTTTCTCTCTCCAAGTAAAAATATTCTTCCCTTTCAACAAACACATCCGTGGAACTTGATCTTTCTTTTTAGATAAAACAGTTAACTATCAAGTTTGGTTAAGATTAAACACAAATTGCGACCGCTTGAACGTTAAGATATATATAAAACTTTGAGCGGACCTAATTTTTTTCATCTCCTGGGTAAGATCAAAAGACATTTGAAGAAATTTTTCGAATGTCGCGTTATGTGTACGACCACAATAGTTAATTTCCCATTAGGGAAATCTGCTAAAAGCACCACCTAGGCTTTAGCAGAGTTGAGAAAATAAAATATTTCACGAACTTTTTCCATTCACAAAAAAACCAGAGCATTAGAGAACACGAATAATTTAAACCCAATGTCACTGTGGAATGTGCATGAATCTTGAAGGCGGAAAAGCAGCATACAGAGCTCGAATGATAGCACAAATAAGGACACATCAGCATTTATCGATTATTTATATTTGTTATTTGCACTCTACAACAAATTTAATTATTTTTTAACTAGATGACAGTTTGCTTAAAAAGGTCCAAAGCTATCCTAGTAATGTCAAATGAACACTCTGCTACTCAGATTCACTTGGATAGCTCCTCCGTCAACTCAGGTTCTAGCTGCGAGCAAAGCTTGGACATTGTGTACTAGGTAACAGGAGGACGGAATAAGAGGATACCTAGCCGTTAGTCTTTAACCCCTCTCACACTCGCCAAATCCCGAGGCTTAATGGTGGGAATGTAAGGATCCTACGACTCCAACAGACCCTCAGTCAAAGCTTGGACATAGCGTACGCCACAGAAGGGTGGGCACGGACCGAGAGGGTACCCAGTTGCCTGGCCTCAACCCCTCCCGCCCTCTCCAAGTTCTTCGAGGCACAATGAGATGAAGGACAAATCATACAGACCCTAAGTACTCCTGTACACGCATCAGCAAACGAGAATGTAATGGTCATCAAATGGGCACCGAAGGGGTTCAGAAACCCTTTCTTTATTAATTTCTAACACACCATTGAATGAAGGTTGAAACGACGACCACAACGTCCGTAGCTGGAAACCACTAACGGATCCAGACATACCGAAGCTTGGACAACGTGGAAATAAATGCGAAGAAGAGTAGATCCAGTGAGATCATTTCTATTCACAATATCCAATAAAACAACTAAAAGATTACTAGGCCATCGATCAATATCAGCCTTGAAGACAAAACGAATATTTATAAGTGAACCTTTATATATCTAAATCTATAAATGGCTATTTGAACAAAATGCAATACGTTTAAACATTATTTGGGAACAGCGATAGAATCAAACAGATATATCATTACATCTGAAATTATATATCCCTGTTTTAAAAACCATTTTCTCAATATCCCAACATACATTTTATCTAACCCAAATACTAAATGGGCACGGAAATACAAACTCTTACTTATACAGATTCAATCTTACTGACTCAAATACTTGTAAATGCGACAGTTACACTGAACAGACATTCACCCACCTGATTTATGAATGTAGACTGACTCAAGACATACAAAGACAGTTGAACAGTCACATTCCCGCGTTGGCTATCAGTCCCGATATATTTATTAAAAACAATAGCCTATGACATTCTTAAGCTGAGAAAGGAAATGATAATATGATATTAATATTATATAATTTATTTATTAGTTATTTAATTGAATTCCTTAATTGTTCTTATTATTTTCTTAAGTTTAATTTTCTTGTTGTTATTTACATTTTTAGCAGATTTCCCTTAAGGGAAATCAGCTATTGAGGTTGTACTCATGACGGAATTTTCGAATTTTTTCTTCAAATGTCCATCAATCCTACCTAGGAGATGACGAAAATGAGGTCCGTTTAAAACTGTGTATATATATATATATATATATATATATATATTTGTCTGTTATCGCTCTAGCGGTCGCAATTTGTGTTAGTCATTGCCAAACTCAATATTTAATCGCTTCATGTAAAAAGAAAGATCAAGTTCGTTAACGGCTGAAATCGGACCAGAGGGAGGGGGGGTTTAGAGGGGGAGAATTTTGAAAATTCAAAATATCTCCGTTACTATAAGTTGGACCGAAAAGGTGTATAGAATCAATCTTATTGAAAATTAAATGCACTATAAATATTGTTATATACATTTATTCTCTATCTTGAATATTAACTGAGATATTTGCATTTTTCAGTTTTCAGCATTTAGTAAACTCCCACTTCTACTAGTGTTACATAAACAATGCACTGTTATATAATAAAAGATATTAATTGAAGCCTAAATACCAAATAATGTTTTCATTGAACTTTTACTTTGTGAGATATATGCAAATTCGTTCTGCAAAAGAAGGGGGCATCTTTTGTTTTTCGATTACTAAAATTTGAGTGATTGAGATAAAACTGATTCTGATTCATTAAAAATTACAGCAATAGCTTTAGTAAATTGTTTTCAATAAAATTAATATGTTATCTTCAGATATATTTCATTAATTGTTTGTATTTCGTGTCTATCTATGCAGCGCTGCGAGGTTGGATTGCCTGTTTGTTTACAATTCAGCCTTGTATTGTACATTTTCTGGACATTCACGGTTGTGTTACCTGCATGTATATTCATCTATTATAAACCTTCTCTGGGAAATCTCCTTAGATTTCGCAGCATCTGCGTGATGGACTTTTTAATATGAATATATATATATATATATATATATATATATATATATATATATTGTTATATAAAAAATTGTTAACCTTTAAGCCAAAATGCACCTATAATGCAAATATGCATGGGATGTGCAGAAAAATAAAATTTCCCCTCCTAGGGTTACTACTATGTATAGGAAATGCGTAAAAATACAAAACAAAAAAAAAACATTATGTACATACGAAGGCACTGACTGGTCATAACAGAAAGGTTAGTAATGTATTAACCATTACACGCACTGCTTTGACAGATTGCCTTTAAAATAAATACAAACACGGAAATACTCATACTACCATAAGAAACTCACCGTCCATCACATTCATTGACAACATATGGCAGTCGACAACGAAAGGAAAAATAAATCTTCCAACAAGGGTACTTCATAGTTCTTAAGAATGAGCCTCTTAGTCCGGAACAAACTAATTTTCGTCGAAAACTCATACATTTAGTTTAATTTAGGATTTTATGGCTTGCCAAAAACTTAATTGAGAAGAAACCCTAAATAAATTTTAATTTTAATTGTCCTACTGGGCTTTAATTAGTATCATTGTTCAGCATTGCTTCAGGCATCCTTTTTTATTGATGCCCAACTTCCGAAAGTCCTTTTTTAGATCATCCTTTCCAGGGTTACCGCAAACATCAGCTTGGATAGTCAAATTTTTCTCTAGCTTGTCATAAAGACAATTTTATATTGTTTTGGATTGTTTACATGTATGATAATAAGCTAATTGGCAACATAAACTGAACTTAGGTGTTTTGCTATTTACCAGTTCAAAAAACATCTAGTGAAGAAAAATATATTTTACATGGCCTACACGGAAAAGGATTACGAACAAAAAAATGAGTATAGTATAATATGGTACGTGAGTTGGGGCGGGAATGGCTAGAGCGCCCTCTAGGTGTCTACACCTCATTACGAGAGACTAAACCTCATGAGATGAAATTGGTCTATTTAGACCCCAAAGCGGTGCTTGTTGTGAATCCCAGGGTTTGTCTCGTGAGGGAAATACAAGAACCTCACTTTAAGCTTTCATATTTATCTCAACATTCATTGTAAATGCTTCGGCAACACACTTGGGTGTTAAAATCATTATGTTTTCATCAAGCCCAAAGCTAAACGGTCGTAGTTCTCCACAAATCTAAATCTGCAAGACTCAACTGTACCAGACCCTTTCTTTCATACACAGTTCAACAGCGTTTGTGAGTATTGCTTAAAGTGCGATTATGTGATCCTTTAAAAATGTAATTCCTCGTTTATACATTCCAACTTAAAAATGAAATGAGTCTACATTTGACTTTTAAGTGCCTTTCTTTCGCTTACAAGGAAGGATAGGGAGCCCGAAAATTCAAAACGTTGTGTGAAATTAGAGTAGTTCAAGTGTATCATAAAATTACTTTTAGCAGATTTCCTTATACGGAAATCAGCTATTGAGGTCGTACTCATGACGCGAGTTTTGAAACATTTCCTCAAATATCCATCGATCCCAGGAGATGACGAAAATGAGGCCCGTTCCAAATTATATATATATATATATTTGTCTGTTAACGCTCTAGCGGTCGCAATTTTTGTTTGATCGTTACCAAAGTTCATATTTAATCGTTTTATGTAAAAAGAAAGATCAAGTTCGTTAATGGCTGAAATCGGACCAGTGGGAGGGGGGTTTAGAGGGGAGATTTTTGAAAATTCGAAATATCTCCGTTATTATGCACCGGATCGAAAAATTTTAAAGAATTAGTCTTATTGCAAATAAAATTTACTATAAATATTGTTCTATACACTTTTTCTGTATCTTGAATATTAACCGAGATATTTGTATTGTGTGTGTGGTCGGCAGGAGTCGGTATGTTCGGGACTTTCCGCCGAGAGCTAGTGCGGCCGTTTTCGTTACTATACGTCCCTCGTGAATAGGTTTAGAGAACCATTACTACTATTGTCATTATTAGGCAGATTTCTCTATTGTAAAACTTCACGTGGGAAATCTGCTTAGTTTACGCAGCCCCTGCGTGACGGACTTTTTGTGAGAGGTAAATCGTTTAAATATTTTAAAAACATCGTATTGTTCAGTTTCATTGTACATTAAAACCATAAAAACATCATTTGAAACATTATTTAAATCTATTATGGTTTTAACAATATTCGCTCAGAAATATAAAAACGTTTTATGTTTTTTTTTCAAGAGGTGATTATGCCACTGGGGCAGGGGGGTAGTTCCACACGAACAAAAAATAGAATTGTGGTATGGTTAAACTACCCTTCTTGCACACAAAAGTTTCAGAATTTTCGGTTCCCTAACCTGCCTTGTAAGATCTACCCGTAGACAGAAAAGCCGCGAAGTTAAGTTGATAAGGAATTTATTAACTTCCACTTTGTGCTACTACGGCTAACTGGGACGGGTTATCTACAGGTTACCGCCATTTTCTAACCAGGGTGGAACTAAGGATTTTATTTAATGAGCTCATCACTAAATATATCCCTATTACCCAGACGGAAATCGAACTCTAGGTTTACCGTGTGAAATTAAGACTAACGCTTTAACTCAATCCCAAGTTTTGAAGATTTTACGGTTATTCGTACGCTGTGATTTGTCATTTGACAAAAAACAAAGAGCTTCCGCTAATGATGTCCTTTGTTAAGGCCCTGTGATAAATTGAACAAAAGTACGTCACACTTGGGGTAGCTTAAAGTAAGAAGATTTCTTCACTTATTTTCCTCTATATGAACCCTACGCAAACATGAATTGTAACTTGTACATCGGTCTAAAGTTGTAAACGTGATAAGTATCTAAGTAGAATTTAGACCAGAATCGCAACCACTGCGTTAATATTCAAACCAGAGAAAAACATATAAAACAGTTGTTTTAGGTACTCATATTTTAGTAGTATAAAACACACACACACACATATTCAAGTGATGAACAGCTGTAGTTGAAAACCGTAGTCTATGAGAGTACATGAATATGGGATTAATGATTCATTTACTCATGTATTCACTGATTTCACAAAGATGGCCAAGATTTGCATATTGAGGCGTATAAGGTACTCTGTGTTGAATGCAATAACATTCAACCTTATGATTAAAGGTACAATATGGCTTTACGCTAGTTCGGCTTGCTTTTTGAGACGCACAATATCTTGAGAAGAAAAGAACTTTTCGGACCAGAAATACATTTTTCGTAAAATATCATTAACGGGTACATAAATAATTGTACACTGTTTTTCAAAATCATTGGCATCTTACTTTTTTCTTGGTCAAACAGAGTGGCGAGTTCGTTTCGCGCCTGGGCAAATATGAATTTATTTAGTGACGAACTCATTAAATAAAATCCTTAGTCCCACCCTGGCTAGAAAAGGGTGGTAAGCTGTAGATAACCCGTCGCAATTAGCCGTAGTTTCATAAAATGTACGTTAATAAATAAATATACAAAATATTAGGCTGTATGAAATACTTAAAAAATATTTCATTTCAAAATTAAGTCCGAGTTGTCAAATATTTCCCAATGCAACAGATGGAAATAGGACAAGGAAAATAATTTATCTATACTTTTATGATAATCAAATAAGGTTCCATAAAATTTTTTTTTTTTGTTTTTGTAATACACGGTACGGAGAATTTTGAATTTTCCCACTCTTTAACCCCCCATCACCTCGCTGGTCGAAAGGGAAGGCGTCTATTTGTCTATTCCCTCTCGACAATTCCAAGTATGAGTTATAACATTTTCAGGTTAGTCGTTTTAGTGCCATGCAGGATACGTGATACGTACATTAGAAGATACGTACTGACGTCATGCCAAAACTAGTAAAATCTCTGTAACAAAAGGGCTGCATTAACTAAGCAGATTTGCCACGTGCGTCACGTATTTACATTTGTCTCAAAACGTAAAAGTTGAATCAAAACTATATTTGGTATTTAGGCTTCAAATAAAGTGGTTCATTCTATGTCAGTTTATTGTTAATATGACGTACGTAGTAGGAGTGCGGGTTAACTCATGACTGAAAATTAAAAAATGCAAATATCTCGGTTAATAATCAAGATAGTGAAAAAGCGTAAATAACAACATTCATGGAACATTACACTTGCAATAAGATTAATTCTATGCAATTTTTAGATCAGAAGCATAAAACAACGGAGATATTTCGAATTTTCAAAATTCTTCCCTTTTAAACCCCTGCCTCCCCGGTCTGATTTTAGCCGTTAACGAACTTGATCTTCATTTTTACATAAAACGTTTAAATATCAAGTTTGGTAACGATCAGAAGAAAATTGCGACCGCTAGAGCACTTACTGCTGACATCCGGTGGAATATTTAGCAGATTTCCCTCAAGGTCATACCCATGGTGCAGTTTTCGAAACATTTCTTCAAATGTCCATGGATCCTGCATTTATAAAATAAGGCAGAAATGGCTTAGAGTATGATTAAAATTAATCTTCGTTATCAGATTCTAATATATTAATATATTTACGTAAGCCAAATAAAACACTAGTAATTCGGACAGGTTTTTTTTTTTTTTTTTTTTTTTTACAGTTCCTTCTTCTTGCTAGAAAGGGATTAAGAATTTTATGTAGTGGACATGCCATTAAATAAATTACATTTCATTTCGGCTGACTTGTCCTCAAATTTATTCTGTGTACTTTTGAAAGGGTTTTTAGGGAAATATTAGATTTAAATACTCTAGAGTAACCCTGAATGGATAACATCAAATCTGTGAAGAGCTTTAATTGATGTATAAAAGTGTATGGAATTTGCCAAAGGACTGAAAGAAAATGGTGAAGGAAGTTGAGTATATAAGACTACGTTCTTATATATCCGTGACTCCCATATGAGTAAAGTATTCTTCAGTAAGGATTGTGACCTTTAGCTGAGCCATGAACAAACTATAACCTTCTGTCTGCATATCTAACACGCAACCTAAAATAGAATTTCAAAGAAAAGGGACGGGGAAATGAGACTTGCGAGTACTCACAAACAAAACTGAACAATGATAAATCCCTACAATACGTATTCCTCAAGGAAAATGAGAAAAAAAAAATAAAGGGAAGAAAACAGTAAAAAAACGGTGAAGCACTATAGAGCAGACCGCCTCACTTTATAAGATTTCCCTATTTTTCCGAGAAGAAACGAGACACCCACAGTTAGCCATTCCCGCAACCTCAGCTGCCGTTTCGCTGCTCTATTGGATTCTCTACTACTCACTTACTGGATCGCCTTAGAGTATCACATTTCCAATAAAGGGTTCTTCCTGAGGACATCTCAATCCTCACTTAAAAATAAAAAAAGTCCGTCGCGCAGGGGTTGCGTTAACTAAGCAGATTTCACACGTGTGTTTCATATTTTATTTATCTCAAAACGTAAAAGACCAATGAGAACAATATTTGATATTTAGGCTTGAAGTAAAGTGCTTCATAACATAGTAGCATATTGTTAATATGAGGTGAGTAGGAGTGAGAAACAAAAACAAAAACTAAAAAATGCGAATATCTCTGTTAATAATCAGGATATTGAAAAAAATGTATACAACATTTATAGAACATTAAATTTGCAATAAGATTGCTTCTATACACATTTTCGATCCGACGCAACGAACTTGATCTTTCTTTTTAAATAAAGCGATTATATATCAAGTTTTCGAGCGCTATACTTGTAACAGACAAATATATAGATAGATAAATAGATAGATACATACAATTTTGAAGGGACCTCATTTTCATCATCTACTAGTTAGGATCGATGGAAATATGAAGAAAAATGTCTAAAATTGCGTCATGAGTACAACCTCAATAGCTGATTTACCTTAAGAGAAATCTGCTAAAGGGGGGTGGGAGTCTAAATCAAGAACGGGAGATCCACTATTTTATCATGCACAAATTATATAACTATATTTCATGTTTAGGGCTTATCGAGAAAATAATATCATTGTCGGTTTTTTGTGTATACTATTCATGCTAATTTCAACAATCCTTAATAAAATAAATTAAAAATTCACAATGGAATTTATTTTTTTAGAATTCCCCACAGGAGAGCACGTTTTTTAGCAGACTTCCCTTAGGAAAAATCAGCTATTGAGGTTGTACCCATGATAGGATAAATGTCTATCTAACCTACCAAGGAGGAACGAAAATTACGTTCATTCAAAAATGTTATATATATATATATATATATATATATATATATATATATATATATATATATATATATATATATATATGAGAGAGAGAGAGTGTGTGTGTGTCTGATAACGCTCTAGTGGTCGTAATATTTGTCTGGTCGTTACCAACTCCATATTTAAACGTTTCATATAAAATAAAGTCACCATCATGGTAGGTGAATGAAATTATTCTATTTCCAACATTTTTGAGAATTTGTTCCTTATGTATTACTGAAAAAATATTATTTCGTTTATATTAGAATGATTCAAGATTCAAAAGAAGCATTTAGTTATGAATTATAGACACTAAATAAAATTATTAGTAAATAAAATTATATGTCTTTTACTTACCCCAAAAGTAGTTTATTAATTTTAAAGAAAACACTTACCTGAAACAAAAAAAAATACATTAATTACGGTATAAGAAAAGTAATTCTAGTTGTATATAAATAAAAAATAATCAACAATGAGCTAACTGTCTGTCCAGCCTGACTGACTTTACTTATAAATAAATCTGACACATTCAGTGATTGTCCATTGTGAATTGTGACAGAGCTATTGTTCGAATAACTATTTCGGTTGCTCTACTTATTTCATGACTGAATAGTTCAGCAGCCAATGCCCTTCACTGTAGATGCAGCAACGCAACCAGAGGTCAGACAATAATCTAAAGAAATTATTACCTTTACAACTCAAATATGAAATGTATTTTTGAGATGTTTAACAACTATTACTGAGTGCTATAACAAAGTTATTAATACGAACAACAGTTTGAACTAATCACTGTAAGTGGATATAATCACATAAGGTAAAAAAGACCGCAGGGGCTGAGTTAACTAAGCAGATTTCCCACCGGCTTCACGTATCTCAAGTTCAATGAGAGCATTATTTGGTATTTAGGCTTCAAATAATGCCCTTCATAATATAAAAGCTTATTGTTAGTATGACATGAGTAGAAGTGGGGGTTTACTGAAGGCCGAAAACTAAAAAAATGCAAATAGCTCGGTTAATAATCAAGATAGTGAAAACACGCACTTAAGAACATTTATAGAACATTACATTTGCAATAAGATTGTCGTTCACAGTGACAGTTTCAAGCAGGTCCTAAAATTTATCCCATAATTTAGAGACACATTCAAAAATGAACGTATTGAACGATGCCTGCATGTCGGGCGTTTGTCATTTTTGTGGCCTTCCATGCAATAATTTTATATTTATTTTATTTTGGAGCGTTCGCAGCGAGGCGATATTGCTCATCAAAAAAGAACAAAATAACAATGTATATAAACAAAATGCAAATACCATAGAGAAATCTGCATACTAGTAACACTACCAACGGTAATGAGAAATCTTTCAGTTAATTTTAATAAACCCCCAACGGAAACAGCTTCTGAATAATAAACAAACAGGTCTGCCAACCACTCAGAGCTGAACAGATAGATATTCTTCACCGAAAGGAAAAACAATTACTAAATATAACATATTAAGTTTATTGAAAACTATTAAGTATATCTAGTTCAAATCGAATTATAGTAGTCCAAGAACTAAAGTAAGGGAGGGGGGAGGTATCAACAGAACGTATTTTCACAAACTAGAAGCTTACTTGGGTCTCTAAAGCAATTTCACGAGAACTGAACAGTTACGGAAACGGCCGAACTAACTTTCGGCGGAAACTCACGAATAAAACCGACAATAGCCTCATCTCGTCCGTTATCAGCACACTCTTAATAAAAATACCAATATCTCGGTTAATATTCGAGAGAGAGAATGAATGTTTATGACAATATTTATAGTAAATTTAATTTGCAATACGATTGATTCTATACTAGTTTTCGATCCGACTTATAGTAGCGGAGATATTTCGAATTTTCGAGAACTCCCCCCCCCACTAGTCTTATTTCAGCTATTAACGAACTAGATCTTTCTTTTTGCATAATCCCAGTGAATATCGAGTTTGGTAACGATCAAATAAAAATTACGACCGCTAGAGCGTTATCAGACCAATTTATATATATATATATATATATATATATATATATATATAATTTTGAACGAACCTTATCTTCGTCATCTCCTGGGTAGGATTGATTGACATTTGGAGAAATTTTTCGAAAATCGCGTCATGAGTACGACCTCAATAGCTGATTTGCCTTTAAGGAAATCTTCAAATATAAAAAACTGAAACACAAGGTGGGATGTACCATACTAGCGAATAATCATTTTCACGAGTATTAACTTTATATTTAAAGCAACGATGCTTTTAAACTCCAGGCGGCTAACCTTTTGATAATCTTGCACAATAACTCTTTCGAGAGACACTTCCCGAGCAATAAATAAATAATTTATGAGTTGATGAGTTTCAGCATTATAAGCTTAGATTTGTTTCAATCCAGAAGTATTATTAATCTATTTTATAATTCAAAAGATGTAGATTAACCGTAGATTACAGCGCTCGGGAGGGGGGGGGGGATTTGCAGGAAGTTATAATTTCTCGTAATAATAGAATTCGCATTCAAGAATTTCATAAAGACATACATAGCTATTTAAAAAAAATACTCTTATCATTAATTGATAACATTGGTAAAAGAACAATTCTCTTAAATATATATATATAAGAGAATATTTTTGAAAACATTGAGAGTTTAAAGATTATGTCTACGATAATTCATCATTCCGTTAACTACTATTTGTCGAATCTGAGTATATTTCATTCACAGGTTTATTTCTCTAAATATGCATTTAATCATTAAATGTAAGAACTTTAAAATATTTATATATGTTTAAAGACTTTTTTGCTTTTTTATAAAAGGAAAATTTTAATTTTTATTCTCAGAAAACTCAGAAGTGTAATTTCCTAAAACATGACGTGTATTGGAACTTCTGAATTCTTAAATATTGAAGTAATTCCTGTTTCAGCGGGAAATAAAGTTTTTATATTTAATAACTTTAGCTGTTTGCATTTGTGAGAATGGAAACTAATAAATGTTTCAATATTTAAAATGCAAAGCTTGTAGAATCCCGAAGCCACCTTTTTAAGAATTTAAAATATGAAAATTTAACAATCCATTATTGGTAACGCAGTAAACATTTATACATCAGTTTTTAAAACATTTAAGCAATCTGCTTGATGATGTTTGGGAGATTTAAAATAAACAAGCACAATTCACTTCAAATTTAGAAAGTAATGGAAATCCACTTTTAGGATTAAGTATTATGACTACGCTAGTTCTTATTTTTATTATTATCCTAATTTAGATAAGTTAAATCTTATTTTCTTTAAATTAAAAATTAATGACGAAATAATTTGAATTTTTAAGTCAGATCAATAGCTAATCACTATGGCTGCGGAAAGGAGTTTACTGAAGTTTGTCAGAACGGAATATTAAAATACAAAAATGAAATTTTTGAAAAGTTAAAAAACCAAGACCTTTCAATTGATATCCACCGAGCTACAAATTCCAAACCCCATCTACAGAACTATATCCAGCCCGGAGAACTACCTGACATTTAAGACAAACATAAAAAAGCTAAGATCTGTTAGCCAATTAAGAGTATCAAGCCCAGAATTCACCAAACTTCAACCACGAAACAAAACTTTCTCATTCAAAGCTGAGGGAACTTGCACATTTTGTAATCAGTTCATCCCTAGTAGCTTGACAAATATGTATACTTCTCTACTGTGAGAAGCTCATCAAAGAAATAAATATCTACAAACACTTTCCTCAGCAGTCAGTGATGTGCATAAAATTGAAGATACTTATTATCGATAGCCTCAAAAAACTACACAAAGATTTACTGCATCATCACGTCAGCATGCAATACTCTTTAAGGAAAGTAATACGGAGTAACAAGGTATTTCTAAAGCTGCCCTTTAAAAAACACATTGATTCAACATTAACAACACCTAAGATGGTTGCAAAAATCATTTCGCAACTTATAAGCAATAAGTCGCCTGGCAGTGAGGGTATACACAACCTACTCTTAAAGAATCTGTCTCGTAAAGCTATAATCCACTTAACTAAAATCATTAATCATATCTTAATATATGCCCACTTTCCAGACGAATGGAAAACGGCAAGGCTTATTGTTCTTCCCAAGCCAGGGAAAAATCCCACCCTCCCAGGTAGCTATCGATATATTTCATTGCTAAATTGCCTCAGCAAAGTAGTTGAAAAGGTAATCAAATCTAATATAATATATTTCTTGGAAGAAAACAATCTGATCTCCAACAACCAACATGGCTTTCGAAATCAGCATTCAACAACAACCCAATTGGCCAGGATAACTGACTTGGTCCTCCATAATTTCAACTTGAATAAACATACAGGCATGGCTCTGGTAGATGTTGAAAAAGCCTTTGATTGTGTATGGCATAATGGCCTCATATATAAAATGATTCAATATAACTTTCCAATATATTTGATTATCTTAATCAATAGTTATCTTACTAACAGATCTTTTTATGTTACTACTGGTGGCTCAAGATCTAACCTTTTACAAATTCTTGCAGGTGTCCCACAAGGATCAGTACTTGGTCCAATACTATTCATAATATTTTTTAATGATGTAAAGTATCTTAAAACTAAATGCCTGAAAGCCCTGTTTGCTGACAACAAATCATTTATAATTTCAAGTTTCCGAGTTGACACTATTGCCAAGCATCTCACCATAGCATTGACACAATGTATTAAGTATTGTAATAAGTGGAAAATAAGATTGAATTCTCAAAAAACAGAGGTTATTCTTTTTACTAGGAGGATACCTCGAGTGTACCCTGAAGTTAAAATGCTAGGCAATCCCATCCCTTGGTCAAAGAATGTGAAATATCTTGGAGTCATATTAGACTCTAAACTTACCAAGACTAACCACATCAAAACTCAGTGTAATAAAGCTATTGGAATACTACAATCCTTATTTATTTTCTGTACTAAACAGAAATTCAGGGTTAAGTATAACTAACAAAAAACTTGTTTACTACTTATATATAAGGCCTGTTTTATTTTATGCCTGTCCTATTTGGTCAATGACATGCGAAACTAATAAGCGTAAATTACAAGTGGCTCAAAATAAATGTTTAAGATTTATTGGTTCATTCCCACGATGGACTCCTGTCATGCACATGCATGAAATTCTTGATATTCCCACAATAAATGAGTACATAACTAAGTTAGCAGAACACTTTTTCGATGCATGTCAAAATAGTAAGTATTAAGTAAGTAAGTAAGCACATTGCTGATATAGTTAATTATAGTTATAGTAGTTTAAATTACAAGAATTACAAATATAAGAGACTTAAGCACATAACATTTTAATTTCTCTGAAGAGCTTTTATTTTTTTCTGTACAAATTTATATTCTTCTGTGTATCTTTATAGTTCTTCTGTATTACTTTTAACCGTTCTGTAATTGAGAATTGTTTTATTTATTTCTGTATTTGGGGTTTTTTTGTTTTTTTTTTGTATTTTTTTTTTTTTTTTTTTTTTTTTTTTTTTTTTTGGAATTTTTTCCCTTATTATACATTTAGATATTAGAATAAAAATAGATATAAGTAATGTGGAATATTTAAAAAAGCCAATAAGCTTGAAAAATTGTATTTACTTTTATTGTAAATTATTATTTGTTAATATTTTAGATAATAAAATTCTTTTAACCTTTAACCTAATGCAATACTCTGGAATCTATAAGTGCTGATTGACCACACTCCAGTTAAATGTTATATTAAGCCGGAAAAGGGTTTATAGAATAGTTATCTTTTATGTACTACATTTTATTATTTACACTATATTGCTTTCTTTCTTTATTTTTTCATATTATTGTTGATCTCAAGAACTTGAATATAATTATTTATTTAAAAGACAGAATTGTTATTTGTTTATTTAATTTGTACAAGATGTAAATCTACAATTTACAATTCTACAACAAATAAATATATATTCTATTCTATTATATTTTGAATTTTTAATGTAAAGAAAATCACTTACTGTAATTTCTCTTTTATAAGTACTTTATTTATAAATAACAGGACTTTATATATAAAGAACAAACATAACGTGTCAAAAAGTATATTTTTACCCATTTTTTTGAGTTTTATTAAAAATTCCTTAGGTAGGAATTTAAAAGTACACTGTAAAACAATTGCGAATAATATAAGCGACGAGGTAAAAAATTGAATTAACTTCAGTCTCATAGAAATCGTATAATGTAAAGCTACATGAAAAATGAAATATATCTCGATGATACTATTATTAATTATGATAAATCTTTATGTCTGTTTGAATGCTAAAACATTTTATAACATTAAATTAAATGACACGATATTATCTCCTTTAGCCTTTAGGTATGAAAAGAAAGAGTAAATTTAATATAAAATGATTCCTTCTCTCCCGTCCCATTTCTCATTCCCTGTTTAGATCTAAAGAAGAGCTATTTTTTCCCAGCCTTCGTGCTGGATCTTGTGCTTTGAGCTTATCATTTCCATGGAAGATTACATTCAAAAGTCCTGGATCATTGAAGGCGTTTATAAAAAAGTCCGTCACGCAGAGGCTGTGTAATTAGCGTTTTTTCTATCCTGCCCAGAGATTAGGAAATATATTTCAGTTTCATCTTTCAAATTGTATTAATGTCTAGAAACTGATAACATGCAGAAATAATGCATGTCAATCTTGAGATTTTGGTATTTTTAATGACAGGTATAACATGTAATTCTGTTGACAGGTTTACAGAAAATTAAGTACAATGATGGACTAAAGTACCTAGTACAATTACTAAAAAGAATCCTTAACCCATTAATGCGTAAACTAAGCAGATTTCCCACATGTAGGTCGACATACTATTGATCTCATTTCAGCCTTTATTTCCAAAAAATTCGATGAGTAGAAGTGGACGGTTAATAAAATATTAATTCTTGATGTTACACTACCTATTTGCATGTATCTCGCATAATAAATACGTGTTATTTATGCTTGGAATAAGAAATTTCACAATATATTCTCTTATTTTTAAATTGCAATGACTAAAAGTGGGGGTATACTGAAGGCTCAAAACTAAAAAAAGCCAATATCCTGGTTAGTATTTAATTTAGAGAAAATTTGTATATGACAGCATTAATAGAACATTACATTTGGAATAATATTAGTTCTAAAGAATTTTTCAATACGACGTATAATAACGCAGATATTTTGATCTTTCAAAACTACTCCCCTTCGAACTCCCAACTGGTCAGATTTTAACTAACTTAATCTTTGCATAAAACGTTTAAATATAGAGTTTGGTATCGATCCAACAAATATTGGACCACTAGAGTAGTAACATACATAGATGCATATATATACAAATATAAGTTTAATATCTTCTAGGTACGATGGATGAACATTTTTTGAAAATCTCGTCGTTAGTACGACCTTAATTGCTGATTTTTCTAAAGGGAAATCTGATAACAAGTACTACTAAGTACTTTTGAAAAAAAAAAACTATATCAAGAATAAAACCAAATAATGGTCAAAGGAGGCCAACAAAAACCACTTAAAAGTAATAGGATATATTTTCAATAAAAGTGCATTAAACTTCCTTAATAAAAAAATATAAGGACCTGAGCTTCCAAGATAGGATTTATAATTGATTCAACATCTTCTTAACAAATATATATAAAAAATCATATTTACTTTTACATCGCACATCGGTTTCTGTGAAAAACCACTAAATGCTCAGATTTCATGAAATAAATAAATAAAATCATTAAGCCATAGAACTGTATATATTAAGAGTATCTAGAATTAAGTACCAAGGGCTGCGAAAACTAAGCACATTTATTGATGATATGGTATGATAAACTATGCATCTCTCCCCCCAATATATTTTCTATTTCTAAATTAAAATAGCAGTGAAACTTATGTTTTTTTCGACCCCACTTTGTTATTTAGGCGTTTCATGTAAAAACTAAGTAACTTGGAGAGAGAAAAAACGTCCAATTCTTCACAAATTTTTATTTCGGAGCTAAGCTCTTTGGAAGACTATTGTCTCCGTCTTCAGAGCTACTTGCATGCTCCATAGGGAAAGACGGCAAAAGATGGAGACAATAGTCTTCGAAAGCGATTAGTGAAATAAAAATTTGTGACCAAGTAAAAATATTCTTCACTTCCAACAACACTGCTGTGGAAAACTAAGTTATAGTTATAGTTCAGGATTGGATTTATCCAACCAACCTTGTTGAAAATGTAATATACAATCACAAATTGAAAATTGTTATTCTATTCATTTTTTCATCTAACTCGAATATTAACCAAGTTATTTGTATATTTCAGTTTTCAGTCTTCATTTAACACAAACTTCTACTCTCGCAATTTTCATTGTATGTTACGCTTTAACGTCCTATTTACATAGGTTTCTTATAACAAGTTAATATTTTTCAATGGTGTTTAATGCAAGAAATTCACTCGTAAATTCTGCTTAGTATAAGGAGCCTCTGCGAATTTTTTTAATAAAATTAAACACTAAATTCACAACCTAGCAGTTCTTACAGTGTACGTATTTTCTATTCCTCTTTAATTAAAGAATATATGTTTATATAAAAATATATAGATATATTAATCATAACGAATAGAACCTGTTACTTTACAAAAAGTGTCAGAAGCTTGAATTTTTCCTTTTTCTTCCTGAACACGATAATTTTAATATTGTTGTTTAGGGAGAAGATAATAGCATAATTCTTGTTAAAAGGGTCATTTGAAAAATAAATAGAAGCCGAAAGAAAAAAAAATACCAATTAGTCTTACTGTTGATTCTCGTTTGCTTCACCATTGATTTTCATTCCAATAATAAATGGAATATAAATTTTATTCGTTCAAAAAGAGGCAAAAATGAATAGCATTTATTAATGCGGCAACAGACATTGTACTTACTCTTGTTTATTCATGAGGCTAATGGAAGTACAATTCGTCCCCTTATGTTTTAAAATATGAATGATCACGTTCCATTCGTGACAATGGTGTGCTTTTGCACTTTCAAAACCATTTAGTATAATTAAAGGTTTCAGAAATGCGACAATTAAAAAACTCAATTAATGACCAGCGCTTAATACAAACAGCTGGAGTAAAGTATACTTAGATTTCTTTCTTAATAAGAAATAAACAAAGTCCTCCATAAAAATTGCAATCACGTTTCTCAGAAATTGAGCTTTGTAAGAAACTGAGATGGGTTTAATAAAAAAGGAAACATTAATGAATACTTCTTAATCAACTCTGGTTTTACGTCTTAATCAATTCAGACTTTTGGCACCCCCCTCCAACCCCTTCGTTGTTATTCACTCTCTGGACAATAATATTCGATTATTCCGTTCGATTAAACTGTTTACAACCACAAGGGAGAATTTCTTCAAGTAAAAATACACCATAACCTATGCAGAGCATTTAGTTAGAAAAATTAAATGGTTTAAAAATTAGCATCCGAAAATAAAGGTAACGCCGAATACTTAAAGTCCGTCTCGTAAGGGCTGCGTAAACATAGCAGATTTCCCACATACAGCTATAGTACACTTGTTCTCTATTTTTAAGGAAAAACCTATGAGCCATAGGGGGGGGTGGGGATAACTCAAGGTTACAAAAAATGCATATGGCACAAATAGTGGAGATTCAATAGTTTTACAAGATTGATCCCATAACATTTTACTACCCGAATCATAATAACGGAGATATTTTGAATTTTCGAATTTCCCTTCTTCTCTAAACCCCCTATTCCTGGTCGGATTTCTGTCGATAACAAATATGATCTTTACTGTTAAATAAAATGGTTAAATATCGAGTATGTCATAGATTTAATAAAGATTTTCGAGACAAGAATGTTAAACCTTAATTGATGACGTCATCGCAATACGAATTTGCATGTATTTCGCATATTAATACAAACAATATTTGGTACATAGGCTTAGAATAAATAGACTAATATTATATCAATTTATTGTTATTAGGACATGAGTAGGATTCGGTTTGCTCAAGGCTGAAAACTAAAAATCCCACATATCTCGGTTAGTATTAACGTTAGAGAAAATATGTATATAACAACATTTATAGACAATATAATAGACGTATAATAACAAAGAAATTTCGAATTCTCAAAAGTTTCCACCTCTACCTGGTCTGATTTTAGCCGTTAGCGAACTTGATCTTTACTTTGGCATAAAACGCTTACATATCGAGTTTGGTAACGATAGAACATAAACTACGACCGCAAGAGAGGTAACAGATATATATATATATATATATATATATATATATATATATATATATATATAATTTGAACGGACCTCATTTTCGTCATTTCATAGGTAGGATAGATGGACATTTGAAAAAGAAATAGAATATCGCGCCAGGAGTACATCCTCAATAGCTGATTCCCCCAAGGAAAACCTACTAAAACTATCTTGGAAGGAAAACGTCTGCGATTATATAATAAATTAAATTTTAAAGAGAAGGAGGGACGCCCATAGTTTACATAATTTTGATTTATTTCGGCATGTCAGGGGATTTGAGGGATTCACAGGTGTCTTGTCGTTATAAAAATAAAATAAATTGCTAATACCGAATTAAAAAGTTCTTATATATTTATAGCCAGACTAACTGGGTGGTTGGTAACCTCTACAATGCTCTTCCAATTGGCACATTCGTAGCATAAATTGTTGGTTAATTGAAACATAACAGGTTTTTTTTTTAATTTTATCATTAAACAATTATTTTTCTAACGTTTGCTAGAGTAAAAAGAATATTTCCATATTATTTAATTCAAGTTTATACTCCTTTATCAGACTCTACTACTCATTTTAGAAGATATAAACATGATTTTCAGAGTCAGGAATTAATTATAATATATTTCAAGAAATAATGGCTCGTTAGAAAAAGTTTGATTAATGATATACTTTGCTGCATCGAAAACTATAAAGACTTGTTGAAGAAATATTACGGATCAACCGACGTCAATCGGCAACAAGTTTTCGGTCGTGACTAAAGAAATGTCAGTTTATTGATTTTGATGAGAATAATGAGAAATAAATTACCTTTAGTCTACGAGTTTATTTTAATTAAATAAATTACCTATTGATTAAAAACACTAAAAATTCGTATATAATTGAGTATAAAAAGAACTTATTAAAAAGAATTTTAACATACATTTTTGTATAGTACTAGCACCTATGACAAAACATAGATGCTAGTACTAATTGCCTGGGCAAAGGAAATTATTTAGTGACGAAATTCATTAAGTAGCACCCTAAGTCCCACCCTGGCTAGAAAAGGGTGGTAACCTGTAGATAATCCGTCCCAATTAACCTTAGTTGTAACAAGTGGACGTTAATAAATAATAATAATAATAATAATATGATAAAAAATTTAAAATAACAATAATTTGGGAAATTCAATAGGTTCATGATGTTTATAAGAGAAAGCATAGAAGTGCATAAGTCCATGAGAGACATTTGACAGAAATGGCTAAAACTGTATCAATCAATATCGCACCGCTGATTGAAGAGGTCTTTATCAATTCGCGTTGAATGCGACAACGGATTATTGTTATGCATTGTTCGAAAAAGCAGATTATCCTCGCTGCCACGAGCCATTATTCATGGAAGTAATCTTATTCGGGGATGAACAATATTCCAATCTACGCTAGGAATTTATTGGAGAGCCAATATTTATCTGTGGAAAAACACCCTTCGTGGATGAACCAATCAGCTTAGAAAAGTGGATCAATACAGACTCTTAAATTTCTCCTAACCAAAAAGTGGTAAAGTAAACTCGTTATTTATGTGATATTGATTAACAGAACGTTTGTCGTTTAGAAAATAATACCTATTGAATGGCAATCTATATATATATATATATATATATATATATATATATATATATATATATATATATATATATATATATATACACACAATATAAATGAAGGTTGTTTGTATGTGCCTTATAGAATCGTGAACAGTATGTATATTACTACCAGCTTAGGTTTTAGGCTATATTAATATTCTCTGAGACGAACAGGAGTGGGGGTTATAAGGGAGGCCTGAAATTAAATACAGCGATATCTCGTTTCCTATTAGTTTTTGTGCAAATATGCACATAACAAAAGTTGTTTACTTTGTTATTTAGAGTAACTTTTGTTATACACACTTTTGTCGTATACCGAAGTATAAATGAGTTATACGCTAAAAACTATAAAACAACAATTTGATAAGGCACAAAAGACTCAACCGAACTAAATGAAACTCCGTATGTGATTTGGTATTAACACGTTCCTGATTATAAGCTATATTAAAATTTCGAGGTACGAACAGGAGTGGAGGTTATAAGGGAGGTCTGAAATATAAAATCGCGTTATTTCTTTACATATTAATTTTTCGGCAAACGAGCATATAACAAAAGTTGTTTGTTTTGTTATTTAAAGTAACTTTTGTTATATGAACTTTTGCCGTATAACGAAGTTTGAATAAGGTATACACGAAAAACGAAGGTGGCCAAAGGTTTATAGGACGAGAAAGACTAAATCGAAATCAACGAAACTCAGTATTTTTTACTATAATAATATGATAATCTATGATTATATTATATATAAAAAAAGATACTTGCACAGGAAACGGTTAATATAAAAATATTGTGTATTTTGTAGAATAGATTAGGTGATTATGTACATAACAAATACTTTTATTATTAACATATCCACAGCACGCCGGACTCGGGTGTAAATCCTAAGCACTGAGACGGGGAGAAGTAAAAATATTGTACAAAGTAACGCCCCAAAAAAATACCATTATCATTCAGCCTCAAATAATTTCTCGGGCGAAGCCGGATACCTTAGCTAGTCAATAATAAAAATGCCTTTGGGCTCCATACTGATTTCCTTGGTTACAACAATGTTTCACGCTTCTAGGTTTATCATATAAACAAATACCTCAAGAAATTAAGTATTTATGTATTGTAGTACATTCAGATTTAAAATTATATGTCAAAAGTAATTTAATAATTCCTGTTAAATCATAAATAAAAAAATTACCCATAAAATCATGTAAATTGTCAAAATTAAATTAGTATTTGCATGAATACAAATGTTTTCTTATTCCTTTGTGTGGTAGTCTGTATTAACTTTGCAATCACAACATGGAGTAGGCAACATTTTATGAAGTATTTAATTGATTAGATGATTTTAGTTTGAGGTATTCAAATTTACTACAAAATATTCCTTCATATATTCAATAAGTCTTTTATTCAGTTAATGACGATATGCGAGACTATAATATTTTGTAAACTAAATAAGCTAAGTTTGTATATCAAATGGCATATTATTGTAAAATTCAATATTAATTAGTGATTGAACTGGATGAACATACGGTTGATGGTATAAGATTAATGATAATTAGTATTAAGGAGATTTTATTTAAACTTTATAATGTTAAGCCCTCTCTGGGGCATAAGGGCGGATTTGTGCTAAATGATTTATTCCCAAAGGATTTATATTTCAGTTGGCAATTCTAGATTTGTTAATATTCCATGAGCTTTCAATTAAAAAATTTCTTAATGATTTTATTATCCGAACCGCACCGGGAGTCATGATAACCCTAAAACTAGAAATGAATTATAACTTGATTGGCAAATGTAAAATTCTCATACACACTGTGTAACTTGTCAATTAATTAAAATCCTTAGTCCACACTGACTAGAAAAAGATGGTAACCTATACATAACCCTTATCAATTAATCATAGTTGCACATATTTGACGTTAATAAATTACATAAATGTATCTTCATGTAATAACTATGAACCATTCCATCTAGTTACTCGAAAATCTCGAGGAAATAACGAACATTTTCCAAAGCTTTTTGAAAAGATGGAAAATTGGATTTTCTATAAAGTACCTGATTTACTAGGAATTTCCATGAAGCGTTCTCCCTAGAGCGAGGACTATTGGAAATCCTTTCTTTGCCTGAACTAGTCTAGCGGGGAACATTCTTAGCATTCATGTATGATAACATAATCACTGTCAACCCGATGTCATTTACATCGCATTCGAAATGTGACAGACATGTGTGTTGCCATCTTTTTATTCTTTAATATTATACGTTGATTGAAGTTATTCATGCGTTGCATAACCGGCTGAACGTCTCTCAGCTTGTTATATTTTATATACAATTTCTCGGATATATACAACCATTTGGTTGAATCAATTGGAAAAAAAAAAAAAAGAAACATCTTTGAATCATTTATTTCAATTAGCTCTAACAACTGGATTAGATTGAGATGAATCTGATTACTTATTGAAAAACGTGTTATATGAGAGTTTATTCGCTTTTATTTTTCAAATAACTAACAGAAGTCATAACAGAAGAAATTGCAACACTTATTATTCATAGAACCTATAAATCTTTAAACGTGACACCTTTACTCATGAGCTCTTTTATTGCGAACGGACTTTAGCTTTTATGGAATTCTTTAAAGCGGTTGTTGGGGTTTTTAAAAGTCTTTAAGTGAAGTCAATAGGAGAAAGAATGTTGATCAATAGTTGAACGTGATTCGAGGCTTGATGGCCTATCGGGAGAAGCATTCTTGAGAATCATACTTTGTCTTCAGTCAATGATTCTCTCTCGGTACTCCATCATTGGATAATAATGCTAAATTCTATAGTATGCTCGACGATTCTCAGCTGTAGGAGGTTTATTAACTATGCGAACGATGCCATAAATCAATTGAAAATACCAATATTCATTTTGTTGCCAAGATGTATATCTACTCAGATTTCCTTGGTTAAAACAATGTTTCGTGCTTCTAGGTTTATCATATGAACAAATACCTCAATAAATTAAGTATGTTCGTATTGTAGTACATTTAGATGGAAAATGATATGTCAAACTTAATTTAATAATTCTTGTTAAATCATACATAATAAAATTGCCCACACTTTCATGTAAATTGTCAAAATTAAACTAGGATTTACAAGCATACAATTTTTTTTCTTCTCAGATAAGAAAAGAAAGGCCTCGTCCCTTCACAGAAGTTTAATCAATGCGACAGAGCGCTTTCAGAGCATCATCAGTGCTCTGCTGGCAAACATTAACCATTAAAAACGTCTTATAAGATGTCATTAAATTAAAAAATAATAAATATATGTTCATATTGAATGCCAAAGTTAGAGCATAAAACTTAAGAATACAAATAAGTGGCTCGTGGATATATATGAAGAAAAATATTTTTACAGATTAAAATTAAAAGCTTACTACTAAAATACATACAAACAATTTTAATAAATAAATAATAAAAAGTGAATATATTTTTATTATATTAACTTTACAATCACAACATGGAGTATGCAAGATTTTATGAGGTATTTCATTGACTGGATGATGTTAGTTTGACGTATATTCAAATTTATTGCAAAATATGCATTCACTGTTACCCGTTGTTTATATTCTGAAATATAAATGGTTTCCCGTGGAAATAAAAAGAATAGATACACCAAACCACCCCGTCAAATTCATCAACAGAAATGGTCTGTAACATGAATGCTTAAAGTGCCACCACTCATTTTTTACCCCAGATGTAAACAGTTTGCCAAACTTATTCTTAAAATTACAGTTATTCTGAAACTAAATGATATAATAATAGTTACCCGACGAAATATAAATATTGGATGTTCGGAAGCATCTATGAAAGCATAATCCATTTATTGCATTGAAATTAGTCATATTTGTAGTTTTAAGCATGGAGCGGGAAATGTCTACAGCATATTGGCGAATTTATAATTGTTATTGGGATCAAATAATTCTAGTTTCCCGTAAAAATAAAACGAACATCCGGAGAAAAAATATAAAAAAATGTAACCGGAATACATTTTTCGAACCTTAACTACAATATTATTATATTATTTTAAACATAATTCATTCTTTACCTTTTCCCGACAAAACCAATATTAACGAATATATGTTTTGACATAGAAGTAAACACCCACTCCCGAAGTTTTTAGTAAAGTATCAAGTCGCTCAATCAATACTCATTCCCATAATACAAATCCAAACAGTTTCCCAATTCTATTTAGGAATTTAGATGAAGCACAAATAAATGGCGGCAGGATGACGAAATTTGAAATTTCAAAAATTATATTGTAGATAATGATTTACAACCAAGATTTTTATTCTAAACACAATTTGTTCTTTACATTTCTAGATAAAACCAATTCGAGAGTTTTATATTCGCATTCACATAAAATTTGAAACACCATAGTTGGCAATAAAGTTTTGTTATATTATTTTTGTTATCTAATAAATCTGTATACTAAAATCTATTTGCTAAGTCATTCGACATTCTAATTAATGTAAGCGAAACTAGGCTTCTTTAATGAAAAAGAATATAATCGATTAGAATAAATCAAAATGTGGGCTGTTACAAAATAACCAGAACGAGTTGGATCAAATGAGAAATTCCTAAATTAGGTTAGGGACAGTAAATGTATTTCAAGTCCATGGAGGTAACTAGGTTAACGCTGAATGAGTATATTTTAAGACACAGCTATTTAATCATACATGTGCTATGATAATTCGGCAGTAGAGTGGAGGGAGAACAAGGAAGACATTTTGAAGAGGCATTGAACATATCACAGTTTTGAGTGTACATGGTGATAATATTTACCTCATTGAGAGATTTTAAGATAATAAAAAATGACGGTGGATAAATTTCCTATATGTAAAGTTTTATTGAAGTGTTCCTTACCATGAGGAAAACTATAAATAAATAAATGGTTATAATAGAAGGCATTAATATATATTTTGTCTAATTTTAAGTATAAGCCACGAGATTTCAAAATAGATTGTTATTATAATTATTATTTATTAACGTCCACTTTTTGCAACTTAGGCTAATCGGGACGGGTTACCTACAGGTCACCACCCTTTTCTAGCCAGGTTGGGATTTAGGTGGGATTATTTAGGTTGGGAGGACGTTATTTAATGAATTTCGTCACCCAGGCGAGAATCGAACTTGCCACTCTAGAGACGTGAGATAAAGGTCAACGCTTTAACTCGCACAAAATAGATTGTATCGATTTAATGTTAGTTGTATGGTTCATTTCAACACAACAATCATATGAATTGAATTAATCTTATTTTTAATTATTGGAAGCTTATTATTGTTTTAACTGTTTTATATAACAAGAAAAAATAATTAAATCGGGTAGTAGACATATTTGGACTCCTAAAACCCATGGCCAGTATATTAACCACAAAGCTCCACTTTTGTCTTTAAACCATGCATGTAATATGGTAGAAGTGTGTACTGTTGAATTTGCAATTGTTAGCATTGCACATTTAAAATACCAGTGAAATGTATAGCCACTGTCTTACAATAAGGGCGCCAGGCTGCCTTTAGGCTGAATCTTAAAAGAACGGCCCCTGTTATATCAAATTTCAAGAAGAAGATAAAGTGAAAGTCGGATGCTCAAATAAAACTATATATGCCCCAGAAATGAGTCATTATTCTTTGGTTTAATCCTAAAATAATTCTCTTAAAAGAGTTTAATAGGGTTTAATTTAAGCGTCCTCCTTTCAAACGTGCGTTACTACGTTATAAATCCCTCAGCGGGTTTTAGCTTATTTCCCTTATGGGAAATCAGCTATTAAGGTCGTACTCATGACGAGATTTTCGAAAATTGTCTTCAAATGTCCATCGATCCTACCCAGGAGATGAAAATGAGGTCCGTTCAAAATTATATATATATATATATATATATATATATATATATATATATATATATTTGTTAACGCTCTAGGGATCGCAATTTTTATTTCATTGTTACCAAACTCGATATTAAAACGTTTTATGCAAAAAGACAGATAAAGTTCTTTAATGGCTGAAATCGGACCAGTGGGAGGGGGGGGGGTTTAGAGGGGGATTTTCGAAAATATATTAAATTTGGGCCGATAACGAATGACAGTTTCCCGCCCAGAGCTAGTTCGGCCCTTTGCCGTAACAGTTCGGCTCTCGTATGGAGATTTCTCTATTGTATAACTTCACGTGGGAAATGTGCTTAGTTTACGCAGCCCCTGCGTGACGGACTTTAATAAATTCGAAATGACCATATGAACCTTAAGTAAGCACAAAACAACAACTGTAGTGTTAAACTCTTTTATATAATAGGGGGAATTAATTAAATCGGTTAGTAGACATATTTAAAATCCTAAAACTCTAGTCCAGTACTTTAATCACAAATGTCCACTTTTGTCATTGAACCAACTCCATGCATGCCATACGATTGAAATGGATATTACTGAATCTGATATTTTTAGCCATGAAAATTTCAAATGCCAGTGAAATGTATAGCCAGTGTCTTACAATAAGGAGGGTGCAAGAAGGTGCTGCAACGACCAAGAGTAGCCGATGGCAAAGACTAACTAACTTGTGTTGTCCCAGGAAGGGAAGTGAGGTGAAGGAGAGGCGGGATGTTGTGAGGAGGGGATGTAGCCAACAAGCGGAAGGTGAGGTCTAAGTGCCACTTATAGCAAGTATGTTATTACATCTTGTACTAACAGCGGCTCCTTATTGGCCCAGCAAAGCAATATAACACGAGGAGGTAAGTGTCACTTATAGAAAAAGTCGGTTCTGATTCAACTTTAACTTATCGCTTAAAAGGCGATCTACCAAAGCCCACTCAGAAAAACTAAGAGTTAAAGAAAATCCACTAAGTTTTCTAAAGAAATTCCATAAGTCAACCATATAAAAACATTATCATTAAAAATTGCTCAACTTAACAATATGGCCAACATATTTTTTCCAATGTATCGATACAACAATAGCTAAAAATATAATAATTATAGTCATATATACTCAATATATTTCACATGTGGTAAACAATCTATCTTGTAAAACTATGGCCTGAAGTTCATTAATGCCTGAAATGTATTCGTATCTCATAAAATCGTAAATAATTACGAGTAAATTCATAATGCCTCGTTCCCATGGCAAGAGTCACCAATAAAAACTTATTTTTTCTACACAGACTTATTATACAATAAATACTCTGCACGTTACGTGGCCTTTTATGCCATCCCTTCAGGGGCCGCTATTTTTTTTTGTACAAAAAAGCAACCAATTTATAAAATTCAAAAGAATATTTTTATGAATGATTAAAACATTTATCATTATAATTGTTAAACGATGACAACACAGTGCACTAATAAAATACTGGCTCCCTCTACAATCGTCGAAAAGATCGTTCCTCACTGAACGACGTTGGAACAGGTTCCCGAAGCATGTTATATCTGCTAACTTAACAAATAAGCTAAATATCCAGAAAAATCGTTGATAAAATTATTTTTCAGAATATGTGTTATGTAAATTTTGTTTCCATTCAAATATTAAAGGGGTTATTTGTATTTGTTTTTGTTCAGTCGTACTTCCGCTTACTTAGGTCACTAACCGGCCGTACATCAGGAGGTCGCCGTAGGCGGTGCCCAAGAGCGGAAACAGCAGAGCTGGCAGGATGGAGCGCTCGTTTTAGGCTGGGCAGCAATTACTGGTGCTATTGTTCCTGTTGGTCACATGCTTGGGTTGTGTTCCGCAAAAAGGTGAATACTTGTTCATGACTGTCTCATGGGTAATGGGTGTTTTTGTGTTTGCTATTCTAATTGGATAGATAAGAGACATAATTGCTACAGCAACTCGATCACAGAGTACAGAAAGGATCTCCGCATCGAAGACAGCCTCGATCACAAACCGAGTACAGAAAGAATCTCCGCATCGAACATAGCCCTAACAGTTTTTTTTTTCACCCTTCAAAACACATTACCTGTGTACACATGATAATTTACAATTACCTAAATTAGAATTACCTAATTTATCACTAATACATCGATTTCATATTCTTCTATTGAGGGAAATTTTTCTACTGGAGAAGATACTGAACGGATGAGTTTTACTGATTAGAAATATGTACAAAAATAATATTGATACGTTATAAACGGAAACCGTTAAAAACTTCAGTAACACGGTAAGTGGTGCCGAAATAAAAAGGCTGTCATATAGGAGCTCTGAAAAAAAGCATATTTCACGTTCGTAGGAATGACATTTCATGTCAACACGTTTTGCACATGAACATTGTGTTGCCCTTTTTTCATATCTAAGTACCCTATTTGAAAAGAACATCAAACTGAAGCTCATCAATTGATGTTCAATGAGTAGGAGCCTGAAATGAAATAGGTGAGAGAGGATTTACTGAAGACCCGATAGGTAAAATGCAAATAATTCACATAAAATAAGTTAGGGAAAGATATACACAACAGGCATTGCAGTATATTATGTTATTAACTAACATCAATTTATATTCTGGCATGAGGGCAAATCTTGCATAATCACATGAAATCTTTCTTGTTTGTTTCCTTCCTTCAGTATTAATTTAAAGTAAATCCGATAATACTCAAATTAAGGAAACTGAATAGAACAGACATTAAAAACTAACATTATTAAAAATTTAAATGTTTTACTTAAAAGCTGTAACTAGTAATAAATTACATTGCTCATTAATAAATTGAACAGAAATTTTTACTAAATTATTACATTAATTATTTTTTTTTTATTTTATTATTTATACCTTTAACCAAAACACGCACCCCAGTCCTTTATTTCATTTACAAAACATGCAAGTTTGTATTCAGTTTTTTTCAGAACTAGAAAAATCTATTTGTCCCTTCCACTCTCTTGAGCCTGTGTAAATAAAATCTTTGTATATATTATTACTTATTATTCAAATACATATAAATATCTGTCAAATCAGTTTAAATTTAAGTTTAATAACCAATATGTTTGTGTGTGTGTGTGTGTGTGTGTGTGTGTGTGTGTGTGTGTGTGTGAGCCCGTATGGATTAGAAGAAAAGGAAATCGAAATTTCGTGGAAATAAAAATGCTACTAATAAATAATAAAGAGATAATAAAAGAAAACGAGACTAACAATGTGAAGTAATAAAAATTGCTTTGGTGAGCTCCAAACGTACATAAAGAAAGAATTAAAATATCAATAATAAAACACATTGACTCGCCTAGGCGGGAGTACTGAGAGAGAGCGAGAGAGAGGGGGAGAGAAAGAGAGAGGGAGAGAGAGGGAGAGAGAGGAGAGAGAGAGAGAGAGAGAGAGAGAGAGGAGAGAGAGAGAGAGAGAGAGAGAGAGAGAGAGAGAGAGAGAGAGAGAGAGAGAGAGAGAGAGAGAAAGTGTGTGCGATCGAGAAAGGTTAATGAAAGAAAGGGATTGTGCTGAGGGAAAAAGGGAATTTCAAGGAAATCGCCAACCTGCCTTGACCCCTCCCCCCTCACCAAACCGGAAATTAGACCTTGGTTATGAAACGATCTCTTCTTATCACTCAACTATGGCTAGTACTTCTCTGGGCAAGTATTATGAGATAAACTTTAAGCAATACTGCACACCAAAATTCCCACAAGCAGATGCTAAGTCCCAAGTGCTTGAATGATAAGCCCGTGCCATAATAACAGAGATATTTCGTGTTAAAAAAAAATTGTCGATAGAGTGATATATACATTATTTTCAATTTTAATTTTATAATTACCGAAAATTACATTGAAATACAGATATATACAGAATGGACATGAGTCGTATCTGTGTTAATCCGGCTTTCGTTAATCCAAATCTCTTTATCTACACAACGTTGGTGACGGATATTTGTACTAATCGTAGGGTGACAATCATTATTATATTTTTGAATTAAGTAATCCGTATCCGTTATTTCAAAAGAATACATGTTTGATTATTTTATGAAAACACTTTACTCAACGCCTGAATGTTTGGTATTATACTGTAATCATTCTGATTTCATGTGTTTTAAAGAAGGGAAATTTAGTTTAAATTCCCGAAAAATAATGGAAACCAAAGTGCCGTGTTGACACTCCAAACAGTATCATAATTACAAATCCACTTGACGTGAGACGACAACACGAGTGATCAGGATTGACATAAAGTGCCAGTGGTCACCGTTCGGGTTGGCTGACAGATGTCTCCCACCACAAAGTGAATTATGATGTCCCAATCACTTGCCAATTGCTCATCAGGTGAAATGTCCCTTGAAATACATACCAGTACATTATAAATTTGGCATGCTCTTCCAGTAGTTCCATACATGGTAGTGATATTAGAGTAAGCTATGTGAGAACATAGCTCTCAAATTGAAATAAAGCATTCCATAATCAATATTTTCATATCAAAGAGCAAATTGAATTTAATTTCATTCTTAAATGTGCTAAAGTTAGCTAAAAGCTGTTTAAATATAGTTATTTATTATACAAGTGACGAAAGTAAATCATTTTACAACTCGAGTGAAACGTTTACCCACACGAGCGAAGCGAGTGTGGTAATTTCACGAGAGTTGTAAATTCTACTTTCGTCACGAGTGTAATATTAATTTTTTTCTGTAATCGTGTAATACATGATCAGATCTAACCAGAATATGAACAAAATTAGGATGTTGTGAAGATTATGGTATGTTGTTGGTAGGTTATAAGCATGGTTGTGAAAGGTTATAAGCATAGTTATAAAACAACTAGTGATGGTTGTGAAGTATGCAGTTATAAACAAGTGCAGGTTATAAACAAGGAAGGTAATTATTATTATATTTAAATTTTAAAATATATTGATTATTTCCACCAATAATTCATTCACATTTCAATTTATTTTGTTAAAATAAATTCTTAAAATGTTAAGAAACATTTAAAAGCATTTAATTTCCAACTTCAAATTATTTTTTAATTTATACTTATTACTAATTAAGAAGGCAATTCACTTTCTTCACTTGTGAAGAAAGTGATTACTTTCTTCACTCTATTGCAAAATGTTTCACTTTCTTCACTCATTTCAGTTTAGTAATGTTACCATTATTCAACGATTACAGAAAAAATAAATTTATATATTTTTTAGTATCAAACCTCCCGTGTTATTAAGTACATACATTTTGCTTAGTATGATCCTTTCAAAAGTACAACGAAATTTTGTGCAAAATACATCAGCTAGTTACAATACGTCATAAAACTGATTTTCATAAGAAACTGTCGAAAGTCCCAAAGCCCTGACGTATTTTTGAGGTTTACAAGCAGAAGCCAATGTGTAACGTAATACAAATATTATAAATTTTATGCTTTTACTTCCTTGCAGGAATTATCAGTTTTCACCCTTCTTCAGCCAATTTTGATTAGTTTCGGAGTTGTTTCTGTATCTCGCAAAACGATTTGCCTTAGAATATTAAAATTTAATATTTTATTACTGTTGTAGCAACTAGTTGTTGTGAGCCTTCGCTTTTCATCGAATTTAACTAAGGTGGGGGGGGGGATGTGTAGGTTGCCGAGAAAACAAATGCAAATTTTACTCTGCGTATTTCAGAGACCGAAGTATTACCTTAGGACCTTTTTGTTTATTTTAAGAAAATCTAGAAATTATATTCTTTAAAATTTATTATTAGATGCATCAGAAGAGATATTATATTACTTTCAAATCAAATAATTTTCAATTAAGTTCGAAAAGACTTTATGGTTTATTTAAATTAAAAGAGCACATCATTAAATGAAGTCATGTTTATATCAGGCAAGCACTTCAATTTTTTTAACAATAATGACCTCTCATTATTTAGCGTAGCCAGTTCTCCGTATTTGAGTCATTCTACAAATGATTTTTATTGTATTGAGAGCTTAACTTTCATATTAGTTGTGCTAGGTTCGAATCCCGACATCGCTGGCTATACGTTCTGTAAGTGTGATGAAAAAGTCAAAGAATATTATAGAATAAATTAAACCTGTAGAAACATACAATAAAAGAAAATATTATCCAACTAACTTTTTATAATAAAAAGAATGTGTATTTTTTGTTGATACCCTTACTCGTCAATAATTGAGCATTTGATATATGGTATTCCCCTACAAAATCCAATACTCTTTCATTTTCATTTTTTTTTTTTTAATTAAAGCTGAACTCCATCATCCAGGTAGTAAATATTACCCGAAAATTATGCCTACCACTAACAAAAGGGGGGAAAATATTTCCCCCCGCATAAAAATTTATTTCCCTCGGGTGTCCTTAAGCTGTCGTGGATCAATATGAGCCCTAATAAAGAAATCGACTCGGAGACTTAGAAACTAATAAATTCGCATCTAGCAAGTCATTCTCTTTCCTGACAGCTACGTCATTAATCATTTCAACTCAGTCTGTGATATAATAATTTACTGTCAACTCCATTCAGGCATATTATAAAGCAAGTCAATTGTTTAAGAAACATCTCAAAAGAGTAGGATATTATTAATCCAAGCTGCATGTGTCTTATTTAATACAGAGTGCGCTGACTTGTTTGTATACGATAGAATCGACATCTGAATATGATAATAAATCAATAATAGTTACATAAAATGCTTACATTTGTCAGCATGACAATCGCTTAGCTGAGTCTTAAGGGCTGCGTAAACTAAGCAGATTTTCTACTGGAATTTTAGTAATAGATAAAACTACATACTGCTAACACAATACCACCGTGAATATTAGGTGAATAAATGCAAACGGTAAAAAGAAATCTTTACCCGCCCGGCGGAAAGCGGCTCAAAAATAAACAAACACGTCTACCAACGGCTTTCAGTTATTCCGACAAAGGGAATAAAAACAATAACTCAAACATATCAGAATATAATATATTAATTTTATTGAAAAGTTTGTACTATAATTAGTATTGTAATATATAATGAATCAGAATAAATTTTATCTCAAACAATAAAATTTTAGTAGTCCAAGAACTTGAGACGGCGGGGGGGGGGGCAAAAGGACATATTTGCATGTATCTCGTATAATAAAGGACTCTAGGAAGCAATATGTGGTGTTTAAGCTTCGAATAATGTGATTTATTACATAACAGAGTATTGTTTACGTAACACGAGTAGAAGTGGGGGGTTTACTGAAGGCTGACAACTGGAAAATGCAAATATCTCGGTTAACATCCAAGATAGTGAACAAATGTATATAGCAATATTTATAGTACATTTAATTTGCAATAAGATTGGTTCTTTACACTTTTCGATCCGACTTATAGTAACGGAGATATTTCAAATTTTCAAAATTCTCTACCACAAACCCCCCTCCCCTGGTCCGATTTCAGCCATTAACGAACTTGATCTTTCTTTTTACATAAAACGACTAAATATCGAGTTCGGCAACGATCAAACATAAATTGCGACCGCTAGACCGTTAACAGACAAATATATATATATACATACACAGTTTTGAACGGACCTCATTTTCGTTATCTACTGGGTAGGACCGATGGACATTTGAAGACAAATTTCGAAAATTGCATCATGAGTACGATCTCTATAGCTGATTTCTCTCCTAAACGGATGGTCACTGTTATATCAAATTTCAAGAAGAAGATATTGTGATTTCACAAAATCGGTTGCTCAAATAATACTATACGTGCCCAATGAGTCATTATTCTCTGGTTTAATCCTAAAACAATGCTCTCAATCCAGTTTGGGGTATTATATTTCATATTTGTGGTTTAATTTGAGCCTCTCCCCTCAAACGTGCGTTACTTCGTCCATAAATCCTTCTGCGTGTTTATTAAATTCGAAATGACCACTTGTACCTTAAATAAGCACGCAATAACAGCCGTTGTTCCAGGAAATACTCGTTCAGGCTTCAATATAAGTGTCCTTGAGAGTTTATTCATGAAATTTAGCTGAACGCTACTTTTCCTAAATCAATATAAGTGACTCACTTCGTTAAGCAACCTAATAGGTCAACCGGATACGATTTTTAAGAGTATATCGCCGTAGCAAATTAAATAGAACAAGTTTGAGCACGTGGCTTTTCTTGCATTATCGAAAACAGGAAAATGGAAACATCTTTCAAAAGAAGTGGCCCAAATAATTTCTTTCAGGATTCACCATTGGACTGTTCCTTTTCATTTCCTTCAATAATGCTTTGGAGCACTGAGATTTAAGAGCTCCTCGATCGGAGAGTGGATTGAACAACATACCAGTTATTCACAAGTGAGGGGGTTCGAATCCGGACAGAGGAGGCTTTTCATTCCAATAACTGTCATGATGAAAAATTGCCCATACTACAGACGATTAGAAAAAGATGGATTCTATGAATTAGACATAGAATGGGCGTTAAAAATAATCCTAGTGGTTCTCTATCATCAGCTCCTTAATACACGGCCTAAGACACATCTAACAATCAGTAATTTTTTAAAGATAAACCTCTTAAATATTCTTCGGCAAAGTGAGAATTTATGCTTTGTATGAAACTTTACGAGTTGCATTTTCTCAATTCAAATGAACCATGTCGAAGCAAGTAGAAAATGTCCGTCATGCAGAGGCTGCGTAAACTAATCAGACTTCCCACGTGCGCCACGTATTTGCATTAAACTCAAAAAGTAAAAGTTCAATGAGAACAATTTTTGGCATTTGTGCTTCATAATATAACAGCTCGTTGTTAATATGACATGAATAAGACAGGGGGAGGGGGGTTTACTGAAGGCCGAAAACTATAAAATGCAAATATCTTGATTAATATTCAAGATAGTTAAAAAACGTGCATGACAACATTTATAGAAAATTACATTTAAATGAGAAAACTACCGATGCATAATAACGGAGATATTAAGAATTACTTAAATTCCTCCCCTCTCCCTCTAGTCGGATTTCAGCCAATAACGAACTTGATCTTTATTTTTAGTTAAAACGATTAAATATCGAGTTTGGTAACGATTAAACCACAATTGCAACCGTATATACCTATATATATATATAATTTTGAACGGACCTCATTTTCGCCATGTAGGAGGTAGGATCGGAGGACATTTGAAGAAATATTTCGAAAATCGCGTCATGAGTACAACCTCAATAGCTGATTTCTAGACTTCAAATAGGAAAAGACAGAAAATGCCAGCGTTCTTCTATTTTATTATTTAATTGTGTTAATTAATGGGCAAAAGCAGTGTGGTTTAGAGAAAGAGTAAAATAAATATTAATTTATTTGTCCATTATTAAACGTAGGATCGAAAAATGTTATATAACCAAACTTATTAACACAGCAATGTTCGATTTTTGTTCCACATATTTTTCTTTAGCTGTAAAATTATACGAATTATTTGTATTAGATTTAATACATAGTGCAGTTTTTCGTAACCTTGAGGATTCTTTAATATATGAATGATGGAACTTATTTTTATTAAAAATGTTTATAACTTTTTTTTTTTTAATTTCAAACTTACTCTACAACGTAAAATGGGAAATATTCTCAGACTGCTTAGCGCTTGAAGAAAGTGAACCAGTAACTGGCTATAAAAGGATAAAGTCTGGTTTACTCTGGTCGCCTTTCAGTTTTATCCCTGTGGAACTACTGGAGGGCTGTAAGCGAACACTTAAACACTCTCCAGGAGTTTCCATAAGGCCTTTATGATATTGCTTCAGCAGCAAGCCACACTTATTATATATACTTCACCATTTTTCTATACCATAAACTTTCCATCAGCTTGAGTGGTTCAATAGAATATATTTACTCCGTTTTTCCGCCTTATCAAATGCCAAAGAAGTTACATTATTTAAAGAATTGATAACGAACAAGGCATATAATTAACTTTCTTTATTATTTTAAAAAGATATTCGTGTAGCTAAACTGATAAACATTTGTTCAATAAACATTAGCTATCTATTATGAGTATAATATCGAAAACTGATTCTAAAGAGAATGAGTTAAAGATTTCAAGGAATTGCAAAATTTATCTGCCACTACATTGAGCTAGCTACTAACAAACTAATCAGTACACGCAAAATATAGATGAGATTAGATAATAATAGAACGTATAGTTTTCGATTATAGAATCTAGAAAACTTGCTGTATATAGAAATCATTAATAAGTTCTATGCCTTGGAAGACGTTATGCTGCAACTCCAGTCATCACGGCCCCAACGACAATCGTCTTGTTATTGATTCTCATATGACGAAAATGATTTTTGAATTCATCCAACTATAGTTTCCTGGGTTCGCCTCTTTCCCATTTAACACCAGGCGTGCAGCTACGTTCCACTATCTATTTTGCAGAGCTCTTCTTTTCCATGACCAACAGGGCATTCTCTATTGTCAAAAATCCACCTTTTCCTATCAATTGTTATGATTCTCAGAGGACTCGAAAATATCTAAAATCCGTAGTCATCCTGGCTTTTACATCCATACCAATATTATTGAGCTACGTGACCATTCCCTCTAGATACTAGATTGCATCACCCTCAACTGACCGGAAGTTATCTATAGCTTTTAACTCCCTAGTACGAAGTAAAGGAAGTTATTTTGATACTGACAATTTTTTAAAATGTTTAAGGAATTATTCGTTTGATCCTCCCTTGACCCATTTTGACTAGTTCACGGCTTGACAGTAACTCAAAAACTGTTCTACCTTAGAATGTAGAAATTTAATAATTCGTATTTTTATAAAGTATAGTATTGCACCTCCTCTTTTGATGGAAATTGATAAGAGGGAAGGACGGTTTAGAAGAGGGGGTAAAATTAAAAAGTTGCAAACATCTCCCTTCATATTAGATATACAAAAAGAGTGTACAGGCCCATTTTAGTTTTTCATGAAAATATCTATAAATAAATGTTCTCTGACTTTTAAAATTAATGGTCCGACTTATAGCAAAGCAGATGTAGTATATCTCATTCAAATGAAATAATTTTAAATGAAGAGCAACGAAACATTTTATTTATTTCATTCAATTGGAATATAAAGAAGTCATTTGATGCCAACTTCAGATTTTTCCGTAGTTTATAGCCTAGGATAACACTTGTACAGAATGTCTACTACCGGCGTAACTTTTAAACGAAATGCCCAATCTTAACTCGAAATAGGATCATATTTCAAAATTTGTAGATCTAAGATCTCCCGCCATCTACACTTTTATGAGTGAGAATGAATTTTATTTGTGGCGGAAGTTAATAAAATGTATATTTCTCCAACCCTATGCTTTAGTAGCAGTCCTGTCAGTCAGTAAGCAATTATGTTCAGTAACATTGCCCAATACAAAAAAAAAAGAAAAGAAAAAAGAAAAAAAAGAGATATTTACAACTCGCAATGGAGGGCTTTTGACAAAGGTGAAATAAACAGAATATGAGGTGGTGCCTGTCTTACGACAACAGCTTTGTCATGCAGCCCCTTCGTGAAGAACTTTTTGAACAATGAATGCGCAGGGTAATTATGGAATGTGAATATGCTACATAAATATATATCCTTTTATATGTGACTCTGTTAACATTTTACAACACCACCTTCTTGTCAAAATCTATTCTGTTGTTGAAACTCTGCAAATGATCGAACTGGTTTATCTAATGAAATGCTAAATTCAGTAAAAATAGTGCATCCACAGTTCACAGTAATTGAATGTTGTACATTTAATGGGTATATGAAAGAACAATGTAAATGAATAAAAAAATACATTCTAAATAACTTGGGTAACGTTGCCATAGTTTTCATTCCCAAAAAGAGATTTTAGTATTGAGAGCACGTTTATTTTTCTAAAATATTTGCAGTGCACCACACCAGCTGATGTGCCACTGCCTCAAAAATACACTGCTTCAAATTCATAACTTGGAGTTAATTTGAAATAATACCTCGTTAATAACGTCCTCATGAGCTTGCACTCAGTGGGTTAACTGCTCTTGAGTTCCTTTAAAAACTTTTTAAAATGTGAATTAGTAATTACAAGCATTTCCGTTTTTAGCAGGTTAGCGTATAGGAATAAGGGAAATCAGCTATTGAGGTCGTACTAATGACGCGATTTTCTAAAAATTTCTTCAAATGTCCATCGATCCTACCCAGGGGATAAAGAAAATGAGGTCCGTTTGAAATTATATATATGTCTGTTCTTAACCGTTTTATGTAAAAAAGAAAGATCAAGTTCGTTAATGGCTGAAATCGGACCCGAGGGAGGGGGGTTTAGATGGGGGATTTTCCAAAATTCGAAATATCTCTGTTATTATGCATCGAATCGAAAAATTGTATAGAACCAACCCGAGAGATTTGCATTTTTATTAAGTGTGTGGGGCATGTGATCGGGTATTGTTCGGATTAGTTCGGCCGTTTCCGTAACTGTTCAGCTCTGATGGAAACTTCTTCTAACCTTTCTTGTCGTTTCAGCTTTTACTATGTGAGATTTATTCAAATACGTTCTGTTCATCCGCTCCCCCCCCCCATCTTTAGTTCTTGGACTACTAAAATTTGAGTTATTAAAATATAAATTATTCTGATTCATTATAAATTGCAGTACTAAATATAGTAAATAGTTTACAATAAAGTTATTATTGTTTTAGATTCAGATGTTTATCAGTAGTTGTTTTTCTTTCCGGTGAAGAATATGTCTATCTATGTGTTCAGCTCTGAGTGGTTGGCAGACCTATGTTTTTACAATTCAGAAGCCATTTCTGTTGGGAGTTTATTAAAATTAACTGAAAGATTTCACATTACCGTTTGTATTAACTCACAGTGGTGTTGTGTTACCAGTATGCAGATTTCTCTATTGTAAAACTTCACGTGGGAAATCTGCTTAGTTTACGCAGCCCCTGCGTGACGGGCTTTTTCACATTCCCAACGCTTCAAATGACAATTTCAGACACAAAATTCATTTCAGTTTCAACTCATTTTACGGAATGTTATAAGAAATTTTGCAAGAATTTGAGGAGATATTCGATCCTTTGTAAGTTGATTACGCGTCTCATTTTATAAAAGATGGAGGGACTCGTCTAAAATGAGTTGAACTCTTCAACGGAGCTTTGAAGTAAATTAAATACCGCGGCAGTCTCTTGAAACTATTAAACCCCGTCACCCCTCCGAGCTGCAACTCAAGCAATATACTTCAACTATTACGCTTCAAAATTCTTGGCCTGAGCGAATGAGACAACTACAAATGGCACAATGAGTACTAAATCCTACAGAATAATTAAATACAGACAATAAACATACCTATGACGTTTGAAAAATACCGCTACAGACATTAGAAGATAATTGAAAATTTTTTTAACAAAAGTGAGATCATGACGGAGCATCGCAAAGGTTTCTTTAAGATTCCTAGATTGTCAGTTAAAAATTGGCAGCTTACTTGATACTGCTTATTTATAGCTCTCGGGCTGCATTTTATGCATATTTTTCTTTTACTTAACATTCTTATGTTGATAAGTGTTTTAATGCAAGCATTGTGCTTTACAATTGAAGGGTTTGCTGCCAAAAGGAGGTAGCTCCAATTTATCAGTTTTTGGGAAGGCCCACAAAAAAAAAAAAAAAAAAACCTTTAAAAAATTCAAATTTTAAGTTATTTAAAAATATTGTTGTTGCAATTATGGTGTTTACTATTAGAACAGCTGCATCCTTTTTATACCAAATAAAAGAGGTTTTTTTTTGGCACAAGATAGTGTTTATAACTCCCAACAGCTATGGGATGGAGCTACCTCCTTTTTGCAGCAAACCCTTCAATTATTAAATGTCTCTTGAATTTACCTTAGTATACTTTTGTAATTATTTAGATTCTTTATTTGACTTCATTCATGAGAAAACGAATTCACATTTGTAACTATTATGATTATTTAAGAATTATAAAAAAATATAAATACACTTCTATTTTAAAAAAAAAATAAAATAAAAGAAACAAGTTTCAAATCAAGGGGCAAATGGGGGCTATTTGCCCCTTGATTTGAAACTTGTTTTTTTTAAAAATAGAAGTGTATTTATATTTTTTATAATTCTTAAATAATGATAATAGTTACAAATGTTAATTCGTTTTCTCATGAATGAAGTCAAATAAAGAATCTAAATAATTACAAAAGTATACTAAGGTAAATTCAAGAGACATTTAATAATTGTAAAGCACAATGCTTGCATTAAAACACTTATCAACATAAGAATGTTAAGTAAAAGAAAAATATGCCCCTTCCACCCCTAAGTTCAATATTATTGCTAAGTAATATCTGTATAAGACATTAAAATAATAAAAGAAATTAGTGACGAAATTCATTAAATAACATCCTTAGTCGTACCCAAGCTAGAAAGTGTGGTAACCTGTAGATAACTTGTCCTAATTAGCCTGAGCTGCAAAACGTGGACGTTAATAAATAATTTAATAATAAATAAATAATTATCGTTGCCAATTTGTTGTTGGGCTTAAAGAAAAACACTTCCTACGTTTCCTATTCAAATAAAATAAAGATATATACCTTTCATTGGAATAGGTGCAGTATAGTGTAAAAATAAGTTATAAACATAATACCTACTTATTTTTAGGATGAATGGAGTAGGTTATGATTTTAGTGGTAAATATTAATTTGTATATACCTGATGTTCTTAATTGAAATAATGCTTTGTTAATCGGAAATTTTAGAATTTCGGCAATAAATCATTGGCTCCTGAAATTTATTAACGTGTTTGTATGAAGAGCTGTAATTTATGTGGCAATTACAAATCTTGTTTCAGTAGCCATTTGTAATTTATGACATAATACTAATGGCATGGAACTTGGTTTCGCCAAATATTGAAAAAACAAATCAGATCTTTAATTTGATTTACTCATTCTATGATGGAAAACCTTAGTAATTATTTACTCCAGCTCTGAAGACGACAGAAAAAGCTCATGAAAAGGGTTAGAGCAATAAACATAAGTTGAAGGTGTGTAGAGGATTACATACTCTATATTCTGATATAGACATACTTCCTCCCCAACTCCAGCCATCCCGTAGAATAATATTAAATGTTGTCGATTGACGTATATTTTATGCTACTGAAGCTAATCAGGGAGGGTGGCCCATAGATCACCACCCTTTTCTAGTCTGGAAGGGACTAAGGATATTATAAGGGTTTTTTCGCAAGATAAACTTCTCCACCAAAGCAAGAATCGAACCCACGTGCTTAGTTTACTACTGAATTGTGACAAACGTCCTAACTGCCTTCCCAAATTCTAGCCCCTCTTACTTCTTTCTTCATTTGTACACCTTATTAGGGTTTCTGTACAGTAAATGTGTCAAGTGAATGAGAAGTTAGACAAGTAATTATTTAACTTCAATTAATTCAACACTCGTAAACAGCCAAGTGAAGTGTTTGCTAAAGGTACGAAGTTAACGATTTGGTGTTTAGCAGCGAGTAGAGTAGAATAATTCCTATTTTTCTGTTTAGTAGCGGTGCGCACGCACTCCCGGTGGGTGTGGCTTCGTCACTTCTAAACATTTGACTAAATGCTTGTTCACTCAACACCTGTAAATTGGGCAATATACTTGTCTTCAGATGGAATGAAATCGGCATTATACCTAAATATTCCAGGCTAAGAGTCATTCAAAAAGTTTTTGTAGTTTTTTGTGTTGGCATAAACCTATAGAAACAATTGTTAATATATGTTTTCGATTAAAGTACAACATGAAGCACTTGCTACAAACAGAGGTCACAGAATGATTAATACACCAGAAGGCTCTAGATGTGACACAGTACATGGACTCTGTATAAGCCGTCCACTTAAAGACTGCAAGCATTTCAGCAGCACACTTCGTTAAGAACTGTTACAGGTGGCCATTCAACGTTTTACTTTCAACGATATCTATCCTTTGCATCCCTATTAATGATATTAATGAATATATACGTCGAGTCCCCAACATTCTGAGGTTAATTCTAAATACTACGTTATTATTATTATTACGCTTGGTTACAATTTCTCAATGATTTGTAAATCATGTTTACTCATTTATTTGTTGAATTCTGCAAAAGAGGCGATGTGCTTAATACTTTGCAACGTTTAAAAAAAAGTCCGTCACGCAGGGGCTGCGTAAACTAAGCAGATTTCCCACGTGAAGTTATACAGTAGAGAAATCTCCATAGGAGATCCAAACGTTGACGGCAAAGAGCCGAACTAGCTTTTCGCGGGAAATTCAAAAATCCGTTATCGGCCCAAATTTCATAAAAATGCAAATATCTCGGTTAATATTCAAGATACAGAATAAATGTATAGAACAATATTTATAGTAAATTTAATTTACAATAAGATTGATTCTATACAATTTTTCGATCCGACGCATAATAACGGAGATATTTTGAATTTTCAAAAATCCCCCCCTCTAAACCCCCCCTCCCACTGGTCCGATTTCAGCCATTAACGAACTTGATCTCTCTTTTTACGTAAAACGCTCAAATATGAAGTTTGGTAACGATCAAACAAAAATTGCGACCGCTAGAGCGTTAACAGACAAATATATATATATACATATATATATATATATATATATATATATATATATATATATATATATATATATATATATATATATATAGATATAGATATATATATAATTTTGAACGGACCTCATTTTCGTCATCTCCTGGGTAGGATCGATGGACATTTGAGGAAATTTTTCAAAACTCGCGTCATGAGTACGACCTCAATAGCTGATTTCCCTTAAGGGAAATCTGCTAAAATTAAATTAACAAAAATGAACACAGGAAGTATAAAATGAATAGATATATAAAAAACAGAAAGAAATAAAAACAAAAAGAAAGTACGTCACGCAGGTGTTGTGTTAACTAAGAAGATTTCCCATAGGCGCCACGTATTAGCAGATAGCTCAAAAATCAAAAGTTCAGTGAAAAAAATTATTTAGAATTTAGGCTTCAAATAACTGCTTCATAATAAGACATGAGTAGGTGTGGGGGTTTATAAAGTACCGAAAACTAAAGAAATGCAAATATTTCTGTAAATAATCAAGATAGTGAAAAAACGTATATAATAACATTTATAGAACATTACATTTGCGATAAGAATGGTTTTCTAAAATGTTTCAATCGGGCTCATAATAACGGAAAAATTAAAAATTTTCAAAATTCCTCTATCCCACTATATTGCAGCTATTAACAAACTTGATCTTTTGTTTTACCTAAAACGTATAAATATCGAGTTTGGTAACGATCAAATAAAAATAGTTACCGCTAGATCGTTAACATATGTATGTATTGTATATACAGTTTCGAACTGACCTCACTTTCGTAATCTTCTGGGTAGGATAGATAGACATTTGAAGTAATTTTCGAAAACAGCATCATGAGTACGTTTTCAATAGATGATTTCCCTTGTGGGATAATAAGTTAAGAATATCAACGCAAAATTAAATAAACAAAAGGAAATCTTGAATTTAGAAAAGGACGTGCCCTCTTGCTATAGCTTTTCGAACAAATTAATTAGTTTTATTAGTCGGCTACTCTAGCGAAATAAGTCCAAATGCTTTCTCTTTCTGAATTCTGAAATTATGAGTTTAATAGTGAATGGAGTATTTCAGAAGCTAGTAGGTAGGTCAATCCTGTCTAACCATAAGGCAGTGGTTGCGTGTCCAATTCTCAATCGTAGTAGTGCGAAACCATCTTATCTTTTCATGATATCAGAAGATCTTACGGTATCAGGATTTGAATACCGAGTCCAAAGAGTCTGCCAATAGTGAATAAAATGCTGGAGAGAAGTAACACAGAGGTGTTGGCGAGTAGAGTCATTCTTTTTATGATAATAGTTTTTCGGCTAGTGGCAACTTTTGCTATGATGTTAGCTGTAGTGATTTGTGAAACGGTTTCATGTCCGGGTAGCCAGAACATACTTTTTACGTTTCGAAGTCTCTATATTTCCAAAAAGATTTTTGGCACTACCTTGTGATGACACGTCTTGTTCGTGGAGAGTAAAGAACTCTAAGAGCCGGTACAAATTAATCGAAAAACACGATGATACGATTCGTGTAATCATATGAACTACCAAAACGACAGAATCCACAACCTCACTGTTCTGTCTTGTCTTATTGTTGTTTCTTTTCATGCTATCTCTCTACCTGACTCATTTGAAAACACTAATCATTATTTTAAAAAAAAACAAAAAAAAAACAGAAATTGTTAGTTACTAACAAAAGTTGTAAAATTTTTGAATCTCTTAATTGACATTTTCTTTGTTCATATATTATAATACATTTATAATTAATAAATAAAAAGTTTTATCAACAGACAACAGAAGGACCTTCTAAATCATTGTGGGATATGTAAGAGTTATATAGAAAAATGGAGGAGTGAGTGAGAAGGGAGAAGAGAAAAATAAAAAAAAATCAGAGATAAAGGTTGAATCAAAGGAAGAAGGTTGTTGAAATATTCATAGAATAACTAACGCTGGTCTATTCCAGAGAGGTTTCATGTCTCCCATTACAGCTGATAAATACATTCATTCACATGGTTCAGGATCAAAAGACTTTCCTGGATAAACAGACGCTGGAAAATACCTCTCTCTACGGTTCTAACTTCTTAATCTATTTCCAATCTTCACAGTCAGCGTCGACATACATTTTTCACATAGGAGTTCCAAGGTTTACACTATAATGGAAAAGAAGTTCTCTGAGAATAACAAGATTAAAAAGAGCCATGAAGACCATGAGAATATTCGGGAAAAAAAATATTATTTTGCCCTCCGGATTTGAAAGTTTGTAATTTTATCACACTCTCCAGCAACGCCATTATTTGAAATACCAAAAAGCTCCGTCTCGCAGGGGATGCGTAAACTAATAAGACTAAGAATCAAAATAATTTTTATCTCGATCAATCAAATTTAAGTAGTCCAAAAACTTAAGCAGGGGCAGCGACACCAGAACATATTTGCATATATCTCGTTTAATAAATGTCTCTTGAAAACAATATTTAGTAATTAAGCTTCGAATGATGTGGTTTATTACATAACCGAGTATTGGATATGTAACATGAGTAGAAGTGGGGGATTGCCGAAGGCTGAAAAGTGAAAAATGCAAATATTTCGGTTAATATTCAAGAGAGAATAAATGTATATATCAATATTTATAGTAAATTTAATTTGCAATAAAATGGATTCTATACATTTAATTCTTCAAATATAAATGAATACCAACTCTTTTCCCAGTGAAATAAATATAAAAAAGTCCGTCACGCAAGGGCTGCGTAAACTAAGCAGGTTTCCGACGCAAAGATTCACAATAGATAAATCTACATACCGCTAACCCAACACCACCCTGAATATTAAGTGAATAAATACAAACTGTATTCAGAAATCTTTCTGTCAATTTTAATAACCTTATAACAGAAAGCGTTTGTCATTGTGGCTAGATAACTACTAATATAGATCTATAATATTTAGTTACTTTTACCTGCCTTGGGATGGATCCAAGATAGACGTACTAATAAACATTTTCATTACAAGAAAACTGAATAATCATTTTAAAGTACCTGATACTTAGTGGTATAAAAAACATTAGAAAATGGTGGTTTTAAATTTAGCAACAATGATTATTTATCGAGATGATTCGCAGCCAGATCTAAATAAACAACATGCCACAACTACTCCTGAACCCACATCTCAAATTCTTCATGGCTTTATCTTACAAACTACGTGAATTTAATACTACTCGTTCTCAGGAAAATGTAAATGTCTTACATTATTCAAGAAAATGTAAGCAGTTAGTCGAAACCATTTCACGGTTTTAAAAATCAACTAGCGATTTATTAGTCCGAACAGTTCAGACACTGATGTACATATTCGGTATGCTAAATAACTCAAATCCTTTGCGTGTTTAATATTGATTGGTACCACGTATTAATGTAAATCAATGATACATTATATACTTCACATATAACGGACGTTAAAACATTACACACGTGAAGATGATTTCTTTGAATAATAAACCAATTGGTTCCAAACAAATTAATCAAATAACAATTTAATTCTATTCAAATGCCAGGCATTTTCCTTCCTTTCCATTTTGTTTTCCATTTACTTCCACGAATTTGAAATTATTCAATGACAGCATAATTAAAAATAATAGAAACAGTAATTTCAATCAAATGGAATTAGGTTTTCAAATGCTTTCACTCAACTGGTTCTAATGAGACGAACCATGAAACATTTTACATTTCAGAACAGATTAAATTTCCAGCGAATTTGTAACAAATTAATCGTCCATATCACAGATCCAATTATTGGCAAACATTATCAACATGATCCCCTTGATTTTTTTTTTTTTTTTATGAAGGAGAAATATGAATTTATGAATACTTCATTAATTTCCATCTCGCATCAAACACTTTGGCGAATCCACTAAAATTTGGTGTATTTTCATCGCTAATTCCCACAAATGATTGAACTCGCTTGGTATATTTACTTCAAGAGCCTGTGCTTCAGATAAACAAGGACACTGGAATTCACTACTCCCAGGATGTTTCCCTAGGAAAAATTTGTTAAGTTTGTCTTCACATATTTACGAATTATACGTACTAGACAAGTTATACTCTCAATTGTACCGATTTTGTTTGACGTTATTTTTTTTTTAAATAATAAACAATTAATATGAAGACAAATTCAAAAATAATTAAATTGCTACCAAACGCAGTATTGCTTCGTTCCATGTAATAATTAATAGAGATTCATTGATACCGAAATGGTGAAAAAAAGGTTTAACCAAGAATTATGATGGTTACAAGCTAAAGTACCCGGCTTCACTCGGGAAATCATTATAGGCATAATAATGACTGTATTTTTTTTTTTGCAATGCTTTTATGTGCACAAGATTTTTGCATCTCCCCATCTCCGTTTTTAGGTCATATACCTGAATATTTGGCAACTAAAGCTAACTTAATGAATTTATTAGCCCTGAAGATTACAAAGAAAAAAAAAACATTTCCTGATCTAACTCGTCTGCCCTGTTGAAAATATCGTGGACAATATTGATGACAATCATCGACTGCATTCATTCATAGTTTTTAAGAACCATTACTGAGGTTGCTTTTCTAGGTAAATATTTAGGCAGAATAGTGAGTGAGAATGTTATTCAATGCCAGACTGTCAGAGTTTTTACATTTATTATTTTTTACAGCTTTCTGGGCAATCGAAGAACTATTGATGAGTTTTTCAGACTAAACGTTAAGTGGTTACTATTCAATCCTAATTCGCTGTTCAAAGCATTATTAGTCACAAATAACTTATCAGTGGATAGCACGTTTTTATTAAAAACTAAGTAATATTCACAATTTCTATTTCCGTTATTATCATTCGAAACTATTTTATAAAGAATAATAGACATTTTGTTGTAAAACAATTGAAGGATATTGAAATTGGTAATTAGTTTCAATTTTTTTATAACAATCCATGCTATTCCTTTTTAGGCTCCAGGTTTTGTTTTATATTTTGTAATTTTTTCGTTCATTAATATTTACGCGTTGGTTTTTGTGATGATGTAAGAGACACCACACTTGTTCCAAAACTCCATAAATAAAAGCCTTAGTCATTTTGCTTCGCATGGAAAATATTGTATAATTGTTCTCATCGATCAAGCGGTATCAACTTATAACTGTAGTACAAACTCAAATAATTATTAGAATAGTCGAATTTAAATCCTTCAGTAAATTAATCAAGGTCGAAGTTTTATGTGCGGCCTTCAAGTCTCGTGTATTCATTGGATTCCACCGAGGAATAAACACAGAAATGAAATGAGAAGTGCTAGCTACCTGACGTTATACATATGAGAGAACCATTAGATCAACTCCAATAAATTCTAGTGAGACTCCTTATGATGCGTTGTTTGTAGTTTAAATAATATTACTCGAAGGTAGAGTCGTGCCACCTTGATAAATACTCGTATAAGGTTTTATATTTGTTGGAGGCTCTGGACAGCCTTTTGAGTTAATGCGATGGCTTTAATCCCAAATGGTAAACTTAGAGTTCTCGCCTAGGAAATATGAATTTATTTAGTGGCGGACTCATTAAATAAAATGTCCCTGGCTAGATAAGGGTGGTAACCTGTAGAAACCCCGTCCCAATTCACCGTAGTAGAAAAGAGTGGACGTTAAATAATAATAATTATTTTTGTTGTAGATCAGGTTTTGTAGTTCATATTTTTTGTAGATCATATGTTGGAGAGAGATGTATAAGTGGAAAAGGAAATATGTGAAAAAGCAGCTTTAAACAAGTGTTGGTAGTTAAAAAGTAGAAAGTGTATAAGCTAATACATATAAGTTATTTGTAATAATAACAATATTATATACATTCTATGTATCATATACTATATATATACATATAATAGCGGACCCGACAGACGTTGTCCTGCATGATATTTAAAGCGATTAGGATATTGAACAATGTATGAGATGAAAAACGAATAATATAATAATTTCATTATTCTTTATTTTGAAATAACATCAATTATTCTAAAAACAATTCGTTATAACCAATAATGTTTGTTTAGGCAGCGCCATCTGCCAGGCTGATTTGTGAATCTAAACCATCCAGGGCGTCACCCAAACGCATACAAAAAAATTCATTCATATCGGCCCAGCCTTTTAGGAGTTCAGTGTCATAGACACGTACAGTAGAAATTTATATATATAAATATATATTAGCGGATCGACAGACGTTGTCCTGCACGATATTTTAAGCGATTAGGATATTAAATTTATGTTATGTATGTTATAATTTTATGTTTAAAACAAAAGCTACTTTTAATAACACAAAAAACAACTTTTGTTATGTGCACGTTTGCCTAAAAACAAATAGAAAATGAAATATCGCGATTTTTTTATTCAGGCCTCCCTTATAACCCCCACTCCCGTTCGAACCTAAAAAATTTAATATAGCTTATAATCATGGAAGAATTAATGCTAATTTACATATAGAGTTTTGTTAAGTTCGGATCAATCTTTAGTGCCAATAAAATTGCTGGCACCAACTTTAATTTTTTAGTGTATATCTCGTTTATACTATACTATGTTATACGACAAAAGTTAATAACAAAAGTAACTCTAAATAACCAACTAAACAACTTTTATTCTGTGAATATTTGCCGAAAAACCAATAGGAAACGAAATATTGCTATTTTTAATTTTAGGTCTCCCTTACAACCCCCTCTCCTGCTCTATCTTCCGGGCTGATTTGTAAATCTAAACCATCCAGGGCGTCACCCAGACTCATACAAAAAAAATCCATTCAAATCGGTCTAGCCGTTTAGGAGTTCAGTGACATACATAAGTTCAGTAGAATAATTATGTATATATAAAGAAGATATATATATATATATATATATATATATATATATACATATATAAAGTATGTGATAAATAGAATGTATATAAAATTTCATAGTGAAGTGAAAATGCAAACACAACTCACATTGAGCCCGGAGTTTTACTATCTGTTAACTTAGTAAACTTCATCCTAATGACTAAACATCTGATTATTGTTATCCAATGAAAATTGAGAAGCTTAATTAGACAAACTCGTTAGTCAAAGGATCAATATGGACGCTTGTTGCATGCTAAATGAATTAGTTAATTATTCGCTCGGCCATCAGAGTAGCCATCCAACCGGATAGCAATAGTTTCACGTCAATATTTACAAAGTTATCAGCAAAATAATAACACGTCAACCATTTAGTTCCTTGTTTAATGGTTGAACTCGTTGAATGTAATTCTTAATCTCAGCCTACCTTGAAAAGAGAAGTAGCCTGTATTTCCCTCGTCCCGAAACAGAAAGTTATTCTTAACCCACTAACTAAAATAAACCATACATATAGAGCAAATACAACAGAAATCAACTAAAATGATTATACATTAATCATCAGGAAGTAGGTACTTATTGAAGTCAAGTCGCGAAATGTCTTCCGTCTTGACAGTTTTGCCAGGAGAGTTGTTCAAATAAGTCCGTCGCGCAGGGCTGCATTAACTAAGCAGATTTCCCACATGCGCCACATATTTGCTTCTATCTCAAAAAGTACAAGTCCAATTTATGTATTTAGGCTTAGAACAAAGAAGTTCATGATATAACAGCTTATTGTTAATATGATGTGAGCAGGAGTGGGGGTTTACTAAAGGCTGAAAACTAAATAAATCGAAAATATCTCGGTTAACATTCATGATAAGAAGAAAATATTTAAATGACAACATTTATAGGCAATTAAATGCGCAATAATATTACTTATATACACTTTTTCGATAAAACTTTAATTTTAAAGGCCTTTTGGCACTAAAGTGCCATCATCATGTGCTAACAAATAAAAAAAAAAAAAACATGCTTAGGCCATGTGATGCATCCGTTACATTTTGAAATATTTTAACAAAAATAGAATTACATACTAACCTCAGTCTAACAAAACAGACCTATCTTAATAATATTAAAATCGAAGTATGTATTATAGTTTAATAATTTAAAAATATAGTTAAAATCAAATAAAACATGAATAGATATGTTGGGCATTAAAGAAATTTATCTTTTATAAAAAAGTTCCCATAACTTAAGAATTATCCTACCTTTGCTGTATATAGATGCTAGTACCATGGCTTTGTGGCCACTACTGGCGACTAGCAGAGAGACAGCCAGGCCTACTCAACAGGACAGAACGCCTGCATTTCGTGATCACACTTGCCTTATTTGCAAAAGAAAGTAAAAGTACTTTACATTCGTTGCAATGTTACTAATAGTATTCAATTGAAGAAATTTATGCCAGATCAATAAACAAAGATATACTCCCAATGTTTTTCGTGGTTTTTGGGAGAATAACACACTGCGGTTGTGAGGAAGGATAAACATGCAGGCATATCTGTAGGTAGCAATCAGGGGCAGAGGTGAAAAACACCAAAAGGGGATACAAACATGCGAGTTTACTCTTCCCGGTGGAAAAACTTGTTTTCATTTCATTAGAACCAACACCGTCATACTCCTTTAGTAAAAAAAAAAAAAAAACCCTTTATTCTTGTAATTAATTAGTTATACTCTATCATTATCCTTGAAAAAGTGTTTTTCTAACACAGGTTAAGGCGGGCATAAAGTAAAATTTGTTTTATATTTGGGGGAAAAATGTTCGTCTGCTTTTAAATTATCTATGTCGTGATCAATACTTTTAGCCTAATAATTTAACACGTACAAAACTTCAGTCTTCTATATGTACACTTCTTAACACGTTTTAAAACGTATGTGGAGCCTGCCATGGTCTGATAAAGACGGAATGTGTAGAACAAACTCAGATTTTAATTAGCATACACTTGTCCATACTTTTAATTCATACACTCTAAATTAACATATACAAAATTGTACGATACTGATTATTCTATTATTGAAAAACTCAAGAAGAACGTCTGAACTAAATATGCTATTTTCTATGGAGTTGAAATATATGTACCACTTTAAGTCAGTGAACAATAAGCAATCAGAAACTAATAAAAAAATTCTAAAGTGTATTATGGTATAAGATTACAATAAAAAGAATATTCTAGTAAACCTAATTAATAATAAACTAATCAAATTGATCATGTATTTATATGACATACATCCATAGATATTCTATACACTATTTATCCCTTAGTAAGAACCATATGTAAACAAGACTAGACATATAGGTGGAAAGAGAAATACTTAATGAAATAAGAACTTAAATCATAAATTGCCGTGGAGGAGGATAGGGGTGAGCTTTATTGAAAACTTAAAATGTTAAAAGCTAAACTTCGAGAACACTATCTTATGAATATGATTTATAACATAACACTATTTGATCAAAGGCGCAATAAAAAATAATTATGAATTCTCATTTTACACAATATCTAAAACCCCATTTCCCCATGTTGGATTTCAGCCATAACCAAATTTTGATTTAATTTTACTTATACATTTAAATATTATAAAACAGACAAGGGCACTGACCTTTACATATAAATATTAATCTTATTTTGAGCCAACTGAGCACTCTAAAGTTCATCATTTAAAACAACTTGTAATATTTAACCCCGCCACGTTTAGAACATTATGCTTCTATTAAAGGATTGGTTGAGTTCGTATCCTAAGGTACATCGGATTAAGATATGTTTTAATAACCTACATCTTTAGTTTTATATAATAAAAGCTTTATTTAAGATCAAATGTTGAGCTTGGAAACGACCAAATAAAAGTCAACACAAACATACACAAAAAAAAAAATTTGGAAGTTTTATAGTCTCTCCACAACTCTGAACGTCGATGTGGAAATTCAGCATTGATTTGTTTAAATTACTGTAACTTGAATTATTCGAAAAATTAAGCCATTCAACGTTACGTAACAATGACTTAATTTAGATTAGATTAAGAAAGTGAATGGGGGGGGGGGTTGGGGGTTGGAAATCATTTCCACCTCAAGAATCCGAATCGTACTTAGAACAATCATATAAATTTCAAAACGATGTCATTTGTCATAATATGCCAGAATAAAAGTTTAATTAGCAGATCATATATGTATGTTCATGGATTTTTATTTGATAAAAGCACCTGGCAGAGCAAAGGAAACGCATGTTTTTCACTATTATTTCACTATATATTTCATTATTCCTCTGCTTCACCCTTTATAACAAAAGTTACTCTAAATAAAAAAATAAGTAATTTTTGTTAGGGGCGTTTTTGCAAAAAAACAAATTCCGAATGAAATATCGCGATGTTTCTTTCGAACCATAACCCTTAAATAAAATTGTAAATTACCTCAACTGGTTTGGATCCATTGAAATTTAAAGAAATAATTGGGAAACAGTAATGAGCACAAAATCAACATTAAATAAGAGACATCTGCTAATAAAATCACTTAAAACGAACAGCTGTAATATAATGTCACTGCCATAATAATATTTAATCGCCGCTGACAACAAAGCAGTGCATCCATAGAGTTAAGATGGGTTTGCACCAGGAGTGCAATGGAGCAACTGATAAGGAGGTGGACAATATGAACCCCATTAAGGTTAAAGAGAGAAGAGAGGTGAAGCAGAAACGAGAATTGTATATTAATCTTATCTCCTTCTCTCTCTCTATATCTGACCATCCATTTTTCTTTTCACTGTGTTTTTTAATGTCCTCCCCTTTCCACTTCTCAACCCATAATTCTTTTAAATCAATTTTTTCCACTTCATGTGCCATGATCCATCGTCTCCTCTACACAGCTCTTTTTTATATCAATTTTCTTTTCATTTATAGCTCTTTCTTTGTATTATTCTTTATAACGAAATTAAATCTCAGTTATTTTGGCGATTGTTATAGTTTTCCACTTTCTATTCATCGATTTCCCTCATTTAATTTTATCTTTTTATTTAATTTTTAATGGTTTGTTAACTTTTAACGAACTTTATAGAAACAAATGGATTCTGAAGGTAATTAAAATTTGGAGAACAAAATCTCTAAAATAGAAACATAAGATATGTCATAATATGGAGTATAACTTACTTTCATATAACACTGGTAAATCAGATAAATAAATGAGATAGAGGTAGTCATTATTTTATTTTTGAAACTTTTTACGACGCCTCCTCCCTATAGGAAGGTTGTCATACATAGTTAGCAAACTGGGGAAAAACGTTACTCCTGATTCAAAGGCTTTCAATTTCTAGTTCCACTCAAATAAGTTTAAATATCGAGAGCGAGAGGGGGAGAGGGAGGGGGAGAGGGAGAGAGAGACAGAGAGAGAGAGAGGGAGGGAGAGTGGGGGGAGGGGGGAGGGAGAGAGAGAGATAGAGAGAGAGGGGGAGAGGAAGAGGGGGAGAGAGAGGGGGGAGGGGGGAGGGAGAGAGAGATAGAGAGAGAGGGGGAGAGGGAGTGGGGGAGAGAGAGAGAGAGAGAGAGAGAGGGAGTGAGAGGGAGAGAGAGAGAGAGAGAGAGTGAGAGAGAGAGAGAGCGAGAGAGAGAGAGAGAGAGAGAGAGAGGGGGTGAGGAAGAGGGGGAGAGAGCGAGAGGGGGAGAGAGAGAGAGAGAGAGAGAGAGAGAGAGAGAGAGAGAGAGAGAGAGAGAGAGAGTGGAATATTATGATTTTCTGTTCTTTTGCAACTATCCAAAATGAAGGCCAGATAATGAAGTGCTTTAGATTGAAGTAATAACTCCGACTGTAGATTAACTCGACAGAGAACCACCTGTCAGTAACCATTATCACCTGAATGATGATTGGCATATTACAATCTTGATATGCTACTTAGGTAACCGAATAGAGTGTAGTGAGAAATTCGTCAAGTGACCCAATTCATCCATTAAATTGTCATCTTCAATTTGAAATCTGTGGCTTGCCAAACTAAATTCTCCTTCTGTGTCTCTATAGCAAAGTGATTACACAAACACACTTGTTTAAGCAAATGCATGTGTGAGGACGTGAGTGAGTATTTATGAATTTATTAAGCTTTGTTATTGTATATCTCATTATTTGGTAAGATATGCAATAACAAAGCTGTCATATTCACAACGAGATCCTTACAAAGGTGAATGGTTTTAATGATCAGACCATGAAGTCTACAAAAATAGATATTTCACGATAAAAATGTCAATAGTTAGATCCAAAACGTGGTGTCAAAACATTGGTTATACTACACATTAGCTATAAAATATTATTCTGATTATTATATTTCGTGAATTTACATGACTGCTACTTTTAATGAATTGTATATATGGCAGTATCTCCTAATTTATCAGTTCCTTATATAAAAATGAAGAGCAATTATATGTTCAATTTATTAACTTGGACTCGTGTAGTTTTGACTACACTACTTTATAACTCTTTTCCCAGTGAAAGAAGTATAAAAAAGTCCGTCACGCAGGGGCTGCGTAAACTAAGCAGATTTCCCACGAGAAGTTTTACAATAGAGAAATCTGCCTAATAACAACTGTAGTAGTAAGAAACCTCTAAACCTAAAACATTATTTAGGGCGTAATAACCCAGTAGTTTCTAGCCCCAAAAAACAGTTAACCTAACCTCTAAACCTATTCACGAGGAACGAATAGTTATAGAAACGGCCGCCAGAGCTCTCGGCGGAAAGTCCGAACATAGCCTACTGGTGACCACACGCAGAATACAAATGCAAATATCTCGGTTAATATTCAAGATACAGAATAAATGTATAGAACAATATTTATAGTAAATTTAATTTGCAATATGATTGATTCGAATATTTCGATCCGACGCATAATGACGGAGATTTTGTAATTTTCAAAAATCCCCCTCTAAACCCCCCTTCCCACTGGTCCGATTTTAGCCATTAACGAACTTGATTTTCCTTTTTACAAAAAACGATTAAATTCCGAGTTTTGTAACGATCAAACAAAAATTGCGACCGCTAGAGCGTTAACAGACAAATATATATATATATATATATATATATATATATATATATATATATATATATATATATGTATATATATAATTTTGAACGGACCTCATTTTCGTCATCTCCTGGGTAGGATCGATGGACATTTGAAGAAATTTTTCGAAACTCGCATCATGAGTACTACCTCAATACCTCAATAGCAGATTTCCCTTAAGGGAAATCTGCTAAAAATCACATATTTAACACTCATCATAGGTCGAGCATTATAAAGCAATATAATTTAGAACATCCCACTCACTGGCTGCACTTGACTCTGGCCAGAAGGTGGGATTGCGGCAGATAACTTGACCGGATCGCTATGTAAAACGAAAATAGGTTCTGAAATGGAAAATATGTGTATGACTCTTTTTAATCTAATATAATTTGAAGCCTCCACCCTACATTAATTATTAAAAACAAGAATGAATCATGGTAAAGATCATGCGAGCGTTAAACGTATAAATAAAATATATTGAAGACACTCTTAATATACATCACACATTTTCTAAGAAATAAAAATTAATCAATTTAATATTTATAACCAGCGGTATTTGTTTTAACTAAATATTTTCTTTAAATAAATAACAGAGCAATACTTGGATAGGAAAAAGGCTTATTGTAGCAAAATGCGAACAAGACTTAACAAGAGATCGTAAAATTGTGGTCGTAAAAAAGCCATCTTTCAGAATCTTTGCTCCTTTATTGCCTACGCGGTGAAAATCGTTAATCTGACAATTTCGTTTGATAAAATATAATAAAAAAATCCAAGGTTGTATTACACTGGTTTATAAACATTTTAGAAACTTTTGCTCCTGCGGACTCGCTGAAATTGCATAACAAGAATCTCTTTGGCTTATTTCTCCGATGGAATTCCTAAAGTTTGTGGTTAATCAGCTTCAATATTTAATTCGTTAATTAATTGCTTATTCTCAGATATTGCAATATTTTTTATAAATAATAAAGACTCTCTCTCTAAGAGGCGAGTCTACCATCCACAAATTTCATTCTTTGCCTTATAAAAACAAAATACATTCTTATTTGTTAACGTTCACTATGTACTACAAAGGCTAACCGAGACGGATTATCACCTAATTACCACTCTTCTCTAACCAGGACGGACTAAGGATTTTATTAGCAGATTTCTCTTAAGGGAAATCAGCTATTGAGGTTGTACTCATGACGGAATTATCGATTTTTTTCTTCAAATGTCCATCGATCCTACCTAGTAGATGACGAAAATGAGGTCCATTCAAACTATATATATATATATATATATATATATATATATATATATATTTGTCTGCTACCGCTCTAGCGGTCGCAATTTTTGATTCATCGTTACCAAACTTGATATTTAGTCGTTTTATGTAAAAAGAAAGATTACGGCTGAAATCGGACCAGTGGGAGGGGGTGGTTTAGAGGGGAGGATTTTCAAAAGTTCGAAATATCTCCGTTACTATACGTCGGATCAAAAAATTGTACAGAATCAATCTTATTGAAAATTAAATTTACTATAAATATTGTTATATACATTTATTTTCTATCTTGAATATTAACCGAGATATTTGCATTTTTATTAAATCTGGTCGCCTAACGGACGGGTGACTTTCCCGCCAAAAGCTAGTTCGTCCGATTCCTTAACTCCTCGACTCTCGTGAAATTTCTCTATTGTAAAACTTCATGTGGGAAATCTGCTTAGTTTACGCGGCCCCTGCGTGACGGACATTTTTTTTAGTGAGTTTGACATTAAATTCTTAGTGGCCACAAGACAATCAAACCCATGATTAAAAAGGTGGTGTCCTCATTGGTAATCATCTGATCTTTCTCATTTGTTTCGAATCGATTTTTGAATAAAGTAAGGTCAAAATTTAGAATCGATTATGAAGAACAGACAACGCCTTTATACAAAGATCTCCCTTAAGGATAGTTGTTCTAAAAAATCTATTCTATATTTTGAACTTGCATTTTCCGGAAATGGATCATTAACTACGTCTAAGAACAGCTGATTACAAGTAATTTTTAGCAGATTTCTAAGATATCCCATCTCACAACTAGTATTTAGCTGGTTAGGGGAATCAGTTAGTAAGATTGTACTCAGGATGTGTATTTCCAAAAATGTCTTCAAATGTCCGTCGATGTTACCCTAGAGGTGACGAAAATGAGGTCCGTTCAAAATTTTATATATATATATATATATATTTGTCTGTTAACGCTCTAGTGGTCGCAATTTTTGTTTGATCGTTACCAAACTCGGAATTTAATTGTTTTATGTAAAAAAGAAGATCAAGTTCGTTAATGGTTGAAATCGAACCAGTGGGAGGAGGGGTTTAGAGGGGGGATTTTTGGAAAATACGAAATATCTCCGTTATTATGCGTCGGATCGATACATTGTATAGAATCAATCTTATTGCAAATTAAATTTACTATAAACATTGGTCTATACATTTATTCTGTATCTTGAATATTAACCGAGATATTAGCATTTGTATTCTGCATTGGTCGGCAGGAGTGAGCTGTTTGGTACTTTCCGAAGAGAGCTCTGGCGGCCGTTTTCGTAACTATTCGTCCCTCGTGTATAAGTTTAGTGATCCCTTACTACTTACTACACTTGTAATTGGGCAGATTTCTCTATTGTAAAAGGGAAATCTGCTTAGTTTACGCTGCCCCTGCGTGACGGACTTTTTTCAATTGAATACTATTAGTAACATTGCAAGGAATTTAAAGTACTTTTACTTCCTTAAGCAAATAAGGCAAATGTGATCGCGAAATACAGGCGTTCTGTCCTGTTGAGTAGGCCTCGCTCGCTGTCTCTCTGCTAGTCGCCAGTAGTGGCCCCAAAGCCGTGACCCTTGCATTCATTATACAGCAAAGGTAGGATAATTGTTAAGTTATGGAAACTTTTTTATAAAAGATAAACTTCTTTAATGCCCAACATATTTATTCATGTTTTATTTGATTTTAACTATATTTTTAAATTATTAAACTATAATACATACTTCGATTTTAATATTTTTAAGATAGGTATGTTTTGTAAGACTGATGTTAGTATTTAATTCTATTTTTGTTAAAATATTTCAAAATGTAAGTATTGGATGCATCACATGGCCTAAGCATGTTTCTTTTTTTATTTGTTAGCCCCTGATGGTGGCACATTAGTACCGAAAGGCCTATATAATAAAAGTTTTATCGAAAAAGTGTATAGAAGTAATATTATTGCACATTTAATTGCCTATAAATGTTGTCATTTAAATATTTTCTCTATCATGAATTTTAACCGAGATATTTTGGATTTATTTAGTTTTCAGCCTTTAGTAAACCCCCATTCCTGCTCACATCATATTAACAATAAGCTGTTATATCATGAACTTCTTTGTTCTAAGCCTAAATACATAAATTGGACTTGTACTTTTTGAGTTACCCTAGAGGTGACGAAAATGAGCTCCGTTCAAAATGTTTTATATATATATATATATATATATATATATATATATATATATATATATTATAGTGTCTGTTACCGCTCAAGTTGTAGCAATTTTTGTTAGTTCGTTCCAAAGCCTGATATATAAGCGTTTAATGGAAAGCTAAAGATTAGTGTCGTTTATGATTGAAATCGGATCAGTTGAGTGGGAGGGGATATCGAAAAATTCATAATATCTCCCTTATTATGTCTGATTGAAAAACATAGGACCCGTCTTATTGCAAATGTAATTTCCACTACATATACTTGTTTTCTTTATCTCCAATATTAATAGGGATTTTTGCATTTTTTAATATACTGACTCCAGTAAACCCCCTTCCCTAGTCATACCATAATAACCTTAATCTGTTAAGTAATGAACACTAAAGAACATATTAGATCATGGATGAATTTGGCCATGAGAGGGGAGGGGTGGGGGGTAGAAGGGGAATAATTGAAAAGCTAAAATTTCTCTATTTTATGAGTTTTATCCAAAAATGTTAAGGAACCAACCCTGTTAAAGTATTAATGCTCTACAGTTGTTGTTCTATCATTTTTAGCAGATTTCCCTTAAGGGAAATCAGCTATTGAGGTTGTACTCATGTCGGAATTTTCGAAATTTTTCTTCAAATGTCCATCGATCCTACCTAGTAGATGACGAAAATGAGGTCCGTTCAAAACTGTATATATATATATATATATATATATATATATATATATATATATTTATAACCGAACTAGCGGTCACAATTTTTGTTTGATCGTTACTAAACTCGATATTTAGTCGTTTTATGTAAAAAGAAAGATCAAGTTCGTTAATGGTGGAAATCGGACCAGTGAGAGAGGGAGTTTAGAGAGGACGATTTTCTATAATTTGAATTATTTCCGTTACTATACGTCGGATCGAAAAATTGTATAGAATCAATCTTATTGCAAATTAAATTTACTATAAATATTGTTCTATACATTTATTCTCTATCTTGAATACTAACCGAGATATTTGCATTTTTATTAATTGTGGGCCGATAACGGATGACTGAATTTCCCGCCAAAAGCTAGTTCGGCCATTTGCCGTAACTGTTCGGCTCTCCTATGGAGATTTCGCTATTGTATAACTTCACGTGGGAAATATGCTTATTTTACGCAGCCCCAGCGTGACGGGCTTTTTTTTGTATCTCAAACATTAAACGAGTTTTACGTACTTTCTTATTTACAGCTTCAGTAAACCCCCAATTCCATTCATCAGGTTTATACTTAAAAATAGAAAATAAATGGTGTAAGTGATCAATAGTTTGTCTTACCAGGGCGTCGAAAATCTGCTTACGTTATGCAGCCCTTGTGAGACGCACTTCAATTAGAATTATATCACTGCCTTAGCGGTACTAGTAGGCGAGATGTAAATAGAACTTTATGAGCTACTGAAAGGGGCTGGAAGAGGTGTGAAACATAGAGGTTCATTAAAATAAAGTCATCGATCATAACTATGTCTAAGTGGATGACTATCTGCAGTTTCAACGTAGCAAATGTTGGTTCAAGATCATGTTCATGCAAATGTTTACTTTTCTTGTCCACAGTAAGTCTGTCGAGTCTTTATGTTACTGATACCATTGTCCTTTGTGACAGCAATAGAAAGAAGATCACCAGGTCCTTGGGTCTACACGTGGTTCTTTGGAACGACAATACGATCACCGAAACAGAATTCTTAGAATGGCCTTTACGATATCCGGCTTACCTCTACCTCCGGTTCGTTCCTGGTTACGAAGTTAATTGCCAAATATTCGAACCAAACACCGACTTCATCATCTTCCCAACTGTTTTGCTAGTATTGCGACCAAGATTCTTGACTGGATCGAAGTCAACCACTGTCAACATCAGAATGATAATGGCTGGTATCGCACCTATGCACTTTTGTGCTTGTTCATTCGATCTATACCAACATTACCCGAAAATTAGTTCAGTACTCAAGCATTTCATTATCTCAGAAAACAATTTGACCTAGTTTTCTCAGTCTTTCTTCAGTGATTTCTCTCAGAGTCGGATAAGATCAAATCTCTACTGCCCAGTTTAATTTAGCTCTAAATTTTCCTCTACCTTCTTACTTGGAAATATTATTTTTTCCCTCGCGTGAGCATTTTCCTCACACTGAAGATAAATGTTTATCCTGGCATATCAGGTATTTATTTAATTTAACTGCTAAAAAGGTAATTTTTTAGAACTATAATTATTATCTTAGGTTTGAGCTATAAAGACATCACTCAAAATGTACATTACAAGTTTAAGTTAATTAGGATAATCGTAGTTCATCCATTTTTGCAGTTGCTGCGTAACGAAGAAGAATTCTGACGTACTGGTCAGACTGGTTACAAATATACTACTGATCTCATCTCAGCACTTATTATCTATTTCTATAGAAAAAGTCCGTCGCGCAGCGGCCGCGTAAATTAAGCAGATTTCCCAAATGAAGTTTAAGAATAGATAAATCTACATACCCGTAACACAACACCACCATGAATATTAAGTGAGTAAATACAAACGATAATAAGAAACCTCCCGGCGGAAAGCATCTGAAATGTAAACAAACAGTTCTGCCAACTTCTTAGAAAGAAAAACAATTATTGAAATATATCTGACTATAACGTATTAATTTGATTCAAAAATATTTACTATATGTAGTACTGTAATTTATAATTAATCAAAATAATTTTTATCTCAATCAATCAAATATAAGTAGTCCAAAAACTAAGGAGGGGGGGGGTCACCAGAACATATTTGCATGAATCTAGTATAATAAAGATCTCTTGAAAACAATATGTGGTATTTAAGCTTCGAATGATGAACCGAGTATTGTTTATGTAACATGGGTAGAAGTGGGTGTTTGCTGAAGGCTGAAAAGTGAAAAATGCAAATATCTCGGTTAATATTCAAGATTGGGAATACATGTATATAACAATACATATAGTACATTTAATTTGCTATAAGATTTATTTTATACATTTTTTCAATCCAACGTATAGTAACGGAGATATTTCGAATTTTCAAAATTCTCCCCCTCTAAACTCCCCTCCCCCTGGTCCGATTTCAGCCGTGAACAAACTTGACTTGTATATATATATATATATATATATATATATATATATATATATATATATATACAATATTGAACGGACCTCATTTTTGCTATCTCCTACGTAGGATCGTTGGACATTTGAAGAAAAATTTCAAAATCGCGTCATGAGTACGACCTCAATAGCTGATTTCCCTTGAGGGAAATCTGCTAAAAACCGACGAGTAGAAGAGTTTGAATGACCCGTAACCAGGCTTTGAATGTGGCACTTATAGGACCACCATAGTTTCACCATGTTTCCAAAGACAAGTAAAGAGACTGAAATTTGATTACACTATGAGAAATTATCATATTAATAGCAATTAAATGATAACCTTCTTCACTGACTGGAGAGTTAAACGTATTTATTATAAATACACCATTTTCATTTCCAAAATGACGACAAAATAATATAAATCCCAATGCTGTCAAATCAAACAATTTTCTTTTTACTTTATTTTCTAAAGTTAGAACTAAAACTCAGAAGTAAGTCATTATTGCCCGGTACAAATGTATATCTTTAAAACATGAACATAAATAGAAAAAAACACACAATCATTTTGCGGATGTACAAAATCAGAAAAAAATAATCAATATTAAAAAAAAAAAGAACAAGAATGCAAATAGAAATATTATTTCACAATCCTGAAATTATTCCTATACGAAATTGCTATTTACGTTCTTAAGTACTTCTCTTTGTATTCGATATTTTTCAATATCTCAAAAATATTTCCTCTAACAGGATTGAAGGGACGTTATGTTTATTTATTATTATTTTTTTTTTTTAATGTTAAGATGAATATCATGAAGTGGGCTTAATATATGGGAGCTTACTTAGCACAACGAAAAGAGAGCAGAATATTTTTTCCCCACGTCCTAAGTAAACAAACCAAACCAAAGGGCTGATTTTTAAAAGCAATACTTTTTCTTAGTATTTTTAGTTAGTAAAAAAAGTTATTCAAATTATTCGAAGCCCCACTTCTGACCTTTATGTTGACCTTTTGATGCTTTAAGCCATAATGTTTTAGTAAGAATGAGTTTATAATGTAAAACACATTGATAGAAAAAATATAAACGTCCGTCACGCAGGGGCTGCGTAAACTAAGCAGATTTCCCATGTAAAGTTTTACAATAGAGAAATATGCATACTGGTAACACAATACCACCGTGATTAAATACAAACGGTAATGAGAAATCTTTCAGTTAGTTAAAATAAATTCCCAACTGAAACGTCAACAAATTGGTAGTAAGATAGCAAGTTTTATTAAAACACGGCTGTATCTAATCAAGTATTATAAAATTTTATATTTAAATACGTGACCGTGAAGCAGGAAGGCAAGCTGCAAAGACGGTTAGATATTCAAAGGCACCATAGTATTATTTACTTTCCATGGTTTATTTTTGTATGGCTTCAAGCACATAATAACAATCTTTCCCAGCGATCTCATTTTCCAGAAGAAAATGTAAACTGAATATCTAGAGAAGGTAAACATATAAAGCAAATCATGGTTTATGCAAACGCAGAAGTGGGAGGGAGTGGGGGGTTACGATGAAAGCAGTATTTACCGTAGGGAGGAAAGAGCGATCCCTGGATCTAGAAGGCTATTGTGCGGAGTTCCCGCTCAAACCGTGCCTATATTGGCGGGAGCCTACCCAATCCCTTTTCACGGCCCACTAAATCACAAACCGCACTCATCTCCTCCATTTAAGTGACTATCAGCCTTTTAACATTATTCAGTCTGTGAATTAAACTAAAACTGATAGGCTTATCTGTGAATCAAAAAAGTTGTATCCTTAGCCAAAGTTTTTATTCCAGATTAGCTAGATTTCCGAGAATCAGGTCATTATCATCAATTGTTTAAGACATACTAGTTATAAATAATTAAAAATACTTCATAACAATTTCAAAACGTTTAATTAATTATTATAAGTAGCATTTTATCTTTAGCCAGTAATCAGTCTTTTTTGTTTAATTTTTTCAGTCCATTAAAATATTATGTTCCTAGAATATTTTTGTGATATATTTAAACCAGTCTGTGAATGCTGACATGTTCTATGTTAATTCTCGATTAAACATGTAACAAGAAAGTGAATAATGTTTTACTAGCCTAAGCAACAAATTTGACAAGATGTTGCAATATTATATAAACCGTGATTAGACTTTATCTGAAATAATATGTATTTTATAATATAAAATATTCCTAGTAAATGCAACACTTTTATTGTTTATTATTATTTACGTCCACTTTATGATACTAAGCTAATCATGACGGGTTATCTACAGGTTACCAGTTACCACCGTTTTCTAGCCAGGACGGGCCCAAGGAGTTCATTTAATGAGTCTGTCACTAAATAAATTTCTACTGCCCAGGGCGGGAATCGAACCCGCCACTCTAGGTCTACCATGCAAGATTAGGACCGACGCCCTAACTCGCACGGCCAACCTGAGCCCCTGCAACGCATTTAGTCTAATACTTTTGTACATTATACAATACAGGTACATTTACATTGAGGCCTCATACTTTCTGATTCAATGTGATATATGGCGCGGAAAATATCATCAAAAGAAAAAAATTATTTATGCAAGTTAACCTTGTTGTGAAAATAAAAGTCATTTGACATTTAGTATTAACATCCTCTTACACAAAGGAACGAAATTTCCTTATTTATAATAGTGGAAACGTTTAGTGTTCAGTTTTTAAATAGCTTCAAAAATTGCCAAACGCATTTCAATAGTTCAAGATATCTATGAATATCACTGAGGCTTGGGCCTTAATCCGACATAATATAGTATTATACTTATAGTCGATGGTTTGATTTTCTCTTGAGCGGCGTGGTTTTGGTTTGTACAACGAAATTAATGGTCGTTTTCTGAATATCAGGTCAGAGCTTTTTTTAGAATCTATGACTATCTTTACCTTAATATGCTCAAAGTAGAAAATGGGTCAATTTTCAAATGAGGTAATTTCGTCCCAAACAAACAGTTGGTCCCTTTTTCGTTTCTTCTTATTTTCGTCTATTGAATACCTAGACATCGGAGGAGCTACATTACATGTGCTTTCATTTTAAAAAGCTAGGGATTGCTGATGATATATTTCACGGAATTATTTGACCCGTCCAGTTTCCCATATACTTCCCGTATATTTAAAATTAATGAGGCTCAGCTGGGATCAATGAGTGAAAGACGTGAGAAGAAAGAAGACCGTTGTCAAGTTGACAGCTGACACGCCGGCATGTTGCCATGAACACCTTAGGGTTATTGTTGAATGACTAATTGTCCCAGAGTGCCAAGTCACCAGCAGGCATTGCTTCGGGTTAGTTACTCTACAAACGCCAAAGCCCAGCTATTAACTAGTCCAGCTTCCTAAAATCTGAGTGGTTTAGCGGCTATTCAATGGGCCTAATTTATACTAGCAAAGGTTTATTTTCCTTATCCATTTGCATCAGATTTCCTTTAAAGGAAATCAGCAAGTTGTAGTCGCATTTTTGACGACATTCGGTTCAAAAATTCTAGGAATTATACAGAAGTTCAGTTTAAAATCACAAAGATTTGACAAAATCTGTTATTCTGCGGCGGATCGAGAATTTCTGCATAACTAGTCATTTTGAAAATGTATTCCTGGAATTGTTTTCCAAATACATATCTCACTAACTGGAATATAAATATTATTTATATTTTAGCCAACCAAACTAATAATAGGAATGGGGTTGTATTTTAAGGGTACGAAGGTCATGACCAAAGGTTTTACACGCATGGGGTTACCCAAAGAAAAATTCGGATGCGCGAACTAGTGACAAAATTTCATTCTGCGCTAAGCTCTTCGCATATTTGACACATTTGGGCTACCCTTCTATCAAAGTGCAGAATTCTGCTGACACTTAAGAAAACCTCTTTAGGAGCAGAAAATATATAATGCCAGGTAGGTGATGCCAGGATTTTATTATTTATTTATATACAAAACTTTAAATTATGAAAAGTGAAAATAGAATATTTAATAATAGTATATGATATCAATTTACTCATAATAGTTAGTCCAATAACTTATTTTCTGTTATAACACTTCAACAAATTTCCTGAGTGCTTTACTGCATTTATAGAATAAATTGTATCCTCAACAGTCCATCAGTTTGATATTTTCATAACTGTCTCTTTTAAAAGGTAACTTTCGTTTTTACCAGTGTACAATAAAATATGAGATGGGTGTAAGTCTGTTCAGTAGTAAAATAGCATGGACATAATTGTTTATTAGTCAGATTAAATCTATTGAGGTAAACTTTAATTGAGCCATGTTCTGTTAATAATTGCGTTGTGTAAAAGTCAGTAGGTGAACGTTAATGTTCAAATATTCAGCAATGTCGGAAATGAAAATCTTTAAATGTTGTCCTTTATTTGTTACTGTCCTTTGCTGTTGCTAAGTGTTGTCAATGATGCCAGTATGAAACCACCAGTAATGCTGATTAGAGATAGAATCTTCAACAACAGTATTTGAATGAGGATAATCTGGGTTCAGAGGTACTACTATAGGGAGAAGTACTAGAATGGGCGGGAAAGAACCATTGGTTTAATGGGGAATGTGCAAAGCTAGTTAAGGTAAGAAACAATACTCGACTCCAAAAAATAAAGCTTATAATATATTGTAAACATATATTACATATTCTGATATGAGAAACAAAAAAAAAGTCAAATGAAGGGTAGGGACCCAAAAAATATTCAATGTAATCTACAGGACTGCCTTAGTTTCCAATTTCAGTGTAGAGTCACAACCTATCGCAAAAGGAAAATAGTAGAATGAATGATTTCAGATTAATTCAAAAAGGAATTATGAATAACTAGAAGCCAAACTACAGTGACCTATGTTGATAACAAGAGCATCGAGTTTTAAATCCATTTTTATCTCATTTGAAAATGATTCTTTAGAGAGAGAGAGAGAGAGATAACTTAATTATATTATGTTATTCTTTGAAGAGCAGCTATTCAAATTAATTTATTTTAAACAAAAGGTCTTAAATTTTCTCAAGGCTTCTCAATTCGTCTTTGATACTAACTAAATCTTCACAACAGACGACCAAGAGCAGCCAACTAAAATCTAGGAGGAAGAAAATGTAGATTAGCTTGGAGCTTGGGTTTCTAGGAATAAGTTTCCTTGTCTATGAACTGGGGGTCCAACAGGGATTTTACCTCTAAGATAAAGGACTTAACGAAGCCCTGTCTTGAAAGGGCTTAGCCTTTTCCTCTAGTTCTTAACTCTCGATATTGAACAGTAAACCAAACGAACTCTTCAATAATCTAAAGTTCATTAAACATCTCCCAAGAACACGAAGAGAAGATAATTTAATAATGTTACATTTTTTCAATAAGAAAGTCGACCGTTAGCTGCCCGATTTGTTTGTAATTTCCGAATTAGCTAATTTTCCCTTAAGGAACTCATGACGGGAGTTTCAAAGAATTTCTTCTAATGCCCATCAATCCTACCTAGTAGATGATGAAAATGAGGTCCATACATAATTATATATATATATATATATATATATATATATATATATATATATATCTGTCAACGCTCTAGCGGTCGCAATTTTTATTTATCAAATAACTCAGATTCATTTATACATACACACTCACTAGTATTTATTTATTTTAGCAGATTTCCCTTAAGGGAAATCAGCTATTGAGGTCGTACTCATGACGGGATTTTCAAAATTTGTATTCAAATGTCCTTCGCTCCTACCTAGGAGATGATGAAAATTAGGTCCGTTCAAAACTATATACAATTATTGCGACTGCTAGAGCGGTAACAGACAAATATATATATATATATATATATTTGTCTGTTACCGCTCTAGCAGGCGCAATTATTGTTTGATCGTTGCCAAACTCGATATTTCGTCGTTTTGTATAAAAAGAAAGATCAAGTTAACGAACGGCTGAAATCGGATCAGTAGGAGGGGGGTTTAGAAGAGGAATTTTGAAAATTCGAAATATCTCCGTACCATACGTCGCATCAAAACATTGTATAGAACCAGTCTTATTGCAAATTAAATTTACTACAAATATTCTTCTGTACATTTATTCACTATCTTGAATACGAGATAAATTCAAATATGTTATCATGACACTTCCTAAGTTCTTGTACTACTAAAATTTGATTGATTGAGTTAAAAATTATTCTGATCCATTATAAATTACAGTACTTGATATAGTAAATAGTCTTCAATAAAATTAATATGTTATATTCTGATATACTTCCTTAATTGTTTTTCGTGTCAGAAGTTGGCAAGCCTGTTTGTTTACGTTTCAGGTGCTTCCCGTCTGGAGGTTTCTTATTATCGTTTGTATTTATTCACATGATGTTCAAGGTGCTATTGTGTTACCAGTATGTAGATTTATCTATTGTTAAACATCACAAGGGAAATCTGCTTAGTTTACGCAGCCACTGCGTGACGTACTTTTTTTCTTATCGTTACCAAACTTCGTATATAAAAGAAGAGGTTGGGAGGGGGGGTTGGAGGAGGAGAATTTTTTGAAAATTCGAAATATCTATTAAAACACAACATCTATTGATTACATAAAATTGTCAATTCAGAAAGAATGTAAAATAAAGCATCATCTAAAATTTAGTTTTTATTAAATTCCTCATTTCAATTTTTTATGGGATATAAGTGCTTTGGAATTTAATGGACGTCGCAATGAATATTTGAATATAGTTCTTTGTCAGGTTTACTGGCTTAGCAAATCGTATAATAGCTAAGAATCTTGCTTGATTCTGCTCTAGCAGAGATTATTATTGCAAAGGTATAATGCTAACCCTTCCGGCACCTAACAACTTTATGTTTGCTTTGTAAGTAAATGTTTGCCCTGCCTTATTAACTAGCTAGCTGTTGGACGTGTTCATCAATACCTTCCGATTAGTAGTTCCAAATTCTTTTCAAAAAAAAGTACAACAAGCAGGGGCTGCGTAAACTAAGCAGATTTCCCACGCAAACGTTTACAATGAATGAATATACGTACAGGTAACACTTCGGCGAATGTTAAGTGTATTCATTCAACAAACGGTAATGATAAATCTTTCAGTTAGCAAATATCTCGGTTAATATTCAGGATAGAGAATAAATGTATATAACAGTATTTATAGTAAATTTAATTTTCAATGCGAATGGTTCTATACAATTTTTTGAACCAACGTATTGTAACAGAGATATTTTGAATTTTCGAAATTCCTCCCCTCTAAACCCCCGAATTCAGCCTTTAACGAACTTGGTCTTTTTGTTTTTACATAAAACGACTAAGGCTTAAATATCGAGTTTGGTAACAATTAAACAATTATAGCAACCGCTAGAGTGGTAACCGACAATATATATATATATATATATATATATATATATATATATATATATACAAACACACACACACACACAGTTTTGGACGGACCTCATTTTCGTAATCTCATAGGTAGGATCGATGGACATTTGAAGGAAAATTTCAAAAGTCATGAGTACGACCTCAATATCCGATTTCCCTTAAGGGAAATCTGCTAAAATAGTCCCGTCCGGGGAAACTAAGCAGTCTTCCCACTTTCTGGGCACACTGGGGATCTTACACAATCAATTACCCATTTTTGTTTGTTGTAAGAAAAGTATATAAACAATATGAACATGAAATTTAAACTGGAAATGAGATGAGCACATAGTGGAAATCATGTTGCTATTGGCTTTTCATATGACTGGACAAAATCAAAGTTTTACAGTATTGGCGTTACAGAACCAATGTGTAGATTATAATTGTTGAATATTAAATTTATAACAAGATTGGTTATGTAATACATTTTTTTTAGACTAATAATAACTGGGATTCATTACAATTTTATTTTACTCCTCCTCTATACACCCACTCCTTCAGGCCTGACTTTAGCCCACAAAGAAATTTGATCTTTTCTTTCACATAAAACTCTTAAATGTCGAATTTTGTGCAAACACAAATTACGGTCCTAAAGGGGTTTCATGCTTATGATATGGAACGAAACTCATTTTCGTAATCTCGTAAGTGGGGTCGTTAAACATTTAAAAACATTTTTTCTTTTGTAAAATCGAGTCATTAGTACAACTTCAATCCTCATTCCTTTTAAGGAAATCCGCTAATTTATCAGTGCCTCTTTTGGTGAGATACTCTGAATTGTGGATTTACCAAAATAGAATAAGCCCGTCACGCAGGTGCTGCATTAACTGAGCAGATTTACCACGTGCATCAGGGAATTGTATCTAGAAAAGCAAAAGTTCAGTGAGAACAATACTTGGTATTTAAGCATTAAATAAAGAGTTTCGTGATATAAGAGCTTATTATTAGTATTATTATACTATTAATAGGATTAGGGGGTTCACTTAGCACTGAAAACGAAAAAAATCCAAATATCTCGCTTAATAAACAAGATAGTGAAAATAATAATATAACAACATTTGTAGAACATTAAATTACTTTTTTGATCCGAGCTGTAACAACGGTTTTCACATAATAATTTTTTTTCTGTAATCGTTGAATAATGGTAACATTACTAAACTGAAATGAGTGAAGAAAGTGAAACATTTTGCAATAGAGTGAAGAAAGTTTTCTTCACAAGTGAAGAAAGTGAATTGCCTTCTTAATTAGTTAAAAGTATAAATAAAAAATAATTTGAAGTTGGAAATTAAATGCTTTTAAATGTTTCTTAACATTGTAAGAATTTATTTTAACAAAATAAATTGAAATGTGAATGAATTATTGGTGGAAAATAATCAATATATTTTAAAATTTAAATATAATAATAATTACCTTCCTTGTTTATAACCTGCACTTGTTTATAACTGCACTACTTCACAATCATCACTAGTTGTTTTATAACTATGCTTATAACCTTTCACAACCATGCTTATAACCTACCAACAACATACCATAATTTTCACAACATCCTAATTTTGTTCATATTCTGGTTAGATCTGATCATGTATTACACGATTACAGAAAAAAATTAATATTACGCTCGTGACGAAAGTAGAATTTACAACATTTAGCGTTAAATTACGATGGTAAACGTTTCACTCGAGTTGTAAAATGATCTACTTTCGTCACTTGTATAATAAATAACTATAATATCGAGTTTGTTAACGATACAACAAAGAATGCTACCGCTAGAGTGTTAACAGGCAAATATTTAAATAGTTTTGAACGGACCTCCTTTTCATCCGTCTCCGGTAGGATCGATGGACATTTGAGGAAATTGTCCGAAAATCGCTTCATGAGTACGACCGCAATTTCCCTTTAGAGAAATCTGTTAAAATCAAATAATGCTTAAAAATGCCATTAGAACATGTTTCTTGACGTCATTAGACATATATTACTTTCACCCGCTATTTATTCCTGATGCAATTTAACTCTTACGTTCTATCGTAAGTAAGGTATTGTTTTAATTTTACTAACTTGTAAAAAAGTATTTCAAGCATCTCTGGGCGTTTATGGATATACATCCGCTATAGAACGGATGTGGGTGTTAATAGCTGGGATTTGAGTGGCTTCATTTGATATGGTTGGTTAATGAGATTGTATGACACATGATGTATAGTGTAAATGAACAACGTGTAGAGAAAAGTAACAGGAATATGAAGCCAAAAGTCTTATATAATTGGTCTAAGCGGGTTAGTAAAATAAGGTTTAATAGTAGCGGTAAGAAGACAAAGGTCAGCCACAGGTTGCAGATTTAAAGCATAACAGATTAAAAAACATTTGCCGTTGTCTTTGTACTCACTAAATTAAGCTTGATGAAGCAAAATCGTTACATAGAGCACTTAGGTAAAACTTTACAGCACTTTGATAATATATTGATATAATGATGCTATAACAAGACTAAAAATAATCAAACGTCCGTTAAAAATAATCAAAATTATTTGCATTATATAGTTTTCGGCCTTCTGTAAACTCCCCCTCATTCTTATGTCATATTAATAATAAGCTGTTATATTATGATGTACATTATTTGATGCATAAATACCAAATATTGCCGTCATTGAACTCGTGGGAAATCTGCTTAGTTACGCAGCCCCTGCGTAACAGACTTTTTTTCTGTGAGATAAATATAGAATAGAACTATTTGAAGTTATTCCAACTTATGGGAAATCAATCTGAGTGACACACGTTATGCATAACCAATTTATATCAAAGCTGAATTACTCAAATTGTTGAGAAAAATCAGGGTGAACGGGTTAATTTTTTTAGCAGATTTCGCTCAAGGGAAATCACCTACTGAGGTCGTTCTTATGACGCGATATTCAAAAAATTTCTTCCAATGTCCATCGATCCTACCGGGGAGATGACGAAAATGATGTTCGCTCAAAACTATGTATATTTGTTAACGCTCTAGCGGTCGCAATTTTTGTTTAATCGTTACCATACACGGTGTTTAGTAGTTTTATGTAAAAAAGAAAGATCAAGTTCGTTAATGGCTGATATCTGAACAGTGGGAGGGAGAATTAGGAAAATTCGGAATATCTCCGTTATTATGAGTCGGATCGAAAAACTATATAGAACCAATATTATTGCAAATGTACTGTTCTAGAAAATGTTGTTATGTACGTTTTTTCACTATCTTGGTTATTAACCGAGATATTTGCACTTTTTAGTTTTTGGCCTTCAGTAATCCCCCACTCCTACTCAAGTCATATTAACAATAAGATATTATAATGTGGAGCACATTATTCGAAGCCTAAATACCAAATATTTTTCTTACTGAATTTTTACGTTTTGAGGTAAATGCAAATTTCGAGGCGACGGACTTGGGAATCTGCTTAGTTAACGCACCACCTACGTGACGGACTTTATTTTGATTAACAGACGATCGAGATGGCGACCCAAATGCTTCATAATGCTAACTTCACATCTACGAATATTTTCCGAAGTTTTCATTTAAAAACGTCCTCTCTTATTAGAAAGAAAATATATTATAGACTGAAATCTATAAATCAATTTGTGAAATTAAAATAGTCAGATTCATGATAAAAGACAAGCTTTCATCATGGAAGGGCTTCCAATCAAGGAAACCAGGGAACTGCTGTGAAACCTTTTTTTTTAACAAGGAACTTCCTTCAGCTGACTTGCCCGAACAAAGTCCATTCATCGGGTTCTCACAGTAATCAAACAAACAAAGATACCCTATTACTGCGTTTCGAATTAAAGCTGAACTTTGTTTCGAAGCCTTCCAGGGGGCAGCCATTCTACTGGATTTCACTACTCACAACATCGCCCATGTCCGTTTCCAATTAATGAATAGTGTAGAATGAATAGACGAATAGTTAAAGGAAGAATTTTATAATTTCCTAGAAGGTTGCAATTAAATATATTAACGATAATTCAAATGAAGGATTAGAACAGTCAGTATAAATGGTATTATTGTCATACCTGTCGGTGGAGACCGTCGTCACTGGCTGATGGTCGAGTACAGGTGGCAAGCGCTTTCGATGCAATGGCACCATCTTCAAGCCCGTCAAAAAGTTCTACTCCAACTTGAAGGTGGGCTTGAAGATGGTGCCTTCGCATCGAAAGCGCGTGCCAGCTGTACTCGACCACCAGCCAGTGACGACGGTCTCCACCTACAGGTATGACAACAGTATTAACGATATTTTTAATCCTTTAAAAAAAATATTAACCTAATTGACTCTTCCTACATTAATAATTTGCTGGCAACAACTTGAGATGGAGCCCAAAAAGTAACAGACGTAATTTCAAGGATCAAAATAAGGTAAATTCAGATTTATTTATACATACAAACTCACTAATATTTATTATTTTATTACAATATACCGCATCTACTATTGTCATTAGCGTTAGATGACTCCTGCATGGATCTATATTTCTTGGAACAAGTTTCAGTGAAAAAATCAAAAAGCCTTTTTATGCCTTCTTCATCGTCTCTAAGGAGTTCTCTTAAATTCGGTTTAAGGTTCAAACCTGTTCTTGGAAGATCGTATTTTTAGCAGATTTCCCTTAAGGGAAATCAGCTATTGAGGTTGTACTCATGACGGAATTTTCGACATTTTTCTTCAAATGTCCATCGATCCTACCTAGTAGATGACGAAAATGAGGTCCGTTCAAAACTGTATATATATATATATATATATATATATATATATATATATATATTTGTCTGTTACCGCTCTAGCGGTCGCAATTTTTGTTTAATCCTTACCAAACTTCATATTTAGGCGTTTTATGTAAAAAGAAAGATCAAGTTCGTTAACGGCTGAAATCGGACCAGTGGGAGGGGGGGTTTAGAGGGGAGGATTTTCGAAAATTCGAAATATCTCCGTTACTATACGTCGGATCGAAAAATTATACAGAATCAATCTTATTACAAATTAAATTTACTATAAATATTTTTATATACATTTATTCTCTATCTTGAATATTAACCGAGATATTTGCATTTTTCAGTTTTCACCAAACCGCCACTTCTACTCATGTTACGTAAACAATACTCTGATACATAATAAATCACATTATTGGAAGTTTAAATACCAAAAATTGTATTCATGAGACCTTTATTATACGAGATACATGCAAATATGCACTGGTGACTCCCCCCCCCCCCATCTTAAAGTTTTGGACTACTAAAATTTTATTGATTGAGATAACAATTATTCTGACTTATTATTAATTACAGTACTAGATATAGTAAATAGTTCTCAATAAAATTAATGTGTTATATTCTGTTATATTTCAGTAATTGTTTTCTTTCCGGTGTGAGGCGGGACCCGTTTGTTTACATTTCTAACCTAACGCTTCCTGTCGGCAGGCTATTGAAATTGGATGAAACATTTATTTCCGTTTGTATTTATTCACGGTGTTGTGTTAGCAGTATGTATATTTATCTATTACTAAACTTCACGAGGGAAATCTGCTTAGTTTACGCAGCCCCAGCGTGACGGACTTTTTACAATTATGTAGAAGATGTGATACAGTAAGATGGACATTACAACAATCGCATGTTGGTGGGAATAATCCTTTCAATAAATAACTATGTGTTAATTTTGTGTGTCCGACTCGGACAGGGGCAATTTAGTGCGCTAGGATCAACAAAAACGATTGGATCATACAAGGGAATCATTTTTGACCATAAGAAAATATGTAATGGGCGTATATAGAAATTTCATAATTGTTACGCCGAAGAATCAGATTCCCAAAAAAAAAAAAATATAATGACCACACTCCTCTTGAAATTCATAAATATTAAATTCATGTTTTATTAGCAGATTTCCCTTGAGGGAAATCAGCAATAGAGGTCGTACTCATGACGCGATTTTTGAAAACTTTCCTCGAATTTCCATCAATCCTACCCAGGAGATGTCGAAAATGAAGCACGTTCACAACTGTATATATATATATATATATATATATATTTGTTTGTTAATTCTCTGGCAGTCGAAATTTTTGTCTGGTCGTTACCAAACTCGATATTTATCTCGTATGTAGGATCGATAGACATTAGGGGCAATGTTTCGTAAATCAAGTCATGAGGACAACCGCAATAGCTTAATTCCCTTATGGGTAATTTGGTAAAATCCCATCACGCAGGGGCTGCGTTAACTAAGCAGATTTCCCACGTGCATCCCTTTTTTGCATTAATCTCAAAAATTGTTGTTCAATGAGAACAATATTTGGTATTTAAGTTTCAAGTAAAATGCTTCATAAAATAATGGAATATAGTTAATATGAAATAAGTAGAAGTTGGGGTTTACTGAAGACCGAAAACTAAAAAATGCAAATATCTCAGTTAATAATCAAGATAGTGAAAAAATGTACATAACAACATTTATAGAACATACAATTTGCAATAAGAATGGTTCTGCACTAATTTTCAATCCGACGCATAATAACGAAGATATTAAGAATTTTCGAAATTCTCCCTCTTTAAACCCCCCACCCCCTCCCCCAAGTCATGAGGACAACCTCAATAGCTGAATTCCCTTAAGGGGAATAAGGTAAAACGGAAGCTACGGGGCACTAGAAATATTTTACAAAACTAACGTATGGAACCCTACAACTTAAATCAAGAAATCAATAATTAATAACAAAAAAAAGAAAATATTGTCCTTGTCATTATTTTATATACCTTGTTTTCTATTTAAATATTGTTCTCTTTTCTGTCTTCCCAAAGATTTTATGTTTTCTTTTTGTTCCGTACAATTTATTTTTATGGAAGATATATTATAAACCATTTTTTTTTTATATCGCATCATTATATATTTTGCACTTTACATGTTTATGGTTATTTATATTCCTATGTACATTTATAAACTAAAATGAATTGAAGGGATATTTAAGCAGCTTTGGTTAATAAATAACAGCACTGCAGAACGAGGTATATAGCATATATGGTTAGTCAGGGTAATGAAAACGTTAATGCCTGGGCACAGAGGATGTGATTCAAGTTAACCAGCTCAACTAAGCACGATGTACAGGTTGCGGCTGTCACTGTTCAGTTACCATTCAAAGTTAGTATCTGTTAATCTCGGTTCCACCTGTGTTCCATCAAGTGAACCCACTGATGTACACGAACAAAGTACCAATACCACCACAACTATAGTCGTCACAATGACTGAGCTGTATGTCTACCTTCAGTCCGGCGTGGGGAATCCTCCAACAAAAAATATTTAAGGCCCAAAATTGCCCAAAAAAAACTTTATGAGTTTTAGCAGATTTCCCTTAAGGGAAACCAGCTATTGAGGTCGTACTCATGACGCGATTTTCGAAAAATTTCTTCAAATGTCCATCGATCCTACCACGGAGATGACGAAAATGAGGTCCGTTCTAAATTTTTTATATATATATTTTTATATATATATATATATATATATATATATATATATATATATATATATATATTGTCCGTTAACGCTTTAGCGGTCGCAATTTTTGTTTGATCGTTACCAAACTCGATATTTAAACGGTTTATGCAAAAAGACAGATCGAGTTCGTTAATGGCTGAAATCGGACCAGTGGGAGAGGCGGGAGGGGGGTTAGAGGGGGGATTTTCTAAAATTCGAAATATCTACGTTGCCATACGTCGGATAAAAAAAGTCCGTCACGCAGGGGCTGCGTAAACTAAGCAGATTTCCCACGTGAAGTTTTACAATAGAGAAATCTGCCCAAAAAAAAGTGTAGTAAGTAGTAAGGGATCACTAAACTTATACGCGAGGGACGAATAGTTACGAAAACGGCCGCCAGAGCTCTCTTCGGAAAGTACCAAACAGCTCACTCCTGCCAACCAATGCAGAATACAAATGCAAATATCTCGGTTAATATTCAAGATACAGAATAAATGTATAGAACAATATTTATAGTAAATTTACTATTTATTTGCAATAAGATTGATTCTATACAATTCTTCGATCCGACGCATAATAACGGAGATATTTTGAATTATCCGAAAATCCCCCCCTCCCACTGGTCCGATTTCAGCCATTAACGAACTTGATCTTCCTTTTTACATAAAACGATTAAATTCCGAGTTTGGTAACGATCAAACAAAAATTTGAAATCTGCTAAAAATGTATAGAACCAATCACATTGCAAATTGAATTTAATATAAATATTGTTCTATACATTTACTCTCTGGAATATTAACCGAGATATTTGCATTTTTATTAAATGCGGGTGGCTAACGGGCGAGTGAGTTTCCAGCCAATACCTAGTTCGGCCGTTTCCGTAACTGTTCGGCTCTAGTATGGAAATTTCTCAATTGTATGACTTCACGTGGGAAATCTGCTTAGTTAACTCAGCCCCTGCGTGACGAACTTTTGTCTTACCCCTGGGACATTCCAGGGAATTGTTCGAAAATGAGATGAGCCTCAATAGCTGATGTTCCGTAAGAGTGATTGAGCAGCCAAATCTTACATCGCTAGTGCTAGTCGGAATATATGGTTTTGGGCGTAGATGGAGAATAGGTTACAGCCCGCCACACTGAAATGTTACATAGTTGTGCTTGGTGTAGAGACTCGTGGCTACAGGAATCTAGTGATATATAATTAATCAAACCAAGGTTGACGATAAGGGTTAACTCAGGTGACAGGGGCTCAGTATACTCAGAGAGAGTGAGTGAAAGAAAAATAAAAGTCCGTCACGCAGGGGCTGCGTAAACTAAGCAGATTTCCCACGTGATGTTTTTAGAGAAATTTCACGAGAGCCGAGCAGTTAAGGAAACGGCCGAACTAGCTTTTGGCGGGAAAGTCACTCGTCCGATAGCCGTCCCAATTTAATAAAAATGGAAATATATCGGTTATTATTCAAGCTAAAGAATAAATGTATATAACAAATGTTTATAGTAAATTTAATTTACTAGCAATAAGATTGATTCTGTACAATTTTTCTATCCGACGTATAGTAACGGAGATATTTCGAATTTTCGAAAATCCTCCCCTCTAAACCCTCCCCCTACCACTGGTCCGATTTCAACCGTTACCAATTTGATCTTTCTTTCTACATAAAACGACTAAATATCGAGTTTGGTAACGATCAAACAAAAATTGCGACCGCTAGAACGGTTACAGACTAATATATAGATAGATAGATAGATTTATATATATATATATATATAAATATATATATATATATATATATATATATATACTCTTTTGAACGGACCTCATTTTCGTCATCTACTAGGTAGGATCGATGGACATTTGAAGAAAATTCCGTCATGAGTACAACCTCAATAGCTGATTTCCCTTAAGGGAAATCTGCTAAAAAAACTATTCAATGGTTAAAGACTCCGTATAAGGAAGGATTTAAAAAAAATGTTTTTTTGAGCTCCAAAGTTAAAGCTCATTGAAGAATGAGTTATTATATTAATAAAGTTCTGAAGTTCCCACTTTAATATTTATCAGTTGCGGTCGACTAACTATCATATTAAAATTTCCACGAAGGGGCTGCGTTAACTAAGCAGATTTGCATTTATATCAAAACAACCAATGTTTATATTCTAATAAAAACAGCTTCATAATATAACAGCTAATTGTTAATATGACAGGAGTAGAAGTGGGGGTTTACTGGAGGCCGAAAATATATCCGTTAATACTCAAGTAAGAGAATATATGAATATATCAATATTTATAATATATTTTATTTTCAAATAAAATTAGTTCTATTCAATGTTTCGATCCGACGTATAATAACGGAGATATTTCTAATTTTCGAAATGCCCCCCCTCTAAACCCCCTCATCCACTGGTTTCATTAAAGAACTCGACCTTTAGGTTTGTATTAAAAGCTTATATATCGAGTTTGGTTTCGATAAAATAAGCATTGATACCGCTAGAGTGGTAACAGACAAGTACACACACACACACACATATATATATTTTAACGGACCTCATTTTCGTCATCTCCTAGGTAGGATCGATGGTCATTTCAGGATTTTTTTCGAAAATCGCGTCATATGTATGACCTCAATAGCTAATTTCCCTTGAGCGAAATCTGCTAAAACTGAAAAATCGTATTGGTCCAGTGCTTGTGGCTCACTACATACCCTAATTTGGTATTCGCTAATAAAAGAAATCATGATTTCCATTTAATATATTCATATAGCCACAAAACGAAAAAAGAAAAAAAAATTAACCCTATAGTTGTCGGTGAATTTTTAAACGTTATCATGATGAAGTATAAAAATATATAAAGCATAAAATTGATAAGTATATAAATAAAAGTATAAGTATATGAATGAAAGTAGAAGTATAAATAAAGCATAAAATTGCAGAGATACTTAGTATCGATAACCTCAAAAAACTACACAAGATTTACTGTTTCATCGCTTCAGCATGCAATACTTTGGAATCTATAAGTGCTGATGGACCACACTCCAGTTAGATATTATATTAAGACGGAAAAGGGTTTACAGAATGATTTTAGCTATCTTTTATGTACTATATTTTACTATTTACACTATATTGCTTTTTTTTTGTTTTTCTTTATTGTCATATTATTGTTGATCTCAAGAACTTGGATTTAATTATTTATTTAAAAAGACAGAATTGTTATTTGTTTATTTAATTTGTACAAGATGTAAATCATTAACAAATAAATATATATTCTATTCATGATGAAGTATTTAATTTAAAAACCGTATGCATGACTGAAGTGTGCCACCTACCATTGGATGTCCTGCGGAAGTTCTTGCTGGGCATGTTGACTACCGGGATGCTGGCCGTAGAATGAGCAGGTAGGAACCGAACCCCCCCAGATCGGATATTGGTTTGAGTTAATAGACTGTCCACTAAGCCCTCCAACGTTCACTAACCTCAGAGAGCAATAAACTCCTTCCTCTGAAACCTACACCTACCTCATGTTTACATTCCACCTGGGACTCCTCTATATCTATAACAAGGAAATTCCTTACTTCCCAATATACTCCACTGCTTTATCGATATTAACATGTAAAAAAATATTTAATTAATTTTCTTGTTGTAAATAATAAAAGGGGGGAAAAACACCTTTTCGCTCAGTACTTAATTTATATGCCACGGCATAAAACTGATTTTTTTTTTACTCCATGTTTAGAATTCGGCTTAGCTTCAATGTTGTCAGGCATGTTCTTGCTTAATAAATAAAATGTTAAAAAACATAATGGAATTTTTTATATGTATATAAACGATTAATAGTTTAATAGTAAAAATAAATAAATAGTAATAAATGACGACCTATGCAGTACCTGTATACTTGTGATGTGATTTAAGCTACTGACATAACTGATTATATATATATATATATATATATATATATATATATATATATATATATATATATATATATTCTATAATTCATGTTCTATAAATATTGTTATGTATGTTTTTTTCACTGTCTTCATTATTAACAGATATATAAACCCCCTTCCTAAAGATGTCATATTAATAATAAACTGCTGTATCCTGAATCACTTATTTGAAGCTTAAATACCAAATTTTACAAATTATTATAAATATTATAATATAATATCAAATCAAAGGGTTTTACTAAATTAATATTTTAGCAGATTTGCCTCCAGGGAAATAAGCTATTGAGGTTGTACTCATGACACGATTTTCGAAATTGTATATATATATATATATATATATATATATATATATATATATATATGCCTATCTATATATTTGTCTGTTACTGTTCTAGCGGTCGCAATTTTTGTTTTATCGTACCATACTTAATATATAATCGTTTTATACAAAAAGAAAGATCAAGTTCGTTAATGGCTGAAATCGGACAAAGGGGAGGGGGGGGGATTTCGAAAATTCTTAATATCGCGAATTTTTATTTCAGGCCTCCCTTATAGAACCCCCACTCTTATTGCAAATTTAATGTAGCTTATAATCATGTTGTAATGTACATTTTTTCATACCTGAGTTTTTACTGAGATATTTGATTTTTCAATCGTTTTCGGTCTTCAGTAAATAGTTGACTCCCGCTCCTCTCATATTATAGTGTATATTCGTTTATTTTATTTGATTTGAAAGTTAAATACCAAATATTGTTCTCATTGAACTTTTAAGTTTTAAGATAAATGTAAATACGTGGTGCACGTGGGAAATCTGTTTAGTTGACTCAGCCTCTGCGTGACGGATTTTTTTTAAATTAATGTTACTATTTTTTTGAAATGGGAGAGCCCCTCCCTAGTATATAGACGACGAAACATGTGTGGCAGTATCAATAAAGTTACGCGAAAAAATGTTTTTTTATTGGTGAACCATGCCATAATAATGTGCAGAATATGATGATATCGTTGGTCTTATTTTGTGAGATAAATGCATTTGCTCTGCATTTCTAACGATTTAATCGTTAGATTCAACGCACAAGTTTTAGAGTCGTATAATAGCTGATGGGGGGAGGGGAGGGTGTTAGAGGAGTATATATTAATTCCAAATACCTTCGTTAATATGAGTCGGATCGAAAAATGTCATAGAACCATTCTTGTTAAACTATTGAAGCTGGGAAATGTGCATATTTGCCAAAAAAACCTACGTTACGGACGTTTGCAGTCAACTATGAAGTTCCATTTATCGGTTGCAAGGAATATGGTTTGACCTCAGAGCCCCTCGATATTTTGAGACTCTACCGCCCTCTCGATACAAATCCTCCCAGTTACGGAGATTCTACGTCGTTTTGATCACTTATTACACAAAAAAGTACGCCACGCAGGGGCTGCGTAAACTAAGCAGATTTCCCACGTGAAGTTTCACAGTCGAGAAATCTGCACAATAACAACTGTAGTGTAAGGGATCTCTAAACCTATTCACGAGGGACGAATAGTTTACGGAAACGGCCGCCAGAGCTCTAAAACCCGAAATGTAGCCGACTTCTGCCGACCACTCACAGAATACAAATGCAAATAGCTCGGTTAATTTTCAAGGTATGCAATAAATGTATAGATAAATATTTTTATTTAATTTTATTTGCAATAAGATTGATTCTATACAATGTGTTCAGTCGTCATTTCAATTTGAATCTCCCGTGCTCGCTGAGTTCACATACCCGCCACACATATGCAGATCACCAAGGCTGTAGCCTACATTGGAAACTACTTTTGCAGCTCAAGAAGGCATCGGCTAGTTACAAGTAGAAGTCAGTTGTTCTTAGACGCTCGCTGGGGTCGTTTCTACGGCCAGTGGGGCCTTGCCCCTCTCCCTCCGCTACAGATAACCGCTTCATAGATAACCGCTCAGTTGGAATTCACCCGTGATAGAGTTACAGTCAGTTTTTCTTCTCCCGCAAAGCTGTCATCCTGTGCTGATCGCCGCAACCGGCTGGACGTTGCCACTTCTAGCAACGTATTCGTTTCCCGCAGGTGCCTATTTTAATAATGCTAGCATTATTTGCGCAAATTATAAAATGGGTACTCACACAATATAGGACCTATTGATTATTCTATGTATATATTTATATTGCCGCTAAATTAGTTTATAAAATTAAGTTCTTTCTGTTTCTTGCTCAACCTCTATTTATAACGTGTATTATATGTAGTTTTAATCAATTCAATATACTTGAATCTTAGGAGAGCTCAAATAGTTAATTGTGTTATTTCCCCTCATCTTTCCAATAGAAATACAAAAATGGTTCAGTCTAATGCTCTCTCTTATTCTCGCCTTTAAAAGGCTTCCCGCCAAAACATTTTGGTGCCGACATTTTCTATTATTATCACAAAAGCTTACCGCACGCCCCAACATTTTGGTGCCGAGAGGCTTTCCATATTTTGGTGCCGAATCAAATAAAATGAAGGACATTTGGTGCGAACAAACTCGAACATAAATGAGAAAAAGTCCGTCACGCCCTTACACAATGCGATTTGATGAATACTAAGCAGGTTTCCCAAGTACTTGGGAGTACAAGTACAAACACCTGTGAAATCATCTCACCACATATCTTCTCTTTTTCATACGTAAAATAACGGAGTTTGGAAATCCCCCCCCCCCCTCCGTCTTCCTAAATCCCCTTATTCCTTGTCCGATTTCAGCTATTATATATATATATTTATATCTTTAGTATTCAATGAAACAATTAAATGTCAATTATGGTATTGGGTAGGATCACAATTAAACATGTTTTCGAAACTCGCGTCATGAATACGACCTCAATACCTGATTTCACTTAGGGAAAATCTGCTAAAACTTAAATCGTATATCCCTTGGAAGCGGATAATTATCTCCGAAACTTTTAATTACAACCGAAAAAGAAATTTTAAATTTGATGAATGTTTAATTCAGTGTACCTATACACAAGAATTCTATAGACTAACCAGGTGTTTCCTATCTTTAATCCCGATAGAAGATAAAGTTGATTAGAGCATGTAAGGGGATGTGTAGAGTTGCTAATGTAATCAATCAAGAATAGAACGTTGGCACGTGTCCGAACCAAGTTACAATAATTGATTAGTTTCAAGCTTCAGGAATCCGCCCTGTCCTTTCAATATCAGCATATTCTCTCCAGAATATATTCACATCACGGAGCAGTGGTTATAAATATTCCTTCTCTCCGAAGTTATGCCTCTGGAGCATATGCTTTCCATATTTTTAAGAATCAAATATAAATGAAGAAGATGGAACAAACTCGAACATAAATGAGAAAAAGTCCGTCACGCAGGGGCTGCGTAGACTAAGCAGGTTTCCCAAGTACTTGGGAGTACAAGTACAAACTCCCTTGTGAAAGAAATCATCTCACCACATATTCTCTATTTCTAAGTAAAATAACGGAGACATATTGAAATCCCCCCCCCCCCCTCCGTCTTCCTAAATCCCCATATTCCTTGTCCGATTTCAGCTATTAACTATTATAATCTTTAGTATTCAATGAAACAATTAAATGTCAATTATGGTATTGAACAACTAAACATTTTCGAGTTAAGAACGTAAAGTCTTAAATGATGAGGCCATCACACAACGAATTTGCAAGTACCTCATCCAGTAAATGTCAGTAGAAAATAATATTTGGTATTCTATAGCTTCAAATAAAGTGGTTCATTATATAACAGAGTACTGTTTATGCACCATCAGGAGGAGTGGGAGATTACTGAATGGTGAAAACTGAAAAATGAAGATATCTCATATTTAAGATAGAGAATAAATCAATATAACAATATTTATAGTACATGTAATTTGCAGTAAGATCGATTCCCTAAAAAATTTCAATCCGGACTATAGTAACGGAGATATATCGAATTTTCTATATTTTCCTCCTATAACCCCCCCCCCTCCCACTTGTCCGAATTCAGCCTTTGACGAACTTTACCTTTATTTTTGCATGCGGCGCTTATCGAGTGTGGGGTAACGATAAAACGAAAATTGCGACCACTAGAGTGGAAACAGACAAGTATATATATATATATATATATATATATATATATATATATATATATATATATATATAATTTTGAACGGTCCTCATTTTCATCATCTAAAATGTATGGGCATTTGAAGAACTTTTTTGAAAATTGTGTCATGAATACAACCTGAATAGCAGACTATCCGACAGCGCAGAATTATTCTCCGCTGGGATTTGAAGTACATGTCCCTGCAAATTCATAAAGGCAGAGAGCAATCACGCTAATACAATTATTAAGATTTTCAGGACAAAACTCACTCTTCACTTTACTACGGTAATCACTTTATTAGCGATATACCTGTTACTTACTGATATTCACATTTTAACTAGTAGTCTAATCCATCACTTGATATGTTTTGAATTCCTTATATGATTGTTTTTATTTTTCTCCTACACATTCTGATTTTAAAGGTTTTTCTTTGTTTTTTTATTACTGGCAGGCTCATCGGTAAAACTGAACCCTAGTGTGCTAGAAGTGCCAAGCACAAACCCGGGGATTGTAGACTAAATTTTATATAGCTGTGTGCTTTCAGAGCTTCCAGGTTGGATTTGTATCCGTTCCCCAGATACTTCCTAGCATCGTGACCTCGTCTCTCATGGGATGTTCAACTAATGCATTTCAAGTACTTTTTTCTTTTCATTTTATTAAATATAAAATACCTATACCCACCAAACAATATTATTTTTATAGAACTACTACAAGAATCTAATTGCATAAATCAGTATGAGTAAGAAATAAATTAGAAGTCATAAAGATTGTGCGGCTTTTTGAACCAAGAATTTTCTAAGTTTCTAGAAGTCGCGCTAGGCGCATCGGTCTTTTGTAGACAATAGAAATGGCTTCACCACAACAGAAAACGTTCTGTACTCTTATAGTGTTTGCTAAAACAAGAATCATTGATCTCTGTGAATCGATTGAATCAGACTGAAATTCAATCAGGTGTTGGGCCTTTCCCCAAGATCATCCGGCGATGGGTTTTAGCAGATTTCCCTTGAGGGTAATCAGCTATTGAGGACGCGATTTTCGAAACATTTCTTCAAAGATCCTACCCAGGAGATGAAGAAAATGAGGTCCGTTCAAAATATTATATATACATATATATATATATGTGTGTGTGTGTGTGTGTGTGTGTGTGTGTGTGTGTGTGTGTGTGTGTGTGTGTGTGTGTGTGTGTAAGAAAACTCTGTGACAGAGGAAGCCAATTGAGGAAGTTTTACGAAATTCAGTCTTCTCTTTAACGAAAGCCGATTCATTTTTCAACAACTTTGGGTATTTTCTCAGTGGAACAGGAGAATCCGAGAGTGTTTTAATATAAAAATGTATCAACGATTTTGGAGGGACAGCGACCCAAATTTGGTTGCTATCTGTGATTGGACTCCTTGATTAGACGATCTCAGACTTTGTGATTTCTTTCCTCAGGATATTCGCAAAGTATAAAGTCGTTTTCCGTCTTTACCAACGGGCCTGCAAAAACCCAAACATCGAATAACAGCACAGATTGAATTAGCTGATTGTGATTGCTAAGTTTTTGGGAGCAATTCTCATTTCGCCTTGTAACATGTGAAACGACTTCGAGTAGAATAGTTGAAAATTAGTTCGATTTCATTACTGATATTTCAACTAATAACAACTCAACCACGAATAGGTTCATTCTGTTCGAACCTCCCTTAATATTAATGAAGTAGTTTCAGTACAGTATGTATAAGTTTCAAAGCCTGTTCAAGTTCATAATTAATACATGGAAATATTGGATCATACAGATGATATTAAATTTCCTCTGTCAAACCCTTTTCCTCGTTCTACTGGTTCGAAACAAACCGCCAACAAACCAAGAAGTGTGGAACTAAGACAACGCTTAAATATTGAGATTAGAAGCTATGGAGTAAAGTTGTCAGCCAGTAAAGCTTCACGTCACTGCTACCTGTTAATTTCCCCATGTCCTTCAGGGGGACCTATGGACATCCAACTCCTGTTTACCCTTAGTAAGGGCTCGAAGTAAACATTTAATGAAAATGAAACATTTAATGCAATCTAGCTTATTGTGAAGATAATCAAATGAGTAGGAATGGGAATTGTATAATGCAGAAAACTAAAAAAGTCCCAAAACTAAGCAGATTTCCCTCTTGGTTTTACAACAGATAAATCTACATAATGGTAACACTTAACACCATCATGAATATTAAGTGAATAAATACATATGACAATCATAGATGATTCAGTCAATTTTAATAACTTTCCAACGAGAAGCGTCTAAATTGTAAACAAACAGGACAGCCACCTCTTACAGCTCAACAAATAGATAGAATATCACTTCACTTTAATAAAAACAATTATTGGGGTCTCCGAGGACCCCAGCTCTCCGATTTTCACGAAAACTTTATTGAAAAACTATTGACCAATCTAGATTGTTACTTTGTGACTTTACCTTAGAAACAGTTTTGTATCAGATCGTAATAACATTTTTATAGATTCTACTAGATAAACCATTAATAATTTATTTATTTCTAAAACAACTTGGTTTGGGGTCCTTGCCAGACCCCATGGTACTACACGTTTAACTTTTTTAATACATGCCTATTACAATTTTTTGATTGTCTGAAATTTATTTATTAAAAGAATTTATTGATTGTAAAAAAAATATTGATTAAAAAAAATTAAAAGTTTTAAGTCACCAAACTCGAGGAAAGAGAATAAAAAACAAGGTATTCCTTCCTATTTTTACTCTCTTTTCTCGTATTTTGATGAAAAACGGGAAGCTAATTGATTCTTAAAACGGCAACTGTGCTAACTAAATACGTAAAATGATGACTCCAATGAGTCAAATCAGTGAACCAAGACAATAAACGAAGGATTTTGTTTCTTAATTAATACATTTTTTACAATCAATAAATTCTTTTAATAAATAAATTTCATACAATCAATAAAATTGTAATAGGTATGTATAATTGTAATTATTTTTCATATTCCCAACTAATAAATCCAAATAAAGTATGTTCTTATATGGAAAAACTTCGTAAAAAAGAGTGGGGTCCCGCAAGGACCCCCGTGGTAGCCTGTGATTGTCCGGACCCGTGGTATTGGGAGGGTTAAGAAAAACAATTATTGAAATATATATGAATATAATATATTCATTTTATTGAAAACTATTTACAATATCTAGTATTGTAATTTATAACTAATCAGAATAACGTTTAACTCAACCACTCAAATTTTATAGACGGAGGCGCGAGAAACAGAACGTATTTGCATGTATATCGTATAATAAAGCTATCTTGAAAACGATATTTGGTATTTAGGCTTTAAATAGAGTATTTTATTATATAACAGAGTATTGTTCATGTGTAGAAGTGGGGGTTTGCTGAAGGCTGAAAACTGAAAAATGCAAATATATCGGTTAATATTCAAGATAGAGTATAAATGTCTGTAACAATATTTATAGTACATTTATTTTTCAACAAGATTGGTTCTATACAATTTTTCGATCCGATGTATAGTAGCGCAGATATTTCGAATTTTCGAAAATTCTCTCTCTAAACCCCCCCCCCCTCCCACTGGTCCGATTTCAGATATTAACAAACTTAATCTGTCTTTTTCCATAAAACGATTAAATATTGAGTTTGGTAACGATCAAACAAGTTGTGACCGCTATATATATATATATATATATATATATATCCCCTTAAATCAAATTTGCTAAAACTACCATTAACGTCGTCAGAGTATAAGCTCAAGAAAATTGCCATAATTCCAACCTTGAACTGTCAGTTTCTGACTGAGAGAATGGGTCGGACTTAAAATAAAAAAAAAAAAATAATAAAAAAAAAAAGAATTAAAAAAAAAAATTAAAAAAAAAAATACATTATACATTTGGGACTTGACGGAGAGAAAGACCCAGAAAGAAGGAAGAGGACTTATTGATTCTGTAATTGGATACGTTGGACGCTGACTGCAATAATACTAAATGATGGTGGTAATAGGTAAACAAGTTATATTTAATTTTTGAACAGTTCATCATTCTTGTCATCTACTAGATAGCGTCACCAAATATATACGAAAAGTTTAGGAAACTCTTTCTGTAGGACAGCCTCAGGAGCACTAGAGGTGTTCCAGTAAAGAACGCAAGACATCTTCTGCCAAATTAGGTGAAACCTCTTGCAAAAACAGTTTTTAAATAAGTCCCATAAAGGAATGTATATATATATATATTGAAAGTAAGGAGACGATCTGACAACATTATGCAATATGCCTTGTGAAGACAGGTAATCAACAAGCTTGTCTCAAGATACCCCTTCAAAATAAACAAGAACGGTCTGCCTAATTAAAACATACAACCATCTGGAAGACAATATGTCAAAAGCAAGACAACCTGTAAGGCACGTGCTACTTGTAAGAGAACTTCATAAACGAAAATAATTCTAAAGTACCCTAAATATCATTGTAAACATCATGTCTACCATACATTTCATGATGCATTAGCATATTAAAAAACTCGTTTCAGTAAGACTGGTTACAGAATACGAAAAAATGAATACATAATTGTTAAATGGGGTGACGTTAATTAAATCTTAGTTTTATTGCGTTTGTTCCTCTGTTACATACTTGTTGTTAAGGTATTTGTTATTGATACTTGTTGTTAAGGTATTTGTTATTGTTACTTGTTGTTAAGGTATTTGTTATTGATACTTGTTGTTAAGGTATTTGTTATTGTTACTTGTTGTTAAGGTATTTGTTAGATTTGTTGTTATTATTGTTACTTGTTGTTAAGGTATTTGTTATTGTTACTTATATTTGTTACTTGTTGTTAAGGTATTTGTTAATACTTGTTGTTAAGGTATTTGTTATTGTTATCTGTTGTTAAGGTATTTGTTATTTGTTGTTAAGGTATTTGTTGTTGTTAAGGTATTTGTTATTGTTACTTGTTGTTAAGGTATTTGTTATTGTTACTTGTTGTTAAGGTATTTGTTATTGATACTTGTTGTTAAGGTATTTGTTATTGTTACTTGTTGTTAAGGTATTTGTTATTGATACTTGTTGTTAAGGTATTTGTTATTGTTACTTGTTGTTAAGGTATTTGTTATTGATACTTGTTGTTAAGGTATTTGTTATTGATACTTGTTGTTAAGGTATTTGTTATTGTTACTTGTTGTTAAGGTATTTGTTATTGATACTTGTTGTTAAGGTATTTGTTATTGTTACTTGTTGTTAAGGTATTTGTTATTGATACTTGTTGTTAAGGTATTTGTTATTGTTACTTGTTGTTAAGGTATTTGTTATTGATACTTGTTGTTAAGGTATTTGTTATTGTTACTTGTTGTTAAGGTATTTGTTATTGTTACTTGTTGTTAAGGTATTTGTTATTGATACTTGTTGTTAAGGTATTTGTTATTGTTACTTGTTGTTAAGGTATTTGTTATTGTTACTTGTTGTTAAGGTATTTGTTATTGTTACTTGTTGTTAAGGTATTTGTTATTGTTACTTGTTGTTAAGGTATTTGTTATTGATACTTGTTGTTAAGGTATTTGTTATTGTTACTTGTTGTTAAGGTATTTGTTATTGATACTTGTGGTTAAGGTATTTATTATTGTTACTTGTTGTTAAGGTATTTGTTATTGTTACTTGTTGTTACTTTTGAAAAGGCAAAGGCAAAAGTGATAATAAAAAAAAAATAAATAAATAAATTGGTAATGAATAGCATGGTAGTTCTTGGTTGATCAGTAGGGAATGAATGGATAAAGTACTCTTGCCAAGAAATTTGTACATACAAATTTAAGTTTAAATTTTGAAGAAATTGAACTTTTTTTTTAAAAAATAGTTATTTATTATACAAGTGACGAAAGTAGATCATTTTACAACTCGAGTGAAACGTTTACCCACACGAGCGAAGCGAGTGTGGTAATTTCACGAGAGTTGTAAATTCTACTTTCGTGACGAGTGTAATATTAAATTTTTAAATTTTAAAATATATTGATTATTTCCACCAATAATTCATTCACATTTCAATTTATTTTGTTAAAATAAATTCTTACAATGTTAAGAAACATTTAAAAGCATTTAATTTCCAACTTCAAATTATTTTTTAATTTATACTTATTACTAATTAAGAAGGCAATTCACTTTCTTCACTTGTGAAGAAAGTGAATACTTTCTTCACTCTATTGCAAAATGTTTCACTTTCTTCACTCATTTCAGTTTAGTAATGTTACCATTATTCAACGATTACAGAAAAAAGAACTTATTTGTAGGCTCTGTGTCAAACCAAGTTTAAAGTAGTTAATAGGTTGTATTTTGGCGAGAAAAGTGTCAGAGGTGTGTATAGTGAGACCTCTGACACTTTTCTCGCCAAACTGATTATGTTCGTGCAAAATAACGGAAGCAAACCAAATTTTAAATATGTCATTTAATTAGAACTGTACTCTAGATGTATCAATATATATAAACTTTATAACTACAAAGTTTTATTTAACTAAATCCAACTGTCATATAAGCGAATACTCAAAACCACTCCAATCCAATATCAAATAACCTCGTTTATCTAAACAAATAAGAGATTACTACCCCTGACATTTGTTAACCTGAGTGGAATGTTGTCCCACTAACTAAGTATATGCCTGTTTCAGAAAGGGGTCGGCTCAATAATAGAAGTTGGGTAATATTAACCTAACTATCGAATGTAAGTTGATAGAAACTAGGTTCTAGCCCACTTAGCAGTCAATATACGGGGCCATACTAACTTTCCCCTACATCTAGTTGCACATAATAAACTAACAATAGCTTCCCTATTCGCCTCCGTCGCTAATCGAAATTCGAAAATTAAAACTAACTTAAAACAATGTTTTAAATATAGGACAGCAAGAATTCATTTATACCCATCGTCGCGCTTTTTATTTAAGTCACGTCCTTTTCTCAGTAGAAACTAATTGGGCCAATAATTGGTTTTTAAAAAAAAGAAACAGGAGATGTCTCGGAGCCAGAATTACTTAAATTATTTTAGCAGATTTCCCTTAACGAAAATCAGCTATTGAGGTTGTAATCATGACGTGATTTTTTAACATTTCTTCTAATGTCCAACGACCCTACCAAGGAAATGACGAAAATGAGGTCCGTTCAAAATTATATATATATATATATATATATATATATATATATATATATATATATGATCTAGTGGTGGCAATTATTGTTTTACAAAACTCGATATATAAGCGTTTCATGCAAAATTAAAGATCAAGGAGCAGAGGAGGGAGAATTTTGAAAATTCGAAATTTGTCCATTATTATTCGTCGGGTAAAAGAAGTGTATACAACTAATTTAATTGTTTAATTAATGGTCTATAAATGTTCTTATATATATATATATATATATATATATATATATATATATATATATTCTCTTTAATGTTAATATTAACTGAGATATATGGAAGTATTAGTTTTCAGCCTTAAGTAAACCACTCTTACTCATGTCCTGATAACAATAAATTTTATAACAGTAACCTCTTTATTCTAAGGTTAAATACCAAATATTGTTTCCATTGGACCTTTAATATGAGAGATACGTGCGAATTCGTTGTGCGATGACAACTTTTGCTCTGCGCATTTTTTTTTGTAACTCAAGTGCTAAACGAGCTATTCGTACATTATTTTTTTCAGCTTTCAGTTACCCCCCCGTCATTTTTTTTCTTAGAAATAGAGAATATGTGGTGAGATGTGATCACAAGTGTGCTATACCAGCACGTGGAAAATCTGTTTAGTTCACGCCGCCCCTGCATTACGGGCGTTTCAAAATGAGACGATGATCTTACACTTCATTTTAAAAAAGATAGTATATATTGTACGAAACAATAGGTTTGTTTTAAAATAATTAATTAATCAATTTTTAAATCATTAATCCCTCTGGGAAAGTAAAGTTGATGGTGATAAGAACTGATTAAGGAAAAAAAGGGGAGTAGATTTGGCAAGAAAAAGACACCCCAAAAGTATTTGGAAACGTCAAAGAGCAACACAGATACCTTATCAGGAACAATGCTGAACGAACGGAGTCGCAAGGCGAACCTAACATCATCTGTGATATTAACAATTTCAACCTGCGGTAGTTAGAACTTGTATAAAAAAAGTCAGTCACGCAGGGGCTGCGTAAACTAAGCAGATTTCCCACGTGGAGTTTTACAATAGGGAGATCTGCATACTGGTAACACAATACCGCCCTGATTAAATACATACGGTAATGAGAAATCTTTCAGTGAATTAAAATAAATTCCCAACTGAAAGGGCTTCTGAATTGTAAGAATAATTTATATTTTAATAACTCAAATTTTAGTAGTCCTAGAACTAAAGAAGAGGGGGGGGCGGATGAACAGTATTTACATAAATCTCACAAAGTAACGATGGTAAAGTAAGGTTAGAAACGACAGGTAAGGTTAGAAGAAGCTTCCACCTGAGCCGAGTTGTGACGGAAATGGCCGACCTAATCCGAACTATACCCGACCACAGACTTCATAAAAATGCAAATATCTCGGTTAATATTCAAGATAGAGAATAAATGTATATAACAATATTTATAGTACATTTAATTTGCAATAAGATTGGTTCTATACAATTTTTCGATCCGATGCATAATAACGGAGATATTTTGAATTTTCGAAAATCCCCCCTCTAAACCCCCCCTCCTTCTAGTCCGATTTCAGCCATTAACGAACTTGATCTGTCTTTTTACATAAAACGGTTAAATATCGAGTTTCGTAACGATCAAACAAAAATTGTGACCGCTAGAGCGTTAACAGACAAATATATATATATATATATATATATATATATATATATATATATATATATAATTTTGAACGGACCTCATTTTCGTCATCTCCTGGGTAGGATCGATGGACGTTTGAAGAAATTTTTCGAAAATCGCGTCATGAGTACGACCTCAATAGCTGATTTCCCTTAAGGGAAATCTGCTAAAAGTATGATGTGGACACCCCACCAAATTAAATAAACAAATTATTTTTCTCCGCTTATTTAGTCGGTAGAGATAAATTATGCTCGTATTCCCCTGAAAAGCTATATAATTTATTTTCTATATTATTGTATCCGATGTAATGGGGACGTCGGAGATGTAGTATAAAGTATTCAAATAGATTAATTATAAATGAAGTGCAGCGAAACATTTTGTACAACATAATTAACTTAACAGGAGTACAACGATCTAATGTAGTGTTCACAACAATTTTTTTCTTTTATAGCAGATTTCCCGTAAGGGATATATACCTATTTGTCTGTTTTCATTTGATCGTTAACAAACTCGCTATTTAAACGCTCAATATGCAATTAAAGATCAAGTTTGTTAACGGCTGGAGGAGGGAGTTTAGAGGGGGGGAATTTGAAAATTAAAAATATCTCCGTTATTATAAGTTGGATAGAAAAAACGTATGTAACCAATATTATTGCAAATTTAATTCTTATTTTAAGTCCAAATATTTTGTTCAACAAATCGTTTCTAGATGAGATACAGGTAAATACGTTCTAATGACCCCCCACCCCGCGCCTTTTGTTCTTTGATTACTAAAATTAAAGTGATTTATATTATTCGGATTCATTATAAATTACAGAATTAGATACAATAAATAATTCTTATGTTGCTAACCAAAGTATATAAAAATAGATGTAATGAAATTAATATATTATATTCAGATATATTTCAGTAAGTGTTTTTCTTTCCCTTCAAGAATATTTCTATCTAACCTTTCAGCTCTGAGAGGTTGGCTGACCTGTTTGTTTACATCTCAGACGCTTCCTGATATAGATGTTATTAAAATTTAAATGGACTCATTATCATTTGTATTTATTCATTTAATAACCATAGTTCTGTTAACTAACCAGTATGTAGATCTATCAATTGTAAAACTTCACGTGAGAAATCTGCTTAGTTTTGACAGCCCCTGTTTGACGGACTTTTTTTTCTAATTCGTAGTTACTTGAAACAGAGACTATGACATACAGAGAAGAAAGTGAACAACCCAGATAGATGGCTACAGATGAAGAGTCCTCAGAAAGTGAAGTCCTCAAATATGGGAGGGTCATTCCATGTCAAATCAACCACAAAAAATTATTTTGACACCCACATTTCAGATTTTGTTGAAACCTATTTTAGGTGATATTTTTTTTTTAAGTTCTGCTGGCAAACAATTCTAGTTGATTGAAAGAATGAAAACAAGCAAGGCAAGTATGTGAAATATAATGACAGTGGCGATTGCATTTGCCCTGATGTCATAGTTACGATGAGCACATGTCGTGCAAGATGATACTTACTTCAAAACTATGTGGTGAATGAGTTGAAATTATCTTCCTTCTTACCTGAAACAAGAGTAAATATAAATGAAATACTGAAACGTTTTGAAACATAGTGTATTTACATGTGAAATTTTGTTAAAATGAAAATAATTGAACTGAAATAGGCACCACTAAAGCCAAAGATAATGGGAACACTCTTTCAGGTAATAATGAAATTGTACAATGGGGAAGGAAGTTAGCTTGAATGAAGGCCGTTGGATAGTAAGGAAGTAGGCGGAAGATCTCGAAGAATGGTGGCAGATTTACATGATGGTTATCGTTTTATGTATGCCTCGTTGTAGTTTCCGAGAAAAGTAAGCCCTGATTATCATAAGAACGAGCAGTGAACAGGCTCACGAGCAACTGTGAAATTGCAGTTTCTACTCCAGAATTCCCCAACACAAAATTCCCTCACACCAGAATTTTGAAGTAAGCATCCCAATAATTTACTAACAACAGGAAAATAAAATTCAGCATTCTTGATTAATTTAGCTCAAAATTTTGTTTGTTTGTTTCGTAAAGTTTTAGGTCGAAAAACCACCAGGTTATCATCGCCCTGTTATATCTATAACTCACATTTTGGTATCCTCATCCATATCACCATTTTAACAATATAAACGAGGGTACAAAAAACTTGTAATTTAAATTTCTTTGTATAAATTCGTAATTTTTACCAAATTAAACAATTTATCTAGCTCTTTGGGGTCATCTCCAAGGGCCACTTCTATATCATTGGAAATGTTGCATTCGTTTCGAATATCTGTATACTTATGGCATTCCTTTAATATGTCTGTGTTACACTTCCCACAAATCGGGGGTTGATCTTTTTGTCATAAGATGAGTAAATCAATTCAATTCAATTTATTTATTAATGGACACCACATCGAAGGTGATTTGCCCTTTCAAAAGTAATAACAGGTAACAATAACAAAAAAAACATACCTTAACAGCAAGTAACAATAATAAATACCTTAACAACAAATAATAACAAAAAATACCTTAACAGCAAGTAATAATAATAAATACCTTAGCAACAAGTAATAATAACAAATTCCTTAGCAAAAAGTAATAATAACAAATACATTAACAACAAGGGACAATAATAAATACCTAAACAACAAGTAATAATAACATATACCTTAGCAACAAGCAACAATAACAAATACCTTAGCAACAAGTAATAGTAACACATAACTTAGCAATAATACTAATAATAACAAGTACCAAAAAAAAAATAATAATAATAAATAAATATACATATACAGTTGGTGGATGATTAATGCATGTTAAATGTTATCATATATTTCAATTTTGTGTAAGTATGAGAATATATTGTTAATGTGTGGGCTGCCTTCTGTCAATAGTTCTTGTAAGTCGTAGGGGAAGTCCTGGTGTTGTCGTTTTCGGCATTCTGTCAGTATATGTCTTATCGTCAAGGGAGTGTTACAAGTTGAGCAAGTAGTAGTGAGTAAATCTTGTGTGCCCTATTCGGAGTCTTCCTAAAAGCTCAAAGGTTTCAAGTATATAAAATAATTTCGCACTTACTATTTCCCCAACCTGACTCAGAAAACAGACATTAATGGACTCATTTTCGTAACGTCTGTACGGTAGAGACATTTTATTTTAGTGAACAGAAGTAATGTCTGATATTGCTTGTGTCTTGTGGTTAAAGTACAAGGTTAAGTTGTGAACCAACGTGATCGAAATAGTTACAAAATTAGAGAAATGTGATAAGAACATTTAATTCCAGGTAGTTTAAGCAAGTAATGTAACAAATAATATAGACTGCTGCTATTCACTGGTATAGACTCAACACCCATTGTCCAACTTTGCTTTCAGGCAAGTAATTCTGTGATATACACTTTAGAGTAATGAGAAAACTTCCCTCATTTTCCCCAAAACCAAGCTTATTTCATGATGAAGACTTCATAAATGGTATATTTTGCAAGAATTTATTAAATATTTGAAGAATGTTTTAGAAACTATTTAACCTGGAAGACCCTCTGTTGTGGCAGGTAGATTTATTGGGAATTGTTTAAGCAAGCTTTATTCTTAGTAATACAAAATAAAAATGAACCCTCTATCTGATGCTCCACCTTTTTATGACTACCAACACTTTTTCCTTGGAAATTGGCAATATTTAGTTGGGAGTTATTCTTGGAATTTAGGAGTATTCATCGACTGTTAAAGGAATGGAAACCTTATTCGATCAGTACAAATCCCGTCCTGTTAGCAGAAGTATAGTAGAATAAAGTGGTCAGTAATATTACAAGTCTGCAAACAATTTTGTTTTTGTCAGCTGCATGAGATATTTTTACTGAACTATATGATTTCAGAAGTGATGTCCATTTGTTTCTATCACATAAGGGTTAATGCAAACACTGCAAGATTTTTGGCATCGTATATATAAGAATAATATATTACAGGTAAACTTCTTGATAGTCCATCAAGTCTACCAGAGAATATAATTCGTCTGGGAGTACTAGAAAAATAAAGCTAGTATTAGAACACTTACAAAATATGTCGAAAAGAACAAAATGTATCTATTTGATCAAGACGAAATTAAAAATTTAAACATCTTGTTGGTCTTCACTGTCTTGGTAGTAAAAGCTGGCTGTCAGTTAGAAAGAATATGTTAAGACTTCAAACAGATAGATTAGAAAAATAAGTAAGAGAAATTGACTTCTATGCGTCCATTTTCTATCTTTGGACCTTCAGCCATTTGTCCTATTAACAACGATTTCATTGTTGTCATATATGACATAGACAAAAATATCTTTTTAAAAACAATCTTTCGATTTTACATTCAATCCAAAGTCTAAACGTCACCAAATTCTATAATTTAACCCATTAAATTGTATCATGAATCAAAATAACAAATTTAAAAAGATGTTCTTCTAATGAGATCTCTTCAGCTGTACAGGTAGAAAATACATTTCCACAGAATGGCTCTTAGACTGCCGGCTCATGTTTGCTGACTTCTTGCTGACCATACAGTTTATTCCTCCATGTATCCAATTTCTTTGTAATATTTCATCATATTTTCCCTCCCCCTTTCTCACTTGCCTTTCGCCTGTCCATTACTTTCGGTATGTCAATTTATTTTAGTGCCTACATCAAATGCTTTGTCGAGCAGCTCACACACTAAAGGAATTTTCTCTAAGAATCGCTGAAACAGAAAAATGCTGACTATTGTAGAATCAATCATCGTTTTAAATATAATTACGATTAAAATGCCTATAGAAAACATATTTTAATACAGCGCCTTCATTGGTTAGTATTTAAATTTGCATATGCATGTATGAGTACTTTTAATTAAGGACGCCATCGGAGAAAAGTTGTCCGACGAAAAAACTACCTTTGTTTTGCTTTGAATGTCTTCCGTTAATAAAAGAATTTTTATTTTTACATACATAATAACAATGATGAATGGTTCCTATGATTTCCACGGACCTTGGTGTTTTGAATAGTGTACATATAAATCTATGATTATGATTTATGTATGGCAGAATATTTTCACTACTGATTCTCTAAGTATCCCCAATATATTATATATATATTTCCCGAGTTTCTCTGCGATCTATAAAGGCATAAGGGTGATATGTTCATTACGAAGCGGGAAATTTTAGCATTATTATTATAATTAATAGTGTTGCTTTATAATGATTAACAGACACCGTAATGATTTCCAGATAAACCAGATACCTCAATCAATATCTGAACGTACATATAACATATATACTCGAGGTAAAATCCCTCACCACGTTGAGGCATTGTTTATTCAGATACTTAAATACCTATGAGAATCAGAAAAGTCTAGATAAGTGAAGTAATTGAAGGAATCATAAAAGTTTTGGTGTAATTCACTGCAAAGATATCTTGAGCTGTGACAACTTGTAAAAATAATCACTATTCGAGACCAAGATATATTATTGTACAAGAAATTCTAAATTTCAGCTATTTCCAAATTTGAAATTTCTAAAAAGTAAAGGAACAGGTTTAGGCTAAGGTGGATAACCTGAGGGAGGACTTGCGGAGGCTGGATGTCCAAAGTTAGAGGATTGGAGCTAGAATGGTTTAAAATTGTAGTAGAGGCCCAGGTCCGGCAAGGACTGTAGTGCTAATAGTCTGTAGTAAGGTAGTTTTTATGATAGCCTTCTGTTTAATTTATTAACTAAAATCATTTGTAGTGCTGATTGATGTAAATTTCATTAATATGCTTCCATTTTCTTATAGTCATAGCACCATATGTTTCTGTTAATATTTTCTCCTTAAATAGCTTCAGTATCTTATATGATTAATTAAATATCTGAAACACCTTGGAGCAGGAATGGAAGGGTGCGTAATAATGTTGGGCAGCGAACGTTATTAGTTTTAAATAAATAATTATCTTCTTTTTTGTATTTACTACGGTAAATACAGCTTCACACATGTTGTTCTAATCTTGAATTGCTGCCAGTTAATGAAGTACCAACTTAATTAGCTAAACAAAACACAGAAATTCTATCGTTACAATGTTTTGTCATTACCCTAAAAATATTATATACAAATAATTAAGAATGCATTAACTTAAATTCTCTCTCAGTCTCTTTTCACCATCTCTCTCTTGCGTTCGTTTCCATCATTTGTAATATCCCATAAGCAGAAAACGTTTGAAACCTATAACAATGGGATTTATGTTTTATAATGAAATTATTTTCTTACAAAGGGTCACATCAGAAAGTAAACAATACTTTTGAACTTTCTCCATTGAACATAAGGAAGCTCCAATAATCCTCTTTTAATATTTACGATGGAAAGGTTAATTGACGGAAGTCTTGACTTCTTCTCACAGAAGTTTCTTTTTCGAAGATAAATATTTGTATTTCCTTAGCAAGGATACTCTTAAAAGAAAACCAATACCTCTTAATGATTCATTTAAACTGCTTATTCTTAATAAGAACCAGTTTAGAGTCAATAAAATTAAACAAATATTTTGATCGAAATTCTCTCCAGAGGTGAGGTAATTTTCCGGTTATATTGCTCTGGTGTTTAAGATTTCAATGTTCCATATGTTTGGAAAAACATATATTATTATAAAATTTGTTAGCTCATGTCATAGCGAATACAGTGGAGTTTAAGGGAGTGGAAATAAGCAGATAAGTTGTTTCTAAATTCCACGTGAAGGTTGTGTTGTGTTTCTTTCGGGCATATTGTGCGTTCCAGCTGGTTGATGAATTTGAGTTGAACTAGAACCCAGTAATGACCTGCGTTTTTGTAGAATATGAGACCTATAAATGCCAATTTATTTTTATATATTGTAAATTGACAATTTAGATACGTCCCTCAAGAACTCCATTGTCAGACTCATTTGGCATTGTGGCTGATAGGATAATCTCTTTGAATCCTTAGAATGTCTTTTGCCACTCTATTCTTTCACTGAAAAATGTTTCTCAAGACATTGTCATTTCACACACCATCCTTGCATAGATGAGTGACCTCATTTAAAAAATAGATAAAAGTTTTCATGCATCAAGCTGCACAAAAGCATTGAAAATGTTTCAGAACTACTCCAATTCAAGGCAGTCGTGTGAATCTACCCTGAACCCAAAATTATCTAGCAAATTTTATAAGAATGTAAATAACGATCTATTGTTATTGATAATACAAAGAAGCCAAATGTTCCTTAAAATTCAAATATAATCACAGTCAGAAAGTCCTGACGATTCCTTGAAAGAAATGTAAAACACAGATTTTAGTAAGGAAGAAAGCACTGCAGGTTCCGATTCAACGTCATATCAGCGATTTTTAATGGAACCTGAGATATCTGTCATTTTAAGAAGGCGACTGCCCATATGAAGCTGTCAGGTGTTGTCAAACCAGGCTGGATGTAAAATTAATCATCATCTCGGTCATTGAGATTGCCAGGCAGAGGAGAAGGAAAATTCGAGTAGGACTCACATCTGCAGGTTTCAGTAAATTGTCTAAAAAGGGATCTTTTAAAGTGTGTTCCACCTCAAATTTGTGTATGTTGGCTTGCCAGTCCAAAATATATTATTATAGAAATTTCGAAAACATAGTAAATTATCAAGACTATGGGAAGAGTAGTAGTTCCTCTGTCATCGAGTTAAGGAGAGTACTTTTTCAAAAGACCATCTTCAGTTCTGGAATTTTCCAGGATCCACCACAACATGAGCACCAAATACTGGTACTGGGATTCATCCACAAATAGATATGGAGGCACTGATGATGATTTGGGATATTCCAAGAAAAATTCTTCTTCCTTCTCAAATGCCGTCCTGTACAAGAAGTTATTCACTCTTCAAAGTTCTGGTATGAACTGAAGATGACCTTTAGAAAGATTGAAGGTAGTCCCCGATACAGATTGCAGTGGACATCGAAATATTTTCCTTCTAATTGAAAATCATGTCCCATTGATCTCAAGCCCCAACTAAAATTCCTAACTTAAATTCCAATCAACAGTATCCTCTTCCAAGAGCGACGCTCAATCAGCAAGTTAAGAAAACAATTTGCTTTTTTATTTTTCCTTGTTCCCCAAAGGGTTTTTTTTCTTCTTTAATTTCTGCTCCCTAGAAAGAGCCTATTTCAGGGCATTTCACACTCAATACGTGATGATTTAAGTAATGTATTCTATTATTTTTTTTATCTAAATGAGTTCCGCGATGCCGGCGATTCATTCATTATTCAAGTGTGCTAAAAAGAGCAAACAGCAAAAAAAAAACTACAAAAGAGGAAAGGATTGAACTATGGAATACGGTGATTCCTGAAACGGTTCCTTGGCATACCAGCCCAGCGATAAGTAAATATGTAGGAAACGATATTGTGTATGGAAACAGCAGGGTGATGAAAATAATATAAAATAAAATATAAGTATAGAAAGGAGAATAAAAAGTATATGTCCGCGTTTGCTGATGGTATTTGTGCAGTGTAACATGTATATTTTATAGAAAGTGGCTAGGTAAACCAGATACTTATTATGGCATGCATTATTTAGGACTGACGTTGAACATGGTTTATTTACAAATTTAGATTGTAGAACGAATTTTCTACAGAAATTCTTCCTCCTATGATCTAAGGGTGGTTGGCCTGTCTCTACATAAATGCTATTTACCGGACTAGACCTGAATATCCCTCTAGCTAGACGAAGACTTATGCTGTGGCAGAATCTAACATTCTTGAATTCTGGGACGGGCTGATGAATATTCTTTGCAGCCATAGTCCAGCAGAACCCTGGTGTAAACACGACAATTCGTAAAAGATTCTATTTTGCTCTACCAAAAGAAAAAAATACGCTAAAAAAAAGAAAATAATAAACCACATTACAAAATTTATGTAAGTCAATGGTGCATCTTATTATCTAAGTCACAAAAGAGGCAGAATGTGAAAGAGGATTTAGTCTAAAGTATAAAGCCTACTTAAGGGTTATTATGTATTAGGAAGATTAAGGAAAAGAGGTAGAACCAAGGAGCTAGATAATGCTTTGGACAAAAAATTGGCAGTGCTTTTATCTATGATAAAGAAAGCCCTCATTTGGAACGATACAGAGAAGATTAGCATGGCCCCTGCGCAAGGATGACACGCAAAATCGTGAAGCGATCCACATTTTTAATTGTATTTACTTCTATTGTAAATTATTATTTGTTAATATTTTAGATAATAAAATTCTTTTTAAATACTTTAAAAAAAAAAAAATCTGTATTTGGGTTTTTTTTTTTTTGTATTTTTTTCCCTTATTATACATTTAGATATAAGAATAAAAATAGATATAAGTAATGTGGAATATTTAAAAAAGCCAATAAGCTTGAAAAATTGTATTTACTTCTATTGTAAATTATTATTTGTTAATATTTTAGATAATAAAATACTTTTTAAATACTTTAAATTAAAAGAAAGCCCTTACAACACGGCGTTACAACATTTAGTGACCGAAGTGACATACAAGACATCATTTAACACACATTAATGATTTAAAAGAATCCTACAAGTGTCAGCAGAGTTTTAGCTCTTCATAATTGTATTACCTCACTATTTATTATAGTTTGGACTAAACCTAATAATCATTTAATTTACAACTACTGGTAAATAAAAACAAATACAACGGCCCAAATCAATAAAACCCTGCAATTATAATTCTATACAAATTTGTCAAATTGGGAGATAGTGGAAAGCCCATGTATGATGTACGACGTCATATGGAAAAATAAAATTTGAATTAGCATTTGGAGTTTTTCTTTTTATTTACTGTCCGTCACTTAGATAAAAAAAGTACTTAGTCAACATTTATATTGATGATCTTCTCAATATTTCCTTAATAGTACTAAGTGAAAGAAAAACTCAATTCCAAGTTGGTATTCTGGCAGGCGGAAGTTAATTATATTACAGGTTTGAGTAAGTGACCTCACTTCTATAAAAAAATATTTATTGGTGAGACAGAGTGCTTTCGACGATGACGCACTGCGCTCTTTCGCTTCAACAAATTGTTATTATGGAATTGTGACTTTTTTACTCAAACCTGGAAACTCAAATTATTACATGCCACCGCTTTTCGTGAGAAACAGTAGCTCATTTTCTATCTACATGAAGAAAATATGGATGAAAACATCCCTGTGGTTTTAGGTGATCCTTCACAGAACTGTAACAAGGAAACAAAAATTCTGATGTTGGCAAAGACTAAGCAAATATTTTTTGTGCAATTCATATCAAATTATTTAATTTGAAATTCACGTTCGATATGACCATTCCAATGTAAAAATTCAAAAAATAGTCATATACAAATCTTCTGTATGTATAATACCTAGGGAGAAATTTGATTTTTTTAATTTCATTTCCCTCTCCCTTAGTCAATTTTGACCAAAAGAGAAGGTACACATCAAGACACATAATACTCTAAAATACGAAATTTAAATATCAGCCAAAATGGGTTAATGAAGAGTTAAAACGGAAAAGTTAGTTGAAATCTGATATTTTTCGCGATTACAGAACTTCCTTTACTTCGTATGTGGAAGCAAAAAAGGCCAAGCTTTAGCAGGTCCAGACGTTATTCTGACAGCAACCAACTTCTGCTACTGACATCAATGGCTTACCAGAAAAATCATTTACTGAAATGCTGAGTCTCTGTACAGTAATCTTAGCCAATTTTTCCCTGTTAGGCAACACTTGATGCAATAGTTAAAGAATCCCTTTATTGTTGTGTTTGCAACAAATATTATATTTATAGTATGTAACGGGCAAAAAATGACTGAATAACTGTTCAAGATTCTACTGTAAAGTTGGACCTCCGAATTCATTCAGATAATAGGTTAGGAAAGTACCTACCTATATATAATATATTATACCTATATATAATACCCATATACTATTTAATAGCATATTTCTCAGAACGTCTTTAAGTATACCTGAATATACAGGATCTGATTTAGCCGACAACAACTCAGGTGACTTGTTGAAATTAATAATACCAAAGAGTACCGAATTACAGATGTATTTCTAGTTATGAATATACAAATGGTGAAAGGTGACAGAACTTGTTGTAAATTAGCAGGAATCAATTTAGATTACCCCCAACAATAAACTGCTTTTATAATGAGAAAAGTTCTCTCATTTGCAAGAAGTGCCATTGGCAGACCCTTTTCCCAGGACTGGACATTAGCTAAGCCACTCACTCCTATACATTCAGACTACTTTAATGGCATAAATAACACTATAATACCCGCAAACTGTTTTTAATTTGATTTTATAATTTTCCTTAAATGTGGGGCGCGTTCTATTTTCCGGATAACAAATTTACTTAATGTCTTTTTCGCTGTTTCATTTACACATTATTTGGCTTTAAAACATCCATTAAATACTATACGAAATAAAGAGGAAAATAAATGGAAAACTCCATATAATTGTAGTTATACAAACTCCATCACATTGTGGTGGCTCGGGTAAGTAATGTTTGTTAAGGCGTTAGTCCTTATTTCACATAGTAAAAATAGAGTGGCGAGTTCGACTCCCGATTGGCCAATAGGAATTTTATATAGTGACGAACTAATTAAATAACATCCTTAGCCCCGCCCTGGCTTGAAATGGGTGGTAATTTAAGGTAGATAGCCTGTCCCAATTAGCCATAGTAGGATAAAGTGAACTTAAATGAATAACATATCACATTGTGGCGAAGCAAAATTCATCTTGCTGAAGTGAACCATAAATCGTTCAGAAGTCGTTCTTCTTATTATTATTAATTATTCATTGTCACCACTTCGAAGGTGATTTGCCCTTTCAAAAGTAACAGCACTAAAAATACCTTAATGACAAGTAACAATAATAAATACGTTAACAACAAGTAATAATAACAAATTCCTTAACAACAAGTAACAATAATAAATACCTTAACAACAAATAATAACAAAAAATACCTTAACAAGAAGTAATAATAACAAATTCCTTAACAACAAGTAACAATAACAAATACCAAGCCGTTCTTAATTGTGACTGCTTGAGCATTTTCAAGCTTACTTCCATGCACATTATGTGTTTGTGTGTGTGTGTGTATGTGCATTGTGTTTGAAACTTAAGCAATTCTAGTTCGCAAAACAAAAATGTAGCAAAGATTATATATATATATATATATATATATATATATATATATATATATATACTAGCTCAGATACCCGGTTTCGCCCGGGAATTCATTTGAGGCTGAATGGTGATAGAATTTTTTTGGCAAGACTTTACTTTGCACAATATTTTGACATTTACCCGTCCCAGTGTTTGGAGTTAATACCAGTCGTTGCTGTGGATTTGTTAATAATAGTTAGAATATAATATAGAATTATTAAGGACAAAATATTAACATAGATTTGAATTAATTTTTCCAATTGAGGTACGTGGTAGTTCATATTGGAAAGAATTGTTGAGCTTATTAATAGTTCTACGCAAGTTACTTGCTTCAACATTGTTCCCCAAAAAATGTTCAAAACAAAAGTTACTCTAAATAGCCAGGTAAACAACTTTTGTTGCGAGCACGTTTTTCGAAAACACAAATAGACAATGAAATATCGCGATTTCTTTTTCAGGCCTCCCTTCTAACCTCCACTCCCGTTCGTACCTAAAAATTTTAATATTGCTTATAATCATGGAAGAATTAATGCTAATAGACATACCGAGTTTTGTTAAGTTCGGTTCAATCGTTAGTGCCCAATAAAATCGTTGGCTCCCGCTAAAATTATAGTGTATATCTCGTTTATACTTTGGTATACGACGAAAGTGTATATAACAAAAGTTACTCTAAATAACAAAAAAACAACTTATGCCATGTGCATATTTGCCGAAAAACCTATGGGAAATGAAATATCGCTACTCTTAATTTCAGGACTCCCTTACAACCCCCACTCCAGCCCGTCCCTAGAAATGTTGATACGGCTTATTATAATGAAGACATTAGTGCTAATACGCATACCGAGTTTTATTTAGTTCGGTTGAGTCTTTTGTGTCAAATAAAATTGTTGCCAACCGCTGTAACGTTTAGCGTATGAGGCATTTATACTTCGGTATAAGACGAAAGTGTATATAACAAAAGTTACTTTAAATAACAAAATAAACAACTTTTGTTATTTACATATTTGCCGAAAAACCAATAGGAAACGAAATATCGCTATTTTTAATTTCAGGCTTCCCTTATAACTCCCACTCCTGTTCGTCACAGAGAATATTACTAAGACCTAAAGTCTAAGTTGGGTTAATATTAATATGCATACCAAGTTTCATAAAATTCCTTTCAGCCGTTTATACGTGAAAAGGTTACAAGCAAACAAACACCAAAGAAACAAAATGCAGTTATGGTCTCTATGACATGTGAAACGAAAAGTTATCGTGAAATTTCGCGAAAAAATTCAATGTACAGACAGAGGTTACAATTTTATATATATATATATATATATATATATATATATATATAAATGAGTTAGCCGCAAGGAAAAATGTTCCATGAAAACTACTTTAAATTTGGTACACATTATGTACACGGGATGATAACAAGAATGAAAAAAAAGTCCGTCACGCAGGGGCTGCTTAAACTAAGCAGATTTCCCACGTGAAGTTTTACAATAGAGAAATTTCACGAAAGCCGAGCAGTTTAGGAAACGGCCGAACTAGCTTTTGGCGGGAGTCACTCTTCCGTTTGCCGCCAAGATTTAATAAACCTGCAAATATCTCGGTTAATACTCAAGATAGAGAATAAATGTATATAACAATATTTATAGTAAATTTAATTTCCTATAAGATTTGTTCTGTACAATGTTTTGATCCGACGTATAGTAACTGAGATATTTCGAATTTTCGAAAATCCTCCCCTCTAAACTCCCCCTCCCACTGGTCCGATTTCAGCCGTTAACGAACTTGATCTTTCTTTTTACATAAAACGACTAAATATCGAGTTTGTGTTAAATAAGACTCAAAATTTAAACATGCCCTTCAAAACGTCAGAGTAGAAGTATGACTTTAATCACGACAGAAAAAAAATAGAAATAACTCTGTTAGTATTCGAGCAAGAGCTAAACTACCTCTAGAATGATACTCATTTAAATTTATCATTGTGTGCCAAATATACATAACTTTATATGTCATTACTCCTTTATCAACACGCCATTAGCAAGTTTGATCATTAAACGATTAGTGTGTAATCACATACAAATGTGTATATATATGTGTATATATATATTATATATATAATATATATATATATATATTAACTGCCGGCATTTTCATCATCTAGGTCTTGGAGGAAGTTGAAGAATGTTTCGGAAACTTCAGGAATGAATTCCACTTCAACTCGTCCCAGTACACCTTCCAGAATATTTATCATAGAAAAAAGTTCCTGTTATTCTCATTAGTAAGTTTTACAGACGATTATTTATAAATATTCCTAACTTTAAATTCCCTACTATTATGTATTCGCGTTTAAGAGTGCATTAGCTTTCATAAAATATATTAGGAAAAGTGTATTATTAACGTCACTGATTTATGTCTCCCTTAAAAAGGATACTACTCAAATTGCTTTAATGCTGTTAAATTTAAATTAAATAGTTCTATTAGTAGTTAGTGCAGCTGATTTGGCATGGTAATGTATTTAGTGACGGACTCAATAAATACAAATGCTAGCTTAACCCGTAGCTATTAAAGCTCAGAAAAGCAATCTAGATTAGTCTCATTTGCATAACATTAACAGTTTTTTTTTTTTTTTTTAAACAGTAATTATTAATGGCATAAGTTGAGCCAATACTGCAAAGATTTAGCGGTTTAGATATGAGAAGGTTTAATTATCCCCATTAATTCTTTTCCAATTGAAACTCATCAATAGAATATTTGAGATTTACTGTGCTGAGCAATTTCATGTAACTTGATTAAGAAATTTAAAAAAAAGACCATCCTGAGACCTGAGGGAGGTTGGGCTATGAATAAATTATGCAAAGGTACCCCCAACCCCCACCGTCTGCTCCCATATGAGAAAGATTGATCCGATATTTCTCAGATGGGGAAAGGTTTAACGGTCACTTAAATGTTATTAAAATTTATTCTATCTCTTAGATAAAAGCAATATCCTTTCTATTTAAGGAGCGAGGGTCATATAATTTATACTCAGCAGATTCGAAAAACAAGGAGAACTGAATTAATAACTAGGGCAACCTATATAAAACTCGTCCCTTTTAGTATTTGTTGCATTAATTAGATGTCAATTAAATTGCTAATTAGGAAGACTAAAAATATCACATTTGATTCACGAAAACGTTTTGGCATATCGTTAAGGAACATGTTAGACTCTGAAAGTACAAAATAGTGACTTATAATTACTTTTAATTTTACGAGAGGGGGGGGACCTAATTGCTGTAAATGGTATTTGGTATGCTTTAATTCTATTATTTTATTTTATCAGCAAACGTCAGTATCTTAAAAGAAATATGACCAAATGTAAGATACAAATTATAATGAAGTTGAAGGCAGATTACGCTCAATCAAAATAGAATACACAGACAGTGACATGAACACTGAGATAGAAAATTTATAATAACAGCAATGTTTACATTTGTTAGCACTGTTGAAGACGTGATCAGAAATCGGTGGGTACACTATTATATATTTTCTAAATTTCAAAATATCTAATATAAAACCTAAACGGCAGGGGTTTTACAATCTAGACGCAACCCAAGCGAGAAGCTGCCTAAACCCCAATAACAGCTATTTCGTAATATCAGAAAGTCACAGTAGGGGTTTGCGGGAAAGACACAATCCATCTCATCTCACCACATATTCTCAATTTCTATGTAAAAAGAAGTCCGTCACGCAGGGGCAGCGTTTACTAAACAAATTTCCCACCTGCTGGTATAACTCACTTCACTAGTGATCTCATCTCGTCACATATTCTGACTAAAACAAGACAAGAAAGTACGAATTACTAACTTAATATTTGAGTCGTCCGCCCTGAACCCTCTCTCTTATTCCAAGTGTGGTTTTTGTCAATAAAAAATATGATAATTCCTAGGTTGAGTGACATATGAGGAAATGTTTCGAAAATTACATCAAGAGTACGACCTCAATAACTGCTAAAAACCAATGAGTAGAAGTCCGGGGGGAGGGGTAACTGAAGGCTGAAAACAAGAGAGAACGAAAAAATGCTTAATACTTGAGTATCGAAAAAATGAAAAGAACAACAATTGAAGACCATCAATAGCTTAAAAAGATTGGTTTTATAACATTTTACGGTCAAACTCTTTATAACGGAGATATTGTGAATTATAGAATTCCCCTTCATCACCCCCACTATTTCAAATCCGATTTCAGCCAAAAACAGATATGAGCTTCAATGTTGATTGAAACGGTTAAATATGTAGTTTGGGTTAGGTTAAATAAACATTTTCGAGGCAACAATGTAAAATCTTAATTGATGACGTCATTACACAACGAGTACACAATTATCACGAAATATAAAGGTATCTTGAAATCAATATTTGGAACATAAGCTTGATATAAAGTGAATCGTGGATATAATAGCTAATTATTATCATGTTAAAAATTAGCTGTAGGATTGGGGGTTTACTGAAGGCTGAAAATTAAAAACCCAACTATCGTGGTTAAAATATATGATAGAGAAATTATGTATATAACAAGATATATATGCAATAATATTCGTTATTTACATTTTTTTCCAACGTATAATAACGAAGTTCGAATTTTCGAATATATATATTTTTGAACGGCCCTCATTTTCGGCATATCCTAGGTAAGGTCAAAGGATAATTGAGGAAAATTTTACCATAAATACTTAAGGGAAATATGCTAGTAGGACGCTTCTTATTTTTTTGGGACTAGCATTAATATAATTTGATTTAGAAATTTAACGATGTTACCCAAGTTCATATGTGTCGAGAGGAGAGGTACCGATACCAGGAAGATTATTCCCCTTGAGAATTTATACAGGAGATACTCCCTTCTCGTTAGTGATAACTAACAAGGTTCTTCGGCAGAGAGCGTTATATTTATCCTTAACGATCAGCAGTCAACGCGGGTAATTAGTTATCGATATCTCATGACAATTCGCGCAATATATTAGCTTTTAACAATAAACGGGTTTGTTTAAATGATTTTTATTTCTTTTATTGTGTTCATTCTAAATTGAATTCCCACAATCTTATCTCGGGCTGTTGAGTCAGTAGCGAGTAGATGTTAACGATTTTTACTTTAACGAACTCGTTATTACCTATAGCGTCTAGGACGTTACCGGTATGCTACTAATGAAATTTCCCGAAGAAAACAGTATTACAGTAGCTTATAGCAGTTCCACTTAAGAATACAGTATTACTGTAGATTAAAGCGAATTTCCTCTTAGGGAAGACGACATTATCCTAGATGTTAGCGATTCGTACTTCAGGTAATCAGTAATAGCCAATGGTGATAGGGAATTATCCCTGGGGACTAAGCTATTAATGAAATTCCCCTGAGAGACACGATATTACCGTAGGCTTGACGGCATAATAAGCTTTGGTAAGGGTTCCTTAGTGAATAAGCAATAAGCAAACCGGTATCATAGGTGATCCATAGGGAATTACATTGCATCTTGGTGCCAAGGTCCAAGAACTATATATATATATATATATATATATATATATATATATATATATATATATATATATATAATACACGCGCGTTTACACATAAGTTTATATAACGAATTGACAGTCCATGTAAATTCTTGGCCTATGCCAAATTTAACTATTCAGTGTGATTCAACCTCCAAATACGGATGAGCCACCTCAAACACATCTAAATTCATCCAACCGTCTTCGTCTGTGCCTGTCTCTCGCCCCTTGCCCTCACATCGTGTCACGTACTTTTTTTTGGAGGCAATTTCTTGATCTGAGCTCGTTCATCAGCATAATTATTAAGAAAGATGAGGGCGGTTAAAAGATACAAATTTATTCTCCATTGGGTTTATACAAAATACGATTGGGAATATAGCATTTCAGGGGGCGCAAAAAGAGAAAAGAATCAATATTTAGTAGATATACTCTCAATACTAAATGAATAAACAATACTCACTAAATGACCTTGTATTACTCACTTGGCACAACAGTCGAATTCCTGCCGTGTGAAGTATTTGGACTTAAACTGTAAGTGTGATATGATCCAGATGTTTAGTAATGTTTTAGCTTACATATTCAAATGAGGGAGCGCATTATCAAGCACCTTATGGAATCTGGGCAGTAAAGTTCAGGCCATCATTCTCTTACAGAAGGCAACAAGAAACCACTGTGCTTCCTTGTGACTCTCATCATCCCTTCGCCATTTAATTGCTAATCCAAATAATGTTCATCAAGCGGTCCCCGTCGTTAAGGAAATCAATGTTAACTCAAAATGAAAGAAGTTCTATTAGAAGAATTCATAAGAAAAATATTCTAGAAGGCCTATAGGAGTCTTCACCGCCCTTGTCACAACCACAGGATCGATGAAAATCGATTCTCCGGGAATCATTAATAACAACATAATCATTTCTTCACTCATCATATTCCATTCCATTTAGCCTGATGTTCAATACTCTTTCATCAATTCGTAAATTATTACGTATAATAAAAGAAAAAAGGTTATTTTTTTCTTTATCAATACGTTATTTTCAATAAAAGTAGAAATTATTTTATTGGATGAAATTCTATATTTAGAACTTAATCTATGAAGAAATCGTTGGTGAATAATGTATAGTATGCCATACATGATTAATCATTCAGTCATTATATAGATTTGGAATAAAGGATTTTTTTTCTTCTGGGTGGAAGATAACAGGAAGTCATTGCATGATTGATTCCTCCCTTCCGTGCTCGTTTCCTGACAATCGCTACTTTCTGTTTAAGAGGAAAACTTCCCGACGAAGAAGTAGAACAATAAAACATACCTGCAAAATATTATCATACCTATATTCATTTTTCTGCTTTGTGCATGAATATATATTAATATTCTATTTTCACTTGTAAAATTTAAAATTTTCAGTAAAAGTAACTAAGTACAAACACTACAAGGTAGGATGTTCTTTGTTTTAATTTTAAAACAATTATGAGTTGCGTCTTCATAAGTACCAAAATTTAATCAATTGCATAATTTTGAATTACTAAGAATCGAATTAATTGCAATACCTCAAAATTCCGTCACGCAGGGGCTAAGTAAAATGAGCAGATTACCCTCAAGAAGTTTAACAATACATAAATCTATATAATGGTAACACAATAGAACAGTCAATCTCAAGTGTTCAGACGAGGGGGGGGGGGGTCACAAGAACATATTTTTATGTATCTATTATAATAACGGTCTCTGGAAAACAATATTTGGTACTTAAGCTTCGAATAATGTGGTTTATTATATGACACAGTGTTGTTATGTAACTCGAGTGGAGGTTTACTGAAGGCTGAAAACTGAAAAATGCAAATATCTCGGTTAATATTCAAGATAGAGGATAAATGTTTATAACAATATTTATAGTACATTTAATTTTCATTAAAATTTATTGTATACACTTTTTCGATCCGACTTATAGTGACGGAGATAATTCGAATTTTCAAAATTCTCACCCTTTATATCCCCAGCCCCTCCTTTTCACATAGAACGACAAAATATCGATTTTCGTCTCGGTCAAACAAAAATTGCAAATATTTGTCTGTTACCACTCTAGAGGTCGCAATTTTGGTTGATATATATATATATAGTTTTGAACGGAGCTCATTTTCGTCATCTACTAGGTAGGATCGGTGGACATTTGAAGGAAAATTTCGAAAATTGCATCAGGAGTACGAACTTAATAGCTGATTTCCCTTAAGGGAAATCTGCGAAAGTAATGGAAGGTATATTATGGTGAAGTAACACTATGCGTAATTAGAAATTGAAGCTCTCCCCACCCTAAGTTTATAGAGTGAGCTGATGTCGGTGTTTTGGACGAGATTGGAGGCGGTCCACAATCTATCGACAACTTGTGGTCTTTATGGTGTGGTCACTACAAAGTTCTGACCCTTCAAGTTCAAACTCTCGCGACCCCTTTGCAGACTTGACAGTTTAATAGCTTTGAACCTTGCCCAGACTTCTTCACGACACCTTGTTTTACTTTCTTTATTCGCCGCTGAGTAAAAATAAAGGAAGTTAACACAGAAATTCTCTATTCTTCAATTGATCCGCTGAACCATAGCTACTACATTTCCTCCACACGGACTATAGCTGTACGTTTTGTGTAAAAGGAAAGATCAAGTTCGTTAATGGAAAAATCGGATAAATGGGAGGGGGGTTTAGGGGGAGACTTTTGAAAACTCGAAATATCTCCGAAGCTGCACGTCAGATCGAAAAATGTTAAAGAACAAATGAAAAGACTATTATTGCAAATGCACTATACATATTGTTATATATATTTATTCTGTATCTTGAATATTAACCGAGATACTTTTATTTTTCAGTTTTGAGCCGTCTGCAAACCCCCTTTTTTCTCATGACAAATTAACAATAAGCTGTTAGATCATGAAACACTTCATTACAAGGCTAAATACCAAATATTGTTTTATTGAACTTTTGCTTTGTGAGACATATACAAACACGTTCCGTTGATCCCCCTTCTTTTTTTCTTGGATTACTAAAATTTGAGTGATTGCGATAAAACTGATTCTGATTCATTACAAATTACAGCACTAGCTTCAGTAAACTGTTTTCAATAAAATTAATATGTTATATTCGGATATATTTCATGAATTATTTGTATTTCCGGTCTACCTATCTATTCAGCGCTACGATGATGGCTGGCCTGTTTGTTTACAATTCAGCCGCTTTCCATTCTAGAGATTATTAACTTGTATTGTAGATTGACTGAAATATTCCTGATTACCGTTTGTATTTATTCACTTAACATTCACGGTAGTGTTTGTTACCTGTATGTATATTCATCTATAGTAACTCTTCGCGTGGGAATTCTGCTTAGTTTAAAAAGTTCCTGAGTGACGGACTTTCTTTTTTGTAATTTACGAGGTTTACATATTCCTAATTATCTGCATTTAAATTATTTTATTTTTTAATTTATTCTTTATTTTTGAACTTTTGATTTTCGTCAATAGAACAATCGTCATTTAAGAACATCTTTATGAAAGTGCCACGAGAAATTTAAATAATATATGATAAAGCCATTTATTATTTATTATGTATGCAATAGCTACAGTTGCTAGAAGTTGATTATTTTTTTTTATATATAATTTTAATGGTTTGCTGTAATCTACTGAATCATTTTGGCCCCATGTGAATGAATAAATTATTCCGAAACGTTGGCAATTTATCTAGTCTGATAATCACAAATTTATTCCACTCAAATTTTCAACAGTTCTTGTTGTAGTCTTAAAAAATGGAATATCATGGGGTAAAATTGGTCATTCACATTTTGCAATCTTGACTTCTCAAAGTTGACGGTTTATGGCTTGGCTGAGATGATCTTAGTTGCATTCTATTCAGCATTTCGAATAGATTATAAGAACAAAATAAGCTGCCCCTTTTTACGGTGTAGCCCAGCTAATCTTATCTATACAGCAAGGAAATTTAAAAAAATAAATAAATTCATATGGTTCCCTTAAATGTCATAATTGATTTTATGCAGTTGGATCAGGGAAGTCTACAGCTTAAGCCAGCTTTATTATTTATGTAAATGATAGTTTATTATATTTATCAAGGATTATTATTACCGTGGAGATGTGTTATGTTGGAGTCCATATTTATTCAAGGAGTGTTGGGTCAACGCTGTTTGGCATAAATATAAATACACATACACACATTATATATAATTGTAACCTCTGTCTGTACATTGATTTTTTTAGCGAATTTTCACGATAACTTTTGTTTCACATCTCGTAGACACCATAACTGCATTTTGTTTCTTTCGTGTGTGTTTGTTTATTTGTTTGTTTATTGCCTTTTCACGCATAAACGGCTGAACCGAATTTTATGAAACTTAGTATATATATTACTACTAACCCAACCTAGACTTTAGGTTGTATTAATATCCTCTGAGACGAACAGGAGTGGGGGTTATAAGGAAAACCTGAAATTAAAAATAGCGATATTTCGTTTTCTATTGGTTTGTCGGCAAATATGAACATAACCAAAGTTGTTTATTTTCTTATTTAGAGTAACTTTTGTTATATACACTTTTTTCGTATACCGAATTATAAACGAGATATACGCTAAAACCTATAGCGGAAGTGAAAAATTTTATTTGGGACAAAAGACCCAACCGAAATAAATAAAACTCGGTATGTGTATTAGCACTAACGCTTTCATTATAATAAGCCATACCAACATTTCTAGGGACGGGCAGGAGTGGGGGTTGTAAGGGAGGCCTGAATTAAAAATAGCGGTATTTCGTTTTCTACTCGTTTTTCGGCAAATATGAACATAATAATAGTTGTTTATTTTGTTAATTAGAGTAACTTTTGGGATATTAATTTTTGTCTTTTAACAAAGTATAAACGAGATATACTCTATAAACTAAAGCGGGAGTCAACTATTTTATTGGGCGCTAACGATTGAACCGAACTTAACAAAACTCAGTATGCCAATTAGCATTAATTTTTCCATGATTATAAGCTATATTAAAATATTTAGGTTAGAATGGGAGTGGGGGTTATAAGGGAGGCTTGAAATAAAAATGCGCGATATTTCATTGTCTATTTGTTTTTCGACAAACATGCAATAACAAAAGTTGTTTACTTTGTAATTTAGATTAACTTTTGTTTTATACATTTCTCAAGGAATAATGTGTGGAGCAAGTAATTTGCGTAGAAATATTGATATGCTCAACAATTCATTCCAATTTGAACTATCAGGTACCTCACCTGGAAAAATTAATTCAAATCTACGTTAATATTTTGTCTTTAATAACTGAAATCTATGCATAATGCACCCTTTCTTATTAATTAATTGTCTTTCTTAACCACATTAAAATAGGAATGTTTCACATATGTACAACTAAAAATAATCAACATCTATTAATATTCATCTTTATACTAAATATTGCTGCAATTAGGTTTTGTTATAAATGTTCCAAGCTTAAATAGAGCGATATACCTACAAAAGTAAATGATTTAGAAGTCTCTGTTATAACGGCCTTAAAAGATAACATTTTGTCATATAGTTTGAGTTTTCTCGAAACGTAACAAGAAAAAAATTCTGCCGCCAGGTTTAACACACGGCCATATGTATTTAGACTAACAAATTGACTCACGTGATTAACCTGAGTCCATTAATTAATGAGAAACTATCAAATTATTCTGTTACAAATAATATTTGTCGTTCTTTTGAAATAATTATCAGTTTGGATGGGTCTTTATTATTATCATGGAAATTTCTAGAATTTAATTTCTCATTCCATATACTATCGACAGATAATTCCGGGAATTTCATTATAGATATACAGACATATATATATATATATATATATATATATATATATATATATATATATATAGTTTTGAACGGACCTCAATTTCGTCATCTCCTGGGTAGGATCGATGGACATTTGAAGAAATTTTTCGAAAATCGTGTCATGAGTACGACCTCAATAGCTGATTTCCCTTAAGGGAAATCTGCTAAAATGAACATTGGTGAAGGAAAAAGTGGAATATTGCTTCGTTGATCAATAGTAAAATTAAGTTTTCATAATTATTCATATAAATATACAATACAAAATTATTATTAATTTATTAAGGAGTAATTTAAGTAATGTTGTGGCAAAAAAGATCCGTTATTCAACGGGATGGTCGAATGTACTAATATTAATATTACGTGGAATTCACAGAATAAAATTAAATCAAGGACTTCTGGCGCAAATAAATACACCTACATGTTGTATATAACAATTGTGCTATTATATATTATAACCCACCCCCCTGTTTGTTACAGGCAAGAATGGATGGAAAAGGTTATACCATTTCCACACGTTATTTGTTTTTATTCCCCTCTACTTTCTCCGGTGTTTGTTATTGTTATTTCTGAAACTATTCCTATGGATTTTAATTGTGTTTTATAGTCTTACTTTCTGTAAATATTAGTTGGGACTCTCGTTTTTATTGTTATATTTTTTGAATTCTATTTTCCTTCATTGCACGCATGTAGAATACTTAAGTACTAACGAAGCTTGTTTGACTTTTTTGTAAATTGATTATCGGGCGAGTGCTCTGAAAGCGCCCTACCTCTTAGAATAAATATTTATGAAAGCAAGAGGCCATTTTCGTTCATTCTTACCTGTGATCTGCTTCTTTCACCGCCCAGCACCTCAAAATGGGTCTATGTTTACATTTAAAGATTTTAATTTTAATTTACTATTTCGATTTGAATTAAAAACTTTTTATACAGTTGTATTATTTCAATAAAACAACAACAAGTGTTATTTTAATGTGATATAAGAGATTGAGGAACTAATTAATGATATAACATGGAACCCAACAAAAATCTATGAAACAATTAACACAATGAAATTCCCGGAATTATCGGTCGATAGTATATGGAATGAGAAATTAAATTCTAGAAATTTCCATGATAATAATAAAGACCCATCCAAACTGATAATTATTTCAAAAGAACGACAAATATTATTTGTAACAGAATAATTTGATAGTTTCTCATTAATTAATGGACTCAGGTTAATCACGTGAGTCAATTTGTTAGTCTAAATACATATGGCCGTGTGTTAAACCTGGCGGCAGAATTTTTTTCTTGTTACGTTTCGAGAAAACTCAAACTATATGACAAAATGTTATCTTTTAAGGCCGTTATAACAGAGACTTCTAAATCTTTTACTTTTGTAGGTATATCGCTCTATTTAAGCTTGGAACATTTATAACAAAACCTAATTGCAGCAATATTTAGTATAAAGATGAATATTAATAGATGTTGATTATTTTTAGTTGTACATATGTGAAACATTCCTATTTTAATGTGGTTAAGAAAGACAATTAATTAATAAGAAAGTGTGCATTATGCATAGATTTCAGTTATTAAAGACAAAATATTAACGTAGATTTGAATTAATTTTTCCAGGTGAGGTACCTGATAGTTCAAATTGGAATGAGTTGTTGAGCATATCAATATTTCTACGCAAATTACTTGCTCCACACATTATTCCTTGAGAAATGTATAAAACAAAAGTTAATCTAAATTACAAAGTAAACAACTTTTGTTATTGCATGTTTGTCGAAAAACAAATAGACAATGAAATATCGCGCATTTTTATTTCAGGCCTCCCTTATAACCCCCACTCCCATTCTAACCTAAATATTTTAATATATATATATATATATATATATATATATATTTGTCTGTTAACACTCTAGCGGTCGCAATTAATGTTTAATCGTCACCAAACTCGGTATTTAATCGTTTTATGTAAAAAGGAAGATCAAGTTCATTAATGGCTGAAATCGGACTAATGGGAGAGGGGGTTTAGAGGGGGGGGATTTTCAAAAATTCGAAATATCTCCGTTATTATGCATCGGATCGAAATATTGTATAGAACCAATCTTATTGCAAATTAAATTTACTATAAATATTGTTATATGCATTTATTCTTTATCTTGAATATTAACCGAGATATTTGCATTTGTAATCTGCGTGTGGTTACCAGTAGGCTATGTTCGGACTTTCCGCCGAGAGCTCTGGTGGCCGTTTCCATAACTATTCGTCCCTCGTGAATAGGTTTAGAGGTTAGGTTAACTGTTTTTTGGGGCTAGAAACTACTGGGTTATTACGCCCTAAATAATGTTTTAGGTTTAGAGGTTTCTTACTACTACAGTTGTTATTCGGCAGATTTCTCTATTGTAAAACTTCACGTGGGAAATCTGCTTAGTTTACGCAGCCCCTGCGTGACGGACTTTTGTTAAGGCACAGTAATCACTCAAGAGTCAAAATTTTCCTGAAAGTAGGAGAGAGGAGACCACGACAACAGGCTACAGGGTAAGTAAGTAAATGAAATACTCTAGAGAAAATGATTTATAGTTTCTCCGTATTGATCAAAATATCTTGTTATACTCGCAAGACCTGAGGTTGTGTTTAGTAGAATTTGATTAAAAGGCCAAGGCATATGGTTAGTAACTTGAGAGAGTATATATATGGTTCGAAATGAAATTTATAAATTAAAATCCACTTCGACTGGTATTTGGAGAAGTTAGGTAAAAGTCCATAAATATTTCATGAGTCATATGAAAGGCCGAGGAAATGTTATCTGAATGCAAATCCTCCCAATAATTGGCCATTGTTGTCCCCAGAGCCAATGGTGAGTTAAGTTTCCCTTAACTAGCTTGGTGTAGTCTACCATGAACATGCTGAAACATCCTATGCATAATAATGTTATCAAGCTATATTTGATGTTTTTTTTTTTGTTAGGCAATATTCTGTGGGAAAACTCTCAACGCTCATTTTTAGTTATCTCCAGTATGGATAATAGACCTTTGCTTATTTATTTTTGGTAGATTTCATTCATCCATTTCACATATAAAATAACATATTTAGTTGTTAGAGTTAATTTTTTTTTTCAAATTCTGGAAAAAAATAACTATCTATGGTTTGAATAAATCATTGCATTATTTATAAACCAAAAGCTAACCTACTCCTATGAATAATAATAAAAATATCAAAACCGGCAAATTTTCATAATATCCGGAACCACTGCTGTCAAACTTAAATACTTGCTACCATTGTCTTGTTGATAAATGATACAAGGTGAGCAGATCTCTACTTGAGATAGACACCCCTTTGAGAATCCTACATCTTTACAAGCCTGATGTTTTTCACAACGAAAAGAACCTTGCGGTAGACGCCATTTAATTGTAAGAATGCCAAAGGAATTTATTTAATGCTCATTAGTACCAGCCTGGCTAGAAAAGGGTGATAACCTGTAGGTACCTCCTTTCGATTAGCCTCAGTAGTCAAAAGTGGGCATTAATAAATAATAAAGGAATACCAAAATACTCCAAGTGGACCATCAAATACTAAAACGTTATATAAGCATACATTTATGAAGCAAAAATAAAGCATTTTACCGAAAAATAAAATTTAACTTTCACACTTTGTAAGCCTCAAAGAACGTTCTGAAAAAAGTTGAATTATTATTAATCGTTGAGCATTAATGACACTAAAAACGTAAAAAATATTCAGGATCAATAAAGAAGGCCAAGTCCTCTACAGTTTTTTAATATAATGCAGAGTGCACTTTCGGAGTCAACGCTCCATCCTCAGTGCCTGCTGACAAACACAAACCTCGAGTTAATTTAACATTCACAGCATGGCCAAAAGGCAAAATAAACAACAGTCATAAAAAAAAAAAAAAAAAAAAAAAAAAACACAAAAAAAAAAAAAACACAAAATAAATAGTAAAAACACTGTTAATTATTAAAACTAGTCAACTAATAAAAATATAAAAAAATCTAATCCTAGTCAACTACTATAAATTAAAGCCAAAACAATCAACAAATTTAACAACAACTCAAATAATAAAAACAAACAACGGTAAGCAAATGTCCAAAAACTATAAATAAAATTAAAAACTACCTAAATTTCAGATTTATATCACAGTGGGTGAGAACCTCGGAAAAAACTACCCAGAGGAACTGTAAGAAACATCTAAAAAATAAACAAAAACCCCATACTAATTATTAGAGAGAAGATAAAGGAGGTACCTGATTAAAGCTGCGTTGTTGTAAAAAACTGTAGAGGACTTGGCCTTCTTTATTGATCCTGATCAATTGGTTCCTCTACCATCCAGCATATTCCAGAGGTAAAAAATATTTTTCAAATAACTTAAGAAATCGTTATACAAAAATGAAAAGGCACTCAGTATCGAACACGACAATTAGTTTAAATATTAGTTATTTTTGAACAGAAATAGAGTATTTCTAGTACTGTTATTATTTGGTCTAGTGTCTCTGTTTGACGGAATTTATTTGACATGTTTAAATGTCGCATGATGAAAATCTGGAATGATTAGTAAAATAATGACTTCAATTGAATATAATTAAACTTATTAAAAATGTAATACCCTAGAGTCACTCCTCTATGCCTTTTTCTCTAAATTGAACATTAACAGAGAGGTTTTTCCTATTTTCACCCCTCAGAAAAGCCACATTATTAATGCGGTTTCCTCGTTAATCTACAATATCACTGAACATCTCATTCCAGTATAAACATCAAATCAGGTTTACATAGGATTCTTATTACAGGATAAATAAAGTATAAAGTGTGAAATTACGTCATTATTTCACGACGACGGCTGCTTGATTTGTATAGCTGAGTAGTGACCTAATTGGTTCGTTCAGTCGGATTTATCTTGTATTATTTACCTATAGCTCCCAATAGTAACCTATTTGCATATTAAATACATTTTTGTAAGACTTACAAGGAGTCTGAAATGAAATCAGAGGAAAGAAAAATGAAAAATGTTGGAGAGCTCTGAAATTACAAGGGTTTTAGGCCTAAAAGAGAGAAAGAAAATGGAGATAACGAGCATAAATATCAATACACCCAAGTACTTATGAGAAGAAGGGCTTAAGCTCGTTATTTTACTTCATTATTATCCGATTTGTTAATTATTCACGTTCCATTATTATTAATCAAATCAATAATTAATGCTCAAATCATTAATTTGTTATTTATTTAACACTTCCAAAGTACTAGTCATTGAAACAGTAATAAGTTTGTATTGATTTCCACCCAACCTCTTCGTGTCTTATACTTGATTAGGATAGTTCATGTTAATCACGCTTACGAGAATGATTGTAGGCACTTTAATCTATGTTATCACTGTCTTGTGAGCTCCATACACGTTTTACTGCATCACTTGTTGCGATCTGGCTACGGCGAGAAGCAGTGGAAGCTGAAAGAGATGAAAAATCCCACAACCAAATCACTAACAAGAATGTTAGTTATTTAGATTAGAAAATTCCCACCAACAATCGACTCAAATCAAAATTCTAATATATATAAATTTATTTATAATCAAAATATTCACCAATAATAATTATTAATCATAATGAAGAGGCACCTTTTAATGCTATAATGGGGGACACTTATTTCTACTTATGCTATATTACAATTAAACAGTTAGCTTTTTAATAGAAGTATTGACTTAGCCGTGAGAGGTAGTACAGGCAAGTAGTGTGGCTCAGGCAAGCCGGAACAAGCTTGAAGGATTAGCGTGGTCTCGCCGACAAGGGTCTCCCCTCCAGAGGATGCCGAATATATGGGGTCCTAATACCCGTACAGGCCTAGCCCAGCGGTGAACTTTGAACTGCCGATCGAAATACACTCAAGAAGTGCATTTAACGGAAATTTATTATAGAAATTTATCCGTATTATTAATTAGTGTATCGCCGTTAAGAGCTATGAATGTTATAAAAATCCATCGGCGTTATCTATGAAAATGCTAGACCACATGGTGACTTAACTCCAAATTGGATGTAACTCTTATTTAAAGATAAAAACTATACATTTAACCATTCATAAATAATAATCTTAATGTGCTCTGTGCTGGGAATACTCAGAATATAAAATATATGGTCGTTAATAATGGGTTTATGTAATGCAATGTCAATTTCATTACACACTTATGTAACCTAATTACCTGAACAAAATACTGAACGATTGGTTTAATATGAAGTTACTTAGTTAACAAAATACCGATAAACCTAGACCAAGTTGAACTAATCTGGAATATACGGAATATTGTGAGATGCATGGATGGAGTAATAATATTAAGTACGGAAAATAACTCGGATTAGCAAAGTCAAGTTCATATATTACTTGTTAATTGTCAAGTATGCAATACTACTAGTGTTCCATGAAAGGAAAACTAATATACCGAGTGTACTTGTTATAATTAACCATGCAATATTGAAGTATAGAAATTATTTGATAACATTCTTGCTGCAATAACAATTTATGAGCATCCACGAAGTGCAGCGGAAATTGTACATGTTTGGTTGAGTAATTAACAAAATATTCTAAACTATGTATCATTAGCATGCTGTTACCAACATCGTTTTAATAGCCATTTCAAAGAACGTATATACCAGTTTGAGACTGTGATGTTCAAAGTTTCCTAAAAGCATTATTGAATGTCTATTATAGAATCACTTCAAGCAGAGTATATAAATTCACCATCACTTTAAAATCATCCAAACATTTCTTCGTTTTTGAGGTTCGGCTCACAACTATTGGTAGTGGTGTTCATTTTGCCGAAAGATCCTGGTAATATTATTATTATTCCCGTTAAAATTAATAATACTCCAAAATCGTTTTGACAATAAGTAGTAAGTGCGCATTAGAAAGAATATATTAAACTTTCCTACTTTTTTTAAAAAAAGATTAGAAATGTCGATATTGTTAATTAGACTTGGATCTAAATATTTTCTCAGAGAAACAAAGTAAAAAGAAAACAAGATCCTTAATTAAAAACTAAGTTAGAAAACTGCTTAGTTTTAAAAGATGGAAACTTAATTAGGTCAGTAAGAAATTAGCTTAGTTGTAAATGAATTCTAGGAGATTATTATTACATTATTTCACTGTTATTGTACAATATCTGTTGATAGAGTGACAGTCCACTTATTAAGTCTGATATCGTATTATCAGGATCAGACTTCAGATAAGTTCTAATGAAATTTAACATCTAACGTACGTAATATTAAACATTCTCAAATTCTTTCTTGAAATATTTGTACACACCACAATTGTTTGTTTAATAAAAAAATAATAACAGGATAAAATAATCCTTTTCAATTTACTGAAAAATTAAGTAAGAATTTTAACATTATTAATCTTTAGGTTTTAACAAGGGAAGAGAGAGAGTGTCTTGTTTCATTTGAAGAGTTTTGCCATGTTTCCTTCCGTTGTGTAAAAGGAAGAGAGTAAGCTAATACTAAATTTCAAAGGACCTTTTAAGGTAGATTTCTGCTTCCCATCAAGGTTAAGTTACATAAACGTTTTTATTTTACCTTTTTTTTACTTCTCTCAACGAAGTAAAGGAACCATGGCAATCGCTAGAAATTTCAATTTTATCAGATTTCCCTTAGGGGAAATCAGCTATTGAGGTTGTACTCAAGATGGGATTTTCAATGCCTTCAAATGTCCAACGATCTTACATAGGACATGATGAGAATGAAGTCCGTTAAAACTTTATATATGTATACCTGTTAACGCTCTAGTGATCGCAATTTTTGTCTTATTTATACCAAACTCGATATTTAAACGTTTTTAGTAAGAACGAAGATTTAGTTCGTTAAAGACTAAAATCAGACAGTGGAAGCTGGAGGGGGGGAGAATTTTGAAAATTCAAAATATCTGCGTTGTTAAGGGTCGGATCGAACATTTGTATAGAATTAATCTTAATGAAAATGTAATGTATGTTCTATAAATGATGTAATGTACATTTTTTCAATACCTCGATTATTTACCGAGATATTTGCAATTTTTATTTTTCGGCCATTAGTAAACCCCCGCTCCTACTCATGCCATATTAACAATAAGCTGTAATATTACGAAGCACATTATTTGTAGCCTAAATTCCAAATATTGCCCTCATTGAGCTTTTATGTTTTGAGATAGATGCAAATACGTGACACAAGTGGGGAATCCTCTTAGTTAACGCAGCCCCTGCGTGACGGACTTCTATTCAGATTAAAAGGAATTATTTGTTTTGGCCCATCCTCAACGCATTTTGGATGTGACGTCTGTACGCATCTCGTATAACCGAAAACAATTTAGCCTTAGAACGTTCAAATTTCTTATTTAGGATTGTTGTAATGTCTAGTTGTATAACACCTGTGATTGGATTCGACCTAGGGGAAAAGGGGTTTAAGGGAAACGAAAATAACAAAAATGCTAATTTCTCTGTACCGTAAATAACATCTGTAAATTATGTTTAATTACTCAATTCATGCAGATTCGATGCATTGGAGCGTAGGTACATCACTTACAATATATATAGCCACCTCATGTACAACTTAAATTTCAAGAATTGTTCACATATATTTGATAAAGCTAATGAGAAAGTAGAGAAGAGAATATAAGATGACTTCACATTGAGAAAAATCTGCATAGTAAACGCAGCCACTAATAGGCATTTATCTAACTTTCTGGACTATTAGTTTCTAATTTTGAAATAGCGGATACGCCAAGAATGTTCACTAATTTGCGTTTAAGCAGAAAGAAGGATTTAAACTATTTTTGTTTCATTTATGCTCAGGTTTTCTTATAGCTGGAGCTCTATTTACAATCCACTTTTAAACGCTCTGTTTTAAACGCACTTCAGCACTATAACACCACTATTTCTTTTTTTACATTTTGAGTTCACACTTCAGATAAGCCCTAAACTCCAGATAGAATAACAACCTCGAAATATGTTCCGTAGGAGTCTAGCTTGAACACTAGAGTTTGACATGTCGCGTTGTCAAATTGATGGTCAACGTTTTAGTCAAACATCTAGTGGCCCCATCACTAGTTCGAAATTGTTGAACAAACAGGAGGGAGAGCTTTAGAAAGTGGAGGACACAATTGCAGAGCATTCTATTGGCGGAGAGTTGGACCAATCACCGCAATTCGTCCACTATGACAATGATCCAGTATCAATGGGCAGTCTACGGCTTTTCCAGTATTCACAAACCAGCTATCTGCTCAATAGCCTGCAAAATTCCATTAGACCTTCCAATCTGCTCCACCTACAGCCAACAATGACTACCCCCCGCCATATTACGGGCCTGCTTCAAGCCTTTTATTGTGTTAGCTACCTCATATTTCTCAGGCACGCTGTTTTATAATCAGTTTAATATACAATGAAAACAGGCGAGCATAAGGCGATTTATATGATACGAAAGACAAGAGGCTATACAATCTAGTTCAGCAAATTTTAAACGGAGACTGAATATCTAATGGGGAGTTCTAATAGACTGCCTCTTCGATATTAGAAATTTTAAATAGAGATTCATAATTTGATTGGTATTCTATCACTCTATCTTCAGGATATTTCAGATCTTAAATAAGGACTCATAATCTATGGTGTGTTCTAATAAACGTTTTGTCTAATAAAAGTGCCTTCTTGATTTTCCATTTGTATCAAATTTAGTCCTTACTTTTTTTTCTTTTTTTTTAAATAATCAACTATTTATAATTTTTTTAAAAATTTTATTTATTAACGTCCACTTTTTTGAAACTGAGGGTAATTGGGACGGGTTATCTACAGGTCACCATCCTTTTCTAGCCAGGGTGGGACTTATGATGTTATTTAATGAATTTCGTCACTAAATAACTTCCTTTACCCAGGCGAGAATCGAACTCGCCACTCTAGGTTTAAGGTCAACGCTTTAACTCACATGGCTAACCTGAGCCCTATTTATACATTAAAAGTATTATTTATTAACTTAATATTTTCTATTCCAATTCAATCACACATTAGTACTTTTTTCCTCTTACATCTAACCTTTTCTCCTAAAGTCATTGTTCAATTTGTTTTCTTGTTACTATTGTTAAGGTGATTTGTTATTTTCATTATATATTTATTTAACAAAAGATAAAAAAAAAAAATAAATAAACACACACATCAATACCAATAAATATTAACACAGGAAACGGAAAAAATCAACTTTAGCAAAAACAACAAAAATTTCAACAATAGTAAATATATAATGAAAATAACAAATCACCTTAACAATAGTAACAAGAAAACAAATTGAACAATGACTTTATTTATTATTATTTATTAACGTCCACTTTTTGCAACTTAGGCTAATCGGGACGGGTTATCTACAGGTTACCACCCTTTTCTAGCCAGGGTGGGATTTTAGGACTTTATTTAATGAATTTCGTCACTAAATAATTTCCTTTGCCCAGGCAAGAATCGAACTCACCACTCTAGGTTTACCATATGAGATAAAGGTCAACGCTTTAACTCGCATGGCTAACCTGAGCCCCACAATGACTTTAGGAGAAAAGGTTAGATGTAAGAGGAAAAATGTACTAATGTGTGATTGAATTGGAATAGAAAATATTAAGATAATAAATAATACTTTAAATGTATAAATAGGGCTCAGGTTAGCCATGTGAGTTAAAGCGTTGACATTAAACCTAGAGTGGCGAGTTCGATTCTCGCCTGGGCAAAGGAAATTATTTAGTGACGAAATTCATTAAATAACATCCTAAATCTGCTTAGATTTTATAATACTCTGGCTCCTGGATATTTGAAATTTTTATTTCGGACTCATAATCTGTTGGGGTGCTCTAATAAATTTCCTTTTGGGTACTTCAAATTTGAAATAAATACTCAAAATCTAATGGCATATTGTAATTCTCTGCCACCTGAAAATTTCAAATTTTAAATAAATACTGAAAAACTGATTAGATATTATAATACTCTGGCTCCTGGATATTTGAAATTTTTATTTCGGACTCATAATCTGTTGGGGTGCTCTAATAAACTTCCTTTTGGGTACTTCAAATTTGAAATAGATACTCAACATCTGATGGCATATTATAATTCTATGCCACCTCAATATTTCAAATTTTAAATAAATACTCAAAATCTGATTAGATATTATAATACTTTGGCTCCTGGATATTTCAAAATTTTATTTCGGACTCATAATCTGTTGGGGTGCTCTAATAAACTTCCTTTTGGGTACTTCAAATTTGAAATAAATACTCAAAATCTAATGGCATATTGTAATTCTCTGCCACCTGAATATTTCAAATTTTAAATAAATACTCAAAATCTCATTGGATATTATAATACTATGGCTTCTGCATGTTTCAATTTTTAAATAGAAACTCAAAATCTCATTAGGTATTTTACTACTCAGCCTTATAGCAATTTCAAATTTTAAATACACTACCTCCTAGATATTTCCAATCACATTATAATTAAGACATGCTGGAGTGTTGCTATAGCATCGAAGAACAAGGAATTGAAGATAAGATAAGCATCTGGTGACATATAATTGTCTTTCCTGGTGTGAGAGAAGCATTTGTTCCTTTGGTTGTTTGTTCCTAATCTTTAAAATTGTTAAAACTACCTTGAATCCCACAGATTTTCAGGTGGTTCCCTATGTTTGTCTCCCATTATGTTCAGTTAAGTAAATTTTGTACCATTTGATCACGAACAAGTAAATTTTACAAGGTCTAATTAAGACCGTGTTTTCTATATATTCCAGTTAGAAGATTTTTTTACATTTTAAACCAAGAAACGAATATCTGAGTTGTTGAATCTACATGTAATACCTGATATTTTTTCTCATGAACAAGAAATCCTGATTTCCACGGGAAATGACAAGGACATGGGGGTGATGCAGTAGTTTCCCGTTGCTTTCTGCATCAGACTTTCCATCAATAAAGGCATCATGAGGGAAATTCCATTGGACGAAAGTCTTCGCAATAATGGAGCTGTTAGGTAAGTCATTCCTCCAGAGCCACTAACCTCTGCGTGACTAATGATAAGACAATTACCCACCTTGAGTAGGCAGGCTTCACATTCAATCTGCCCTCCAGGCTGGCCCCACTTAAATTTGTACAAGGAGACGAATCTAATAATGGTGATGGTCTGATCTCATGATGAACTAACCCAAATTGTTTGTGAAACAAAAATAAAAGCAACGTTCCAACAAAATACATATTACATGTTTTAATACAAAAACATTATTTTTTAACACAGATAAAAGTTTTAAAGTAATCATAATTTATTTTTGAAAAGGTGACTATTGGTAATTGAGGGATTTCTTAAAATATTTGCACAGCGTGACTTCTGTGTGTTAGTAGAAAAATGATGTTATTTATTAGAGTGACGGGAGCATTGCATGTGACCAGCAATTTTCTGTCAATTTATCAAAGACAATGCGGCCAGTACTCTCCAAAATTACATCAGTCTCTTCGCATTACAAGATTTAATAACTTATTTTCAGATTAATCAATTATTATTGCCTATTTTCTCTTAAAACATTCATGTTTCTTGTTTATACTACATGTTGATGTAAATCTTTACTTAATAATATTAACTCCGTAAATTAGTGCGTTACATTTTTTTTTTTAGCTCCCATTAACTGTCTTTTATAATATATGGTTTGATGAATCTCTCATGTAATATTTTTTTCATAGCTCTTAAATAATTAAATTTAATAACCTTAGGTAATAAATAATGATTGCCAATACTAAAAATTAGGTACATCGAGGTGCTAACAATGGCTACATCGTCCGCGTATGCGGCCACCTCAGTATTTGGAAACTGTCGACTCACTACCTTTGCGGTGTATGCCGTGAAGAGGGTAGGAGAGAGCGGGGAACCCTGAGGTACCCCTACTTGGAGAGGACGGGATGAGGAAAGGGTTTGCCGACTCATACTTGAAAAGTTCGGCCGTCGAAGAAGGAACGGAGCATGGCTAGGAGTTGGCTGGGGCAGCCATGCCCACTGAGGGTATTAAGGAGTTCGGCACGGTCGTCAGAATCAAAAGCCTGAGTGCAGTCGATGGAGATCATCGCCCTAACGACGTTCCTGCGGAGGTTGTTGGCAGTGTTAGCGTATATGCGGGCTAAGGGATGGAGGGAGCTGTGTTGAGGACGGAATCCGGACTGCTCGTGGGGAATGAGGGATTTCTCCTCACAGAAATCTACAAGATACCGGAGGATTATACGTTCCAGTATCTTGGAGATGTGTGGGAGGAGGCTCATGGGACGGTAATGGTCGGGAGAGGAGCCGTTTCTGGCAGGTTTTAGGAGGGGGACAACGATAGCGTGTTTCCACATGGTGGGGAAATGGCGGAGGCGGAGACAGGAGTTGAGGAGGTGGTTTAGGTAGGACAGAGCCTTCCGCGGAAGCTGACGGAGTAGCACGTACTGCACCCTGTCCATCCCAGGGGCTCCGGGACGGCGCCGGCCCTCCCCAGGGGCAGCAGTAAGTCCCCGCTGTGTAGGGGAACCGTAGGAACAGAACGGTCCTAAGTCGGCTTTGCTGTTCCGTGTCGGGGATCATTCCGACCTTAATGGGGTAAGTTCTAGCGGCTTACTCAATATGAACTACGGGCTGGGTGGAGTCCGGAGTGGAGGCTTGCCTTCACTGCCGGTCATAGACGTAGTGGTCGTGTGTTCAAAGCCCGAGGACATACAGGCCAGGAAACTAGTACATGTGTTCTTCGTGTGGGAGCTGGTTAGTAGGAGACTATCCCTTCCATAGGATCGCTAAACCATCGTACCGAATCCTCAGTCACCAGAGATGTGTTGGATAGGTGTAGGCTGGATTAAGGCTGTAATGGCCTCCTACATTGCTGCCACACTTCGAATGGGTACACAATGTCCATCCCAGGGGACTTTCCTCCCTTGGTCCGGCGCAGGATGGAGGGAGCTGCCCGGGGGAGGAGAACATGAAATTATCATCGCTCTCTGTCCCAGGCGCCTCATAAGTCTGACGGTACCTTGACCAATCTACTGCGGCCATATGTGCCGCTAGTACTTCGGCCTGGTCTGTGGGACTCATCACACCTCTGCCGGTTTGGAGAAGAACAGATCGATGCAGCAGCCTCCAGGATGATGTTGGTAAACTCGTCCAGCTTCTCTTCCAGGGTTTGGGCGTCACTGATAGTGGTGAACGCCGGCCTATTTGCGTACATAAAGGACTTGTATAATTTCCAGTCACCGTTATGAAACGCGTTATGGTTGTAGTGGGTTTGGGAGGGCGACCTCGCAGCACATACAGTACTGGTCGGTGATCACTAGTGATAAAGTCCAGGACGAGACATTTAGTCACTATGTGAGGGGTGCGGGTAAGCATAAGGTCCACAGTGGATGATCTGTAGGGCGTTACGAAAGTGTGAGAATTAGGGTGTATGACGGTGAAACTAGAGTTCACGATCGCCTCACCAAGGTCATTGGTTGAACTGTTATTCCAGGAGGTGTGTCTGGCGTTCAAATCTCCAATTACAAGATGATTTCGGTCTGTCTGAGCTAGACTTATGAAGGATTGAAAATATTCGAGTTCGGCCCTAGGCCGACGATACAGGCCGGTGATGGTGTACGTGTGGTGAAATGAAAATGGCATCGTTTCCCACATCTTATACGTACCTTGGTTTTCCCGACCTAACGCCACTATCCCCACTCCGCTTACCCACCTGCGCGCTCTACAGTGAGTGTTTGAAACTAGGGAGTACATTCTGCCCCACCCTGTATAACGGCAAACACAACCCAAAAAACATTATAGATTATGTGATACGCTTGGTAAACCTAGAGCCGCAGGTTCGATGCCCTTGAGGGCAGTGGAGTTTATTTAGAGATGAGCTCACTAAATCTGGCTAAAAAAAGAATGGTAACCTATGCATAACCTGGCCCAATTAATAGCAGAAAGTGAACTTTATTAATATTTCAATTTCGGTTTATTAATCTCACTACATAAAAGCAGTAGTTTAGGGAATGTGTTTAACCAGTCAGGATATGAGACCGAGTACCGCGTGTTACCATGCATACAAAATAAAGTTTATACAAATTATTTTTTTTTTTCATTTTAATCCTTTAATTTGAGGTTTTTTTAATGATTTATTTTTCTTATCATTACAAATATTTTTTTTATATTATAATTACTGATTGTTAAGAAATCCCTTATATTTATCTTATGGTACTTATTTATAAAGAAAAAAAATATATATATGTATTTCATATATCAAATTGCTGTAACTAACCCACTTTATATGTAGTATGGAAAGGGTATGCTTACAAATGGAGAGCATTAAAAATATACTCCATCATTTCAAAGATACTGAACTCTGAACTGAAGGAAAATAAATAAAGTGTAGTGTTACAAAAAAAAATAATATTGGCGTGATGTTATTGATCAGAAAATCCACTTAAAGATCATTATGGACTGATATTTGGCTAAGTATTTAGTGGAAAACTAAATTAACCCTTAATTGGCCAGAAACTCAAAAAATGATCTCAAAGGAAAAACTTTCTTAAAAACTCATTTATTGCGTTCCTAATAAATAGAATATATAGGGTTTTACTTAATTTTTTTTTCTGAACAACAATATTACATGGTGTCTTTAAGTACACTTTGGCCAGTTACCTTCAAACAACAGTGGTGTCTTTAAGTACACTCTGGCCAATCACTGTAAATCAATGGTGGTGTCTGTAAGCTATGTTAAAAAACAGACAGAGTTTCTAAAAATGTAATTAAGTAATTTATTAGGTAATAAAAGAAACATAATGTAAATAAAAAATAAGTATTTATAAACAAAATATGAATCCATGAAAAATAACAGTAAACCTTCCTTTGTCCATGAAATTCATGAAAACAGAGCCTTTCACAGATGTTACAAAGTTTCACATTACATTTTCCGCCTAGTAAAACCGTTTGATTTTGGTGATACAGTCTACACTTTTCTTTTCTAGTGAATACTTGCCAATGGTGCATCCCATCTAGCCTTGCTGCATCGGCTATGAGAGCTGCAGCAGTTCTTGGCTGCAATTGGTGGTCCTGGCTCCACTAGCCCTTTTAGCTCACTGGTGCAGCAGAATATCCTCTGCAATGTGTATTCGAAATTCCTTTAAAGTCAATTTTTTTAAGGGTTGTTCCTTTTGTACAATAGCCATGCGTTATTAACCATCAAATCCAATAATTAGCTGAAAATGTTCATGTAATACTTGTGGGAGCGGTAACCTGTTCTATAAAGTGCAACGAACATGTCACTAAAGTCAACACCTCCCATTTGAGCATTATATTCTGTGACAGGCAGGCACATGCAATGGCAGGACATTTGATATTTTCTCTTTTTCTCCCCACCCCCCCCCCGTGACCATCTTGAACCATTTACAACAGGCTCAGTACCTACATATGAACTTGCCGCTATTACACCTTTGTTGTCATACCATTTAATCATGCTAACACACTTTTTCTTATCAACGTATTCTACGTAACATCCTCTTCGCTCTTTCATCCTCAATAATGAAATATTCCAATACTTCATTCATTTCAATTTGAAAATTTGCTTCATCCATTTTGGGGCATTTGAGTACATTTTCTCCTCCATTGTCGCTTTCTTCTTCATCAGAAGTGACACTAAATTTTGGCAGCAAAGCCAAAATCTTTTCAACTCGACTTTTATACGTATCTGTCAATTAAAATGGTAAAAGTAAGAAATAATTTAAAATCATGCACCTTGGGCAAATTTGTTAGTATTAGGCCAGGGTGAACTTAAGTACACCATCATTAAAATCTATGCTAAAACTCTATTTCTGCCCAGAATAGAAAATGAAACACACAGGAACTTAAATACAATGTTTTAAAAGTAATTAACCCATTTTGGTTCATATTTAAATCAAATAGCATATATTTTAATAAATTAGAAACTTCGCTGGCAACTATTGTGAAATAGAGTGGTAAACAATGGTGATTTTCTTCAGTATATTGTTAATAATTAGCTCCAGTAACAACAAATCGCCTATTGTTGCATAGGCGCATGCTTGGGAGGTTACAGGGGTGTGGACTGTGGCCCAAAAGGGGTAAGAATAGAAGCAGTTGATCTCTGGGAGTGTTAAATATGAACGGTGTCTTAAAAGACACCTTGGCCAGTTAAGGGTTAAATAACGTCCGTAGTCCAAGGCAGGTTAGAATGTGGTGGTAATATGTAGGTAACCTGTCCACTCATAAATTTGGGGTTAATACTTTAGCAATATTTACTCGGCCAATTATGTGTCCCTATCATATCTCTGAGAAGCAGCGAGGTACAGCATTTTCTAATATGTACAGTCAACTACCTTCAGATATTTTCCCCCTCAGACTCAAGAGGCCGGCTTCTGCCTAGATTGTACCACTCGACTTAAGCACTATCCCTTCTGTATTATTCCACTCTCAAGCCCGATATAATTAAGTTTGCTTTCAACGAGAACCACAAACTTGAGAAACTTAAGTCAGCCTATGGGCTATTACTTGAGTAGCATCAATTTGATTTAATGAAAACCAGTCTTTAAATCGATAGTAGTTCTCATTAGTTAAATTTATTGAGGTTTGCTGTTTATTTAAAAGAGAAATAGAAATTAAAGTGAATGAATGTAATAGTTGAAAGGGGCTCAGATTAGACATGTGAGTTAATGCGTTGACCTTAATATCACATGGTAAACCTAGAGTGGCGAGTTCGATTCCCGCCTGGGCAAAGGAATTTATTTAGTGACGGAATTCATTAAATAAAATCCTTAGTCCTACCCTGGCTAGAAAAGGGTGGTAACCTGTAGATAACCCATCCCAATTAGCCATAGTTGCAAAAAGCGGACGTTAATAAATAATTTAATTTAATAGTTGAATGATTTCTGATTTAAATTATATCAAAGGACACCAACTTTTTAGCAGATTTCCCTTAAGAGATATCAGCTATTGAGGTCGTACTCATGGCGGTATTTTCGAAATTTTTCTTCAAATGTCCATCGATCCCATGCAAGAGATGAAGAAAATGAGATTCGTTTAAAATTGTATATAATATATTTTCCTGTTACCACGCTAGCTGTCGCAAGTTATGTCTTATCGCTTTAAAACATGATATATAATTGTTTTATGTAAAAACAAAAGATAAAGTTCGTTAAAGGCTGAAATCATACACGGAGGAGGGGGGTTTAGAGGGGAAGAATGTCGACAATTCTTGATATCTTCGTTGTTATACGTTGGATCGAAAAAGTGTATATAACCAACCTTATTGAAAATGTAACGTTCTATAAATGTTGTTATGTACATTTTTTCACTTGATTATTAACCGAGATATTTTAATTTGTCAGTTTTCGGTTTTTTTAGTAAACCCCCACTCATACTCATTTCATATTAACGATATGCTATTATGTTATGAAGCACTTTCTTAGAAGTCTAAATACCAAATATTGTTATCATTGAACTATTAAGCTTTGAGATAAATGCAAATTCGTACGCACATTGGAAATATGCATAGACGCAATTAGTAATAATTAAACTGATATCCAAGTTTACAAATCTCAATGTATCTGATCAAGGGGAATTTTATCTTGTAAATTAAATACAAAAAAAATAGTGTCCTAATTATTGTCCACACTAGAGAAATAATAAAAGCTATTGAAGTTTTTCTCGATTTTTGAAAATAACTTGGATTCCCATTATTTCTACCTAATAGAGACAAAAGTGTGCTCCATTTAGGAGCTTGGACAATATTGGGTTCAAAAATTACCTCCGATAAACGATACACTCCATACAAGTCCTTGTTTATATACTTATAGAACCTTCTTAAGACAGTATTTTAGCAAATTTGATGTTGCGCTCATGACGCGAATTTCGAAAAATTGCAAAAAAACGGCCATCATTCCTACCCAGAAGATGTCGAAAATGTAGTCCGTCCAAAACGTCAGACGTGAAAAATTCAAATATATACAGAGGACCGAAAATATAAAACAATTTAGGGTAAAGATCACAAGCGAATAATATTTTTAATAGCTGTTACGACCTAAAATAGCTTGCACCGTTGGACTTTGTAAAGGTTCAAGGGAAAGGAACTTTTATTCATACATAGTTTGGAATAGAGAATACTTTCTACGATTATGAATTAGATGGTCCATTACGTTACAAAAAAACTACATGCACAGGTGACGGGAAATTTAAAAATATTGAGGACAGTGAAGCCTTACATAACAAAATTAAATTAAATTATTTGTTAACGTCCACTTTTTGCAGCTAAGGCTAATTGGTACGGGTTATCTTCAAGTTACCTCCCTTTACACATAACAAATAATGTTATTATTAACAAATCCACTGCAACGTCGGGGGTAAACCCGAAATACATCTAAATCTAAACACTGTGATGGGAAAATGTCAAAAGGTAGAGCAAAGGAAAGCCCTGCCAAAAAAATGCCATCATCATCATAATTACCGGGCGAAGCCGGGTATTTTAGCTAGTATATATATAGTATATAAGAGTGAATGTTTAAAGTTGACCCCGTTGGCGAGCACTATAAAAGGAATCTCGAGACAGGAGGGAGGTAGAGCTAGGATGAATTTCTGCCATCCACTACAAACATTTAAGGGGCGGTCTATTTCATCCATTTATTTATTTCTTCCATCATTTCTTCTCTTATATTTTCCCATTCTCTCCTGCTGCTTTTGTCGTTCCATAATGAGGTATGTCTATCATTTGAAATATACTACGATCAGAGAAGCTCCAGGTCTCACAATTACAGAAATAATAGTACCATGCTTCGCTTGTAATACTTTGGGGTTTTGTGATATGTCTAAAAGATTATGATGATGGCCGGGGTTTCAATTATCTAGTTGGAAATAAGAATTTATTTAGTGATGAGCGCATTAAATGAAATCCCCAAGCCATGTAGGTATAAAATGGCGGTAACCTGTAAAATACACCAACCTGGCTTTCTGTAGTCTTTCAAATTGGGTAATATAATAAATAATAAGTAATATTTCGTATAGTCCGAAAAGGAAACCTCCTAGGCTAAAACCTAGGTTTATATATTATCTATAAAATGAAATAAAATTTCATGTCAACTGCAACACATAAACATAAGACTAATTTTTAAGTGTATTTCGTTGGATAAAATTCCGTGTATCCTATCAAAATCTATATTTCATTTTAAACAAACGTGTTTTCAGCAGACCATACCGGCAGTGTTGATCAGCAACCTCGTATGTCAAAAAAAAAATTACTTTCACAGTAGGCTTAAATATCTGATTAAATCATTCGGTAAATGAAAATATAGACAAATTTCTTTCAATTATTTAAAAATACAGGTGAATAATATAATATTATTTTTGAATATAGCCTTCAAACAGAGCATAAATAACAGTACAATTAATGTAAATGTGCAAAAATCAGGATTTATCATTTTGTTTACATACGATCAACACTGTCAATACAACATCCTAGCGTGCTACTTTAATTACAATGGGCAAAAGCCTGTTAAATCAGCTTTGAAATATATTTCCCATTGTACGCAATATAGTCCCACACACATATTTTATATATATATATATATATATATATATATATATAATTCTAGCATACGTGTGTATGTCACTGAACTCCTCCTAGACGGATGGACCGATTTGATTGAATTTTGAAATAGGCGTTCGGGTCACGCCCCGGATGGTTTAGCGCCGCAGATCGGCCAGGCAGATGGAGCAGGAGTGGGGGTCGTGAGAGAGGCCTGAAATTAAAAATAGCCGTATTTCGTTTCCTATTGGTTTTTCGGCAAATATGCACAGGCTAAGAGTTGTTTACGTCGTTATTTGGAGTAACGTTTGTCATATTCAATTTCGTCGTATAATAAAGCATAAACGAGATATACACTAAAAAAGTAAAGAGGGGCCAACAATTTTATTGGGCACCAACGATTGAACCGAACTGTACAAAACTCGGTATGTGAATTAGCATTAATTCTACCATGGTTATAAGCTGTACTAAATTTTTTAAGTTCGTACGGGAGTAGGGGTTTACTGAAGGCCAAAAAATAAAAAACGCCGATATCTCGGTTAATATTAAAGACAGTGAAAAAAGGTATATGACAACGTTTATAGATCTTTTAATTTGCAAAAAGATTGGTTCTATACAAAATTTCGTATTTCGTAAATCCTCCCCTCTAAATCCCTCCTCCCAAAGATCCGATTCCAGCCGTTGAAGAACATGATCCGTCTTTTAACGTTAAACGTTTAAATACGGAGTTTGGTAACGATCAAGCAAAAATTGCGACCGCTAGAGCGTTAACAGGCTAATACACCTCTATCTGTATATATATATATATATATATATATATATATATATATATACATATATATAATTCTAGCGTGTGTGTATGTCACTGAACTCCTCCTAGACGGATGGACCGATTTGATTGAATTTTGAAATACGCATTCGGGTCACGCCCCGGATGGTTTAGCGCCGCAGATCGGCCAGGCAGATGGAGCAGGTCTCCGGTCGAAGGGCGAAGGGCGAGGTTATTGGAAATGTAATGAATTGTTAATATGGTTGTCTAATGTATGTCCTTAAGGTTTAATTATGTCATCTAAATAAAGATGTTTTCAGTTGCGAGAGGTTTTCACTTTAAGACATTGTTATTTATTTTAATTTGTTTTGAATGTTGCAATTTTCTTTTCTTTATTTATATTTATGTGTTTGCATTATTATTGTTGAGGGTTTTGATTTATTTCAATTATTGGTGTACAACTGTTTGTTATTAAGGACGTGTATGGCGCATTCCACCAGATAATCATAGAACTAAAACGTCTTCTTTTCCTTCTCTCATATTTTCCTTTTCTTTTTGCGTACCAAGTTTTCGCGATATTTTGTTTACTACTTGTGTTTTGGCAAACGTGCACATAACAAATGTTATTTTTTGCGTTATTAAAAGAAGATTTTTTTAAAACATAACATTATTAAATTTAATATCCTAATCGCTTGATATATCATGCAGGACAACGTCTGCCGGGTCCACTAGTATATATATATATATATATATATATATATATATATATATATATATATATGTACTATAAAGAGAAGAAACCGTTTAAATTTTATTATTTTCTAATTGTCAATATTTTTAATACTTTCAATTACCAGGCTGTCTCGTACTCATTTCTATTTCCCCCTATCTCCCACAACATCCAAGCTCACAATACACATCCATATGCCTATTTGATCATCATATGTGGTCACAATTATCAAAAAAACAAATTTTCCCTATTTAATCAGTATTGCCAACTGTGATCTTTCCTTAGGATACATTCAGTAGAATTCCTTTCATTACCTAGAATCTACTTCCATTGGCCTGGCCATGACGATCAATAAATCCCAATTTAGTAAGTAATTTCAGCGTTATGTTAGTAAGTAAACTGACGTATCTGGTAATCATATATATTAATCCGGAATAGAGTTGAACTATTCATAATTGGGTAACTTGAATGTGAGGAATGAAATTTATAACTCAGTAAAGGTTCTCAACTTACCAAATTAAAAATACCACTAATCTGCAATATACCTACAAACACAAAGTTAAAATCTATGGACATATAAAAAAAAATCACTATACTAATAATTCAGGTCCTTCTTCTCAATCAGAGAATTATCCACGAGAAATTCAACAGTTTTTCCATTTTTCGAAGGTACTTAAGAATTTTTATATATTATGAATATGACTTTAATATATTTAGAAAGAAATAAACTTCGTGAAAACAGCGCAATTATCGCATGAATAATTATCAGGAAAGTACATCAAGGCTTTCCATATTTTATGTATTGTGTAAGGGTTGAAGAGAAGAAACATGTTTGCGAGTTTTTTTACTAGGGCGTATTGAAAAGTAAGGTCTCCTATTTTTTTTTTCATAGAAAATTTAATTTATTTACAACTTTGGTTACATCGTTGGAAGGGTTGAATATTCTAATTATTGAATTATTTTTAAAACCGTCGCATAATTATATCTCTAAAGATGATTTTAATATAATTGATCATAAATTTAATGATTTGAATCGTGACGTTTTTATGTAAGCAAGATTGTAATAAATTCACTCTAAGAGGGCATGATACTGATTAGAGACAGATAGCAAATTTAGACATATCAAAAATTAAAAGCTTGTAAACGATGTGTTATGAATATTCAATAAGAGGATAATGAACATATCAACTTAACATACATCTTCCTAATTGACAAACTGTATATATACACGGGGAAGTTCATGCAAACTAAGTGTAGACAACAGAAATACACGATTATTCCAGAAGATGTAAATGGAATACGTGACTACAATAGACTCCCGATAAATAACAGCCCAAAGATAAACTCTACATTACAGCACCTAAAATACATAATTGTTAATAACAAAGTAAAACAATTTCCTCTTATATCCTTTAAGGGAAATCAGCTATTGAGGTTGTACTCATGACGCGAATTTCTAAAAATTTCCTCTATGTCCATCAATCAGTCGCCATTTTTGTTTAATCCTTACCAAAATCGATATTTAATCGTAAATATGAATTGGATCGAAACATTTTATAGAACCAATCTTTTTGCAAATGTAATGATCTATAAATGTTGAAATGTACTTTTTTTTATGATCTTGATTATTAACAGAGATGTTTGCATTTTTTAGGTTTCGGCCTTTTATAATCCCCCACTCCTTCTCATTCCATATTGACGGTAAGGTGATATATTATTCGAAGCCTAAATACCGAATATTGTTCTCATTGAACTTTTACGTTTTGAGGTAAATGAAAATAGGTGACGTACGTGGGAAATCTGCTTAGTTAACACAGCCCTTGCATGACGGAATTTTATTCAATGAGTTCACGACTCTAGGTTTACCAAGTAAGATTAAGACTAACGCTCTAATTCACATGCTAACCTGAACCCTATGTTAATAAAATTTTAATACTAACTAGTACTAACTTTGATAGGGGCTCAGGTTAGCCATGTGAGTTAAAGCGTTGACCTTTATCTCACATGGCAAACCTAGAGTGGCGAGTTCGATTCTTGCCTGGGCAAGGGAAATTATTTAGTGACGAAATTCATTAAATAACATCCTAAAATCCCATCCTGGCTAGACAAGGGTGGTAACCTGTAGATAACCCGTCCCAATTAGCCTGAGTTGCAAAAAGTGGACGTTAATACATAATAATAATAATAATAACTAACTTTGATATATTCCCACAAATGATTGATTATGTTTGATGGATATTTTTTTAGCAGATTTCCCTTAAGGTAAATCAGCTATTGAGGTTGTACTCATGACGGAATTTTCGAAATTTTTCGTCAAATGTTCATCGACCCTACCTAGTAGATGACGAAAATGAGGTCTGTACAAAACTGTATATATATACTTGTCTGTTACCGCTCTAGCGGTCGCAATTTTTGTTTGATCGTTACCAAACTCGATATTTTGTCGTTTTATGTAAAAAGAAATATGAAGTTCGTTAATGGCTGAAATCGGACCAGTGGGAGGGGGGGCGGGGGTTTAGAGGAAAGGATTTTCGAAAATTCAAAATATCTCCGTTACTATACGTCAGATCGAAAAAATTTTCAGAATCAATCTTATTGGAAATTAAGTTTTCTATAAATATTGTTATATACACTTATTCTCTATCTTGAATAATAACCGAGATATATGCATTTGTATTCTGCGTGTGGTCGGGAGGAGTTGGCTATGTTCGGACTTTCCGCCGAGAGCTCTGGCGGCCGTTTCTGTAACTATTTGTCCCTCGTGAATAGGTATAGAGGTTTCTTACTACTACAGTTATTAGGCAGATTTCTCTATTGTAAAACTTCACGTGGGAAATCTGCTTAGTTTAAGCAGCCCCTGCGTGACGGACTATTTTATTTGTATTCTCTTTTATACATGCCATTATTTAATTCCATTAAACAGTATAAAGCGCTACAATACATCAAGGACCTCCCACTACCATAGACAATTTAGTACGCATCAGCGAATGGTGGACTCCTAGCTCCCACTAAGTGACCCCTAGATCATTCCGCTAGCACCGCTGTCTGGATGTGTTTCCTGCAATGTATAACTGTAGGCCTACATTCCCTCTTGAGTGATCGAACGTGCTAGTTCTAAGGAACATGAGTTTACCCAAATCGATGGGACCACTGGTTACACACATCTCTAAAAGTTTTCGTATACACGGACGTTCTAGCTAAATTCAAGCCTGAGATGTCATACTTTTCGACAATACTGGGAAATGACCACGTATAATTGCAAATGATCGATACACTTCAGAATATATTTTAGGAGCCTACTATATAATTAGACTTCAAGATTGGCCCAGCATTCCGGATTATCACTTCTAGGCCGATGTTAAGCAGAATAGGTAATAATTTACTTGGGACATGCCAGTGATACTAAATAGGGTATACCAACTAAATTTTCGACCTTGAAAAATCCTTTCAAGATACATAAGCCTCAAACCACAAAGGCCTTCACACAGGTAATGCATAAACTAAACAGATATCCCAAGCACTGGAAGTATCTTGTTCCGTTTATCTAAACAAGAAGTTAGTTGGATTTGAGATGTTTAGTGACTGAGTAAATTAAAGTGGAAATCGGGTGAGTAAGTGGAGGTTTACAAAAGTCAGAAACCTGAAATTACTAACAATTCCATTAATACTCGGGTATGAGAAAACTTGTATAAAACAATTGCTGTAAAAAATTAAATTCCAACAACATTGTTTAAATATATTATTTACCAGGCTCATACTAACCGAAATATTTCGAATTTTCAATTACCTTACATAATCTATAACGAAAATTGCGGCAGCTAGAGTGTTAACAAACAATATATATATATATATATATAATAATATATATATATATATATAATATATATATATATATGCAGGGTGTCCCAAGTTCGCGTGCCATGCCCTTCCCACCCCCAATAACATATGAAATTGTTTTAATACAAGACTGAGACTTGGTGTTTCAATATTGTGACCCCCTGAAGAATCATCTCCGTTCATATTCAACCTCATAACCTTCTCCAGTACTTCTCCAGCGACATAACTTTGCGATTTAAAGTGGAAAGCCACACTTTTATGACGGATTCTTAGTAGGAAATCAAATTCTAAAACGATTTCGTATAAGTGAATTCTTCTATTTGACCGTAAAATCCTTTAACCATAAAAAGCAAAAACCTCATTTTTTTAATACACTTCATTATTTATCTCAGGAAGGGTACACTAGGAACCTTAAATTTTGAAGCAGTCTTGAGTCGAAAAACTAAAAATCTTTAGAAGCGGTTACTGACCAAAGGCCGAATGCTAATATCTTAAAAATTGCAGGTAAATTCCAAATTAGGTTGAATAAATCATACAAAATAAACCTCAGTTTGGTCCAAATTTGAAATGTTTAACAACTGGATTGTTTTTTGTATAGCTAAATTTATAACATTCAATTTTGTTGTTTTTTTTGCCAACACTGCAGTTCAATTATCAATTCTCAGGCATTATTATAAATAAAAGATATTATTTTCTAATCTGATGGATTAATGAAGGTTTTAGAATAATTTATTTATTTATTTAGGTGTGTCGCAATTAAAGCGATTCACACATTTTCTTGTTATATTACTAAAATAGTAAAGGTAAATCCACCTTAAAAAAAAACAATAAAAAAGGTTAAAATATCTACAGAGGTAGGTAAAAATACGGTTATTTATTTTTTTTCTCCAGTAGATATTATTGCAGTCTAGTGTTTGATTATTTAATGTTTAATGTTACATCTGGTTGTAAATGTGTGTATCTTTGAGGTGTTTCATGACTTTTGTAATGTATGGGCTGTCGTCGTGTAGTAGTTCAGATAGGTTAGTGGGTAAGTTCTTGTCAGTTATTAGTCTGCAGTCTGTAAGTGTTTGATAGTTAGTTGTTAGAATAGATAACAGGTTTAAGTAAATTGATTTTATACGATTTATTCAACATAACATGGATTTTACCTTTTAGAAAATTTAAAAAATATTAGCAGGTAAAAAACATTAATTTCACTCCAGATTGATTTAGTTTACATCTAAAAAGTAAATTAAAAAAAATTACTTAATTAAATTTTAATTAAAAAATTAATTAAATTTGATAATTTCCTATACATGTGCGCGTGAGAGTTGTGTTTGTGTGTGTGTGTGTGTGTGTGTGTGTGTTTGTGTGTGGGTGTATGAGATTTCACTCACTCGAGTGTGTATTAGGGAGGTACCGAGTTTTATGTAAATAGTCCAGCAACAACATATATTTTATGTAAACCTTAATTATTTTAAATTTCTTTAAATCATTTTATACACCAATTTTATCTTAATTATTGATTTATTTATTGAATATTTTAATATTTTATTAATGATTTCTCTATTGTCCAATATCAATAGTATTGATTTACAGTTTTGAATTTAGCTTTGAATTTTGTCTTTATTTGTTCTCTTGTTCATTTATTTTTTTTTATATGGCGTTTTAAATATTGGTTTTTTAATTTACATTATTTTTTTTTGAGTTCCATATTGTTTTTGAGTTCCATTTCCATTTTTGAATTCCAGTTCCGTTTTGGTGTTTCATTCAGTTTTCGTGTCTAATTTCGCCTTTTGTGTTCTACTTTTTTTTTTATATTATTTTTTATAATTTTTTTTATTTATTTCCAATTCTGTTTTTAGTTGCGTTTTTATTTATTTCCCATTTTGTTTTGATATCATCTTTGTTTTTCGTGTTTTCTCTCTTTTTTATGATCCTTTTATGTTATATAATCCTTTTATGTTTTGTGTTACTTTTGTGTTCAATGTTCCTTTTCTGGTTTGTTCCTTTTGCGTTTTGTATTCCTTATCTGTTTGGTTATCTTTTTGTGTTTCGTGTTCCATTTCTGTTTTGTTTAATTTTGTTAATTTTTCTTTGTATTGTTTTGTTTTTTAAGTTACAAATGCTTTTGTTTAGAGCAACATCGCCGAAGCTGCGAAGCTCCAATAAATAAATAAACAAATTACTTTAGTTATTGGTCTTTGGTCAATAATCGCTTTTATAGATTTTTAGCTTGCCGAATAAATAATCTTTCTAGATTTAACTTTACCAAATCTTTACATAGAAATAAAAATTAATATTCAGCCAAATATATTTTTCCTATAATTACGACTCTTCTAAACATTTTGGTGAAATAAATATTGCTCTATGTTAAATATTATAGACTTTATGGATTTTTTATTAAAATAACATCACAAGGACACTCCACTTTAACCCTATTTATCTAAATTTCACAAATTCATAACTTTAAAACTATTAAAGATACTTTCTTAAATCTTCGTATAGGTTATAAGGATCGTCAAGTAAACAAAATGTCAGCTAAATCTGAGTTCATGGGTGACATGATCTTGATGAAGTGCCATGGGATAACGCTATCATATAAAAAAAACTAACAAAACTATTAAGCCCCTTAGTTCTGTTAATTGGAAACAAACCCAATTAATTCCGAATAGATAGGGTAGTTTCTTGAGTTAAGTCTATTAACTAGAGAGGGATGTTGTACGTAAAATATGGGAAGAGGCTATATATGTCTTATATATTCGAGGGAGCCATGGCTGTCCTGTATTGAGGGAGAGAGGCAGATTGATTGTATAGTGCTGCCCTCTATAGCTCCACCGCTTAGAAATAGAAGCACACCTCTATACTTTATCCCTAAAGTATATTTTCCACTTGATTACATTATCTCTTGCCTCACTGCCTCTTTTCGTCTCCTCAATATTTCTTTTATATATATATATATATATATATATATATATATATATATATATATATATATATATAAAATTGTAACCTCTGTTTGTACATTGATTTTTTTCGCGAAATTTCACGATAACTTTTCGTTTCACATGTCATAGACACCATATCTGCATTTTGTTTCTTTCGTGTATGTTTGTTTGTTTGTTTGTTTGTTTGTTACCTTTTCACGCATAAACGGCTGAACCGAATTTTATGAAACTTTGTATGTATATTACTACTAACCCAACTTAGACTTTAGGCTATATTAATTTTCTCTGAGACGAACAGGAGTGGGGGTTATAAGGGAAGCCTGAAATTAAAAATAGCAATATTTTGTTTTCTATTGGTTTTTCGGCAAATATGAATATAACAAAAGTTGTTTATTTTGTTATTTAGAGTAACTTTTGTTATATACACTTTTGTCGTATACCGAAGTTTAAATGCGTTATACGCTAAAAATTATAGCGGGAGTCAACAATATTATTTGCCAAAAAAGACTCAACCGAACTAAGTAAAAATCGGTATGTGTATTAGCAGTGAGGCTTTCATTATAATAATCCATACCAACATTTCTATGGACGGGCAGGAGTAGGGGTTATAAGGGAAGCCTGAAATTAAAAATAGCGATATTTCGTTTCCTATTTGTTTTTCCGCAAATATAAACATATCAAAAGTTGTTTTTTTTTGCAATTTAGAGTAACTTTTATTATATGCACTTTTACCGTATACGGAAGTATAAATGAGTTATACGCTAAAAACTATTGCGGGAGTCCACAATTTTATTTGCCACAAAAGACTCAACCGAACTAAATCAAACTCGCTATGTGAATTGATACCAACGATTTCCTTATAATAAGCCATACTAACATTTCTAGGGACGGGCAGGAGTGGGGGTTATAAGGGAGGCCTGAAATTAAAAATAGCGATATTTCGTTTCCTATTGCTTTTTCAGAAAATATGCACATAACAAAAGTTGTTTATTTTTTTATTTAGAGTAACGTTTGTTATTGCACTTTTGCCGTATACCTAAGAATAAATGAGTTATACGTTAAAACTTTAGCGGGCACTAACGGCTGAACCGAACTTAACAAAACTCGGTATGTCAATTAGCATTAATTCTTCCGTGATTATAAGTTATATTAAAAGTTTTAGGTTCGAACGGGAGGGGGGTTATAAGGGAGGCCTGAAATAAAAATTCACCATATTTACATGTATGAGACGGGAAATATAAAAATATCGAAGACTGTGAAGAATTATCAAACAAATAATTCTATTATTAGCAAATCACCGGCAACGACGGGTATCAATCCTAAACACTGGGACGGGTAAATGTCAAAATATTGTGCAATGTAAAACCTGCTAAAAAATACCATCACCATTCAGCCTCAAATGGATTCCCGGGCGAAGCCGGGTATCTGAGCTAGTATATATATATATATATACATACACACACACACACACACACATATGGTGTTGTTGTTGTTTTTTTGGAGTTGTGGTCAGTGTTGGTGAAAAAAATCTTAGTTCATTCCAATATTTCGAGAATGTTTATTTTCTCTTCTTCAAGGCTAAAAAGTCCGTCACGCAGGGGGCTGCGTAAACTAAGCAGATTTCCCACGTGAAGTTATAGAGAAATCTCCATATGAAAGCCGAACAGTTACGGCAAAGGGCCGAACTAGCTTTTGGCGGGAAACTCAGTCGTCCGTTACGGCCCAAATTTAATACAAATGCAAATATCTCGGTTAATACTCAAGATAGAGAATAAATGTATAGAACCATATTTATAGAAAATTTAATTTACAATAAGATTGGTCTATACAATGTTTTGATCCGAAGTATTGTAACGGAGATATTTTGAATTTTCAAAAATCTCCTCCTATAAACTCGCCTCCCTCTTGTCCGATTTCAGCCATTAACGAACATGATCTGTCTATTTACACAAAACGTTTAAATATCGAGTTTGGTGACGATAAAACAAAACTTTCGATCGCTAGAGCGTTAACAGACAAATATATATATATATATATATATATATATATATATATATATATATATATATATAATAACAAGCCGACAGAGGATCGAGTTCATTCGAGTCCTGGTCTGGAAGGGTCTGGGCCGTCCCTTTTTTTCCGCCAATCTATATAAGACACCCAGGCTGAACCTAGTCAGTTCATCACCCCGACAGGTCTGACAGGCCTGAGGAAACCGACCAAGCCAGAAGCAATACTAGGGCTTCAGATTAAAAAAAAAAAAAAAAAACCCTAGTCAGTTAGTTTATGATCAGCTGTCTTGATGGTCACATCAGTGCTACAGTGCCACTTAGTGCAGTGCGGTAAAGTGTTTTTATGTGAAGAACAGAGTCGTGCCGTGACTGTAAGTAACAGTTAGTGCCGTGTTAACGGACAGTGCAGTGCCGTCTTTTTGTGTGCTTTCAGTGAACGTGAGTGAATTTTTGGACTGTGTAATCTGAAGAACAGTGACGCTATCAGTGCATACTGTGAGTAGCAATTAAGAATAATTATCCAAGTGTATTGAGCATTGTTAAATGAATTGTGCAGTGATAAAAACTGTGAAACTTGTGTGTGTTTAATTTTGCAATCAAAAAGAACTCTTATAAACAACGTTCATTACTGATTTTGTAATAAAAACGTAACTATATATATATATAATACACGGCTTATAAATAAATATTTAGTTATATTTGGCTAATTAATTTTCTTAAAATATTGTAAGTCACATAATTTACAGTAACCACTCCATAAGTGACACAAATTATCTCTACATTGTCGACATAAGAGTTTTTTTTCGAAAGAATTTCAAAAATGACCAAATTACATTAACATTAACTACGGCAAAGGATCAAATTTCTAAAAAAAAAATGTATTCCTTTCACTCCACTTTAATAAAAATACGTTCTATTCGTTTAGCGTTTTCTGGACCGCCTCTCCAAGAAAATGATCTTAATATACAGTTGTTGGTTAGCCGTTGGTTATTGAATGAGTAAAGGATGGGTGGGTATGGGCTATACAAATTCTCAATCCTTCTGATATATGAGTTTATTTATTTTTTGTACTTACAGTTTTGGGTACAATTAGTTCTCTTCTTCAGAGCAATTTTAGAAGAGGAATAACAGGGAAGAAAAAACTACCTTCTTGAATGCGATTCAAGCAAGTAACGTTCACTGAGTGCGTCAGTTTTTTTGAAACCCCCACTCGATCCTTCAGTATCATAAACTTATACTAAAAAGTCCGTCACGAAGGGGCTACGTAAAATAAGCAGATTTCCCTCGAAAAGTTATACAATAGAGAAATCTCCATACGAGTGCCGATCAGTTACGCAAATGGCCGAACTAGCTTTTGGCGGGATCCATAGCTGGTCCGTTACACTTAATAAAAATACAGATATCTCGGTTAATATTCAAGATAGAGAATAAATGTAATAAACAATATTTATAGTAAATTAAATTTGCAATAATATTGGTTCTATACAATTTTTCGATCCGACGTATAGTAACGGAGATATTTCGAATTTTTGAAAATCCCCCTCCCACTGGTCCGATTCCAGCCGTTAACGAACTTGATCTTCCTTTTTACACGAAACGATTAAATACCGAGTTTGGTGACGATTAAACAAAAATTGCGACCGCTAGAGTGTTAACAGACAAATCGATATATATACACTTTCTCCTATATATACAATTTCCTCCTTTAATCTTAGCCATTAACGAATTTAAACTTTATTTTTATAAAAAAAAAGCTTATATAAGCTAGGTAACGATCAAGCAAAAATTACGACAAAAGCTCGTTATCAGACAAATATATATAATTTTGAACGGACCTCATTTTCGACATCTCCTAATCAGGATCGATGGACATATGAGGATATTTTTCGAAAATCGCGTCATGAGTACTACCTCAATAGCTAATTTCCTCAGGAAATTAAAAACTGCTGAAACGTTGGTAGCCTTTGTGCTGCTATAACGTTTTTTCTGGACATCATTTTTTTTTAAATAAAAACTATGTAGAAAATAAAAATAAAAGGTTCTTCAAGACACCTACAACACAACAGAAGTTATGCAGAGACTTCGCGATTAGCAAAACAACCCAATATTTAAAAAGCTGGAAACAATGCTTGATCACGTTTTTGTAATGAAATTTCGGAGCTTATTTTTGAAATTTAGTGGAGCTTCAAACAGCAACAAAGCCATTTATCTCTATATATACTACATGAGACATTTCCAAAATTTTGGGACAAAAACCCAACTCGGCCCACTGTGAGACGAATGCAGATGGAAAAAAAAACCTATAGCAATTAGAGCTGAATCAATTATGCACCCTTCAACTCTAACACATCAAGTGATTTTTATAATAGTTTATTAATAATGTGTCAAATGAGAGTGATTAAGTTCTTAGGTTTGTATATATCAAAATTGTTCAGAAATCTAATTTTGATCGGTTTCACACTTCTACTTCAGATTTTCAATTCTCTTCTTAGCACTATAACAAGGTTAGAAAGTCGCAAAAATGCGCTGATGAGTTTTTAGTTAAAAAAGTTTTTTTTTAAAAAAATTGAATACCCGAGTTTTAATGTTCACGCCCTCTTAGCATACTTACAGAAGTTTAAAACTGCGTAGAGCAAACACATTACGTTCAAAACTTCACATAACAAACAGGAAACTTCTACCGGGAGACTCCTACTTTTAGGGGCTCTTGTTTACGCAAAAAGAAAACTAATGGTTCATGAGGATACCTATATAATGTTAACGCTAAATGAAATTAGACTTCAAAACAAGATGATTTCTAATAAGCAGGAGCCCTTTCGAAACATGGAGACGGACAGAAATTGTTTGGTTTGTTTAAAAATATTTACATTATAGTGCTTGGTTTCATTATGTCGAATAGTTGGCCTATATATGCCGAAAAGTTTTATTCTGAATATCAACCATTTTTTGAGAACAGACAATTTCATTTAAACTTCGATTTGGAATCTCATTTTATGGCATGACGTATCTCATTCACAAATGTGGTTTCCTTCATAAATACGAGGGGATGACACTAGTGTAAGAATGATAATCCGATCACATATTTAGTGCCCTATTTCAGCTCTTGGGAAATTCTCTTGATTTCGGCAGCCCAAAGATACGGATTATTTTACTAGAGAATATCAAATATTTAAATAAACACCAGTTTTGAACAGTATTATTCTTCTTAAAATATAAGCGCAAAATATTTCTTTGGAGCTTTTGACGGCTGGTAGTGGTGTTGACTTTGTGACATCCCCAGGCCTGACTACTTGCCTTTCAAGCTCTGAAAATGACAGCAACAGCTGTTTAAAACGTTTAGAAAATGACATTGAATAGAAGAATTCTGAGTATTTAATTGTACACTCCTGCTAGGGATCTTCTTTATAGCCAGGTCAGTAAGGTACATATTATATCTATCATTTCTAAAAATAAATGGGACGTGCAGAAAAATAAAATCCCTCCAAATAGGGTTATAAATAAATAAATAAAAAAAAAAAAAAACCTGATTCTTAATTCCCCATGGTTGATACCATCTTCAGGTTATCATGAATACATGTTTTACATCAGAAATGGCCCAACATATTTGTTCGATATTGTACAAATGAAAATGCTATCTCTGGAATATTTGATCCTTATCAAATGAAAATGCGTTCCCACCTAAGTTAGTTTGGATGTTGAATAATTCTAGTGGAGAAAACTGGCGACAAATAAAAGTAAAAAATACCCAAATGTGGGATCTAGGCGTTTCATCTCCCAACAGAATGTCTGAATTTTAAGTGGACGTATAAATCTGTAAAGGAGAGGATCCGGGCAAAAAAACTATTAAATTTTAACATGAACAAACGTAGTGATGGGAAAAACGATTAGATGACGGTACTTACGTGACTGATGTGTCGAAAGTCTTGACCGTATGTGGGCAACCACCGGCCCGCAGTAAGGTTTATCCTGGCCGTGAGACATTTTGAAACCCCCAATCAAACAAAAATATTACGCTGCTTACTCCAAATGAGGAAGGTGAGGAGTGATTTGTGCGTTTGGCAGTACTTATAAATGCGAACAATTCTTTTCATTGATGAAAGTTAATAAATCAAAACATCGTACAAAGCTTACTGATGATAATTTGGAAAATTCTTTTCGTCTCTGTATCTGTGGCATTAGTCCAAACATCGATGGATTAGTTTCCCAAATTCAAGTGTCTCATTGATTTCGGCACCGCAACATGTCAAAGGTTGCCTATAGCTGGTCTTGAGTATGACATCTGATCATCAAATAAGACACCTCGGAGATTCTTATTCCAGGGTCCCACCACAGCTACGATTTTATGTCACCAAGAATGGGCTTCCGACATCTCAAATATCTCCCAAGTGCCGGAGAATGTTCCAACGTTGACCCATTCAGTTTCAACTCCAACAACCAAGTGCCATTCGTCCAGCGTGAGACCGGGCATGTCTATCAGCATCGATATCTACCACCAGATAATCGATTATACATCACCATTACAAATTGTACCCAAAAGATGGGGGATACAATGTTTAAAGGTACATTTAAATTTCCAAATAAAAAAAAATCAAATAAATCTCAGATCCTTTTCTTTAAGATTTAATAAAAAATTAATCAAACATGAATCCCTTGATAAACCAGATGTACTGCTGCTAATCAGCAATGGTTATCATTTCCTTCAATATTGCCTTCAGTTCTGCACAGTTCCCATCAGAGGCTCAAGCCATCCATATAGATGTCTCTCCATCTCAAATACATTTTCCACGTATATTTTTTAGGAACCTATATCATGAGATTCCCTTCATTTCATCAATATTGTGAGCGCTTCATGAGTATGCAATTCACCAGGTATATAGACCATATTTCCAAAGCTCCTCCTTGTTCCATTTTGCTCGTGCCTTTTCCTACATTATCTTTCTACATCAAGTTCTCTACACAGTTAATATTTACATTTATTTATTTTTCTTGTATTCCATTGCTCTGAAGACCAGATCACTATTTTTCTAATCCCTATGTTTTTTGTTTGTTATTTTATATATAATTTTTTTTAATATATAATAAGCAGTGTAATAATACTAGCAGTACCTCATTCTCTGAAGACACAACCCGGCATTTATATTGAGAAAGTATACTTCAAATGAATGATTAGCAAAATGTGTAGTCAGCAATTAGAAATATTTCATTAAACAAAAGTTTGTTTTGTAAAAAAAGTTCTTAGCCCGACGGAGAATGTATTGCAATGCTGATGGTAATGGTGATACTTCATTCGCCATTGCCTGTGGTAGAAGTTGTTGAACCCATGGTCTCATTATCTTCAAGCAAAACGTACCCTAGAGGTCTCTGACTTCATCGACTCACAGTGCGGTGAAGTAGTTACTACGGTAGTTATACGTTGAATGTGCCCTCTCAAGACATTAAAGACTGCCCTAACTCCAAGAAATTCCAACTACATTTTACACAAAAATACCTCTAATGAGGCGAACATTAGCAACAAACTAACTCTTTAAAAAAGAAAGAAAGGACAGTAGTGTCTCAGACAAATATAGGTTATGCAACAAATCGTATGAGTCTATTCAACATATCACGGCTGGATGTGAAATACTTGCTGGGTCGGAATACTTACAAAGGCACAATAACGTGGCAAAAATATACCATCAAGCTCTAGCGGAGAAATTCGGCATAGACAGGAAGGTCGCTTATTATCGCTATATTCCTCAAAAATTAGTGGAAAAAGATAATATAAAGATGTATTGGGACGAAGCGATGATAACTGACCATACTGTGCATCATAACAAACCGGATATTCTCATTACTGACCAGATCAATAAGACTGCTGATATTATTGACATTGCACTACCCAATGATGAGAATATTCGAAAATCGTATGCCGAAAAAATAAGAAAATGTCAAGAATATTGACTTAAATGTGTTTGGCTATTGAGCTCAAAGAGGTATACAAACTGAAATCTGCCATAGTTACGCCTATTATAGTTAGTTTAAATAGACTCGTGCCAAAAACGATAATAGCAGGCACCAAGAATTTAAATCTGCCAACAGCAATTATAAAAGAAGCACAGCAAGGGGTACTTCTTGATACTGCCAGAATTGTTCGAAAATCATTAAATTCCTCATAACATGTCACAATCACAAACTCCATATCTGTAGGGTTTTCCCTCGATATGGATGTTATACCAGTTTTTACTGAGTAGAAACCTCCCATAATAATAAAAGTATTATTTCTTTTAATAATAAATAAAAATAAATAAAGAAGTGGTATATATATATATATATATATATATATATATATATATATAATCAAAATAGTTATCTGCCATAAATGTGGATATTTATGATTCCAAGTGAGTCTATTATAATAGACTCAGCTAAGAGTGGCAAACAGCTGGTGGCAAGCTCAAATTTAAATAAAAGTATTTAATCTTTATAATATTCTGAATAACAATTAGGTAATATTATTTTGATGGAATTTATGAGTTTCTAGAGTCTAAATATTTTTCAGGATAGAAAAATACTCAAGTCCGCTTTCTTATAATAAATATTTAGAACGATTAGTCAGGGGGGGGAAAACAGGACATTGGCTTTCGAAAGATCCTTAATTCACATTTCTCATACACATGATAGATTTTCCAGAAATGCAGTAAAAAGTTCCAATCCCAGATGCACAAAATTCTTCTTAAAAAGAATGAACATTCTCCTAAAAGGGAGCTGGTTCTACGAATGCTGAAGTTCAATATCCCTCAGTAATTTTACCCGCAAGAACAAGAGCCGTAAATCGTGAATTTGAAAGAGGTGTTTAAGGGTGAAACCTTCCTCTCCCTACCCCTATCACGGCATTTACTCATAGGACAAATGTAATCATGAAACTAATTTTACTAATTGGTCGTGTTAATAAACCCTAGAGTAAAGCCTAAATTACATCTATAGTAACGAATATCAGCCTCCATTTTCTAATTCCATTAAAAGCTTTTTTATAAGCTAGTTGGTCTTCCACGACATCAATAAACTAAATTAGTGTATACACTAGTTACTCTCCTAAATAACTTATTTGCATGGCGTTAAACCATAAAAATCGTTTTCTTCCCTTCTTTGCCCAGAAAAATGTGAGTATGTTAGCAGATTTCCCTTATGGGAAATCAGCTATTGAGGTTGTACTCATGACGGAATTTTCGAAATTTTTCTTCAAATGCCCATCGATCCTACCTAGGAGATGACGAAAATGAGGTCCGTTCAAAATTATATATATATATATATATATATATATATATATATATATATATATATAATTGTCTGTTAACGCTCTAGCGGTCGTAATTTTTGTTTGATCGGTACGAAACTCGATATTTAGTCGTTTTATGTAAAAAGAAAAATCAAGTTCGTTAACAGCTGAAATCGGACAAGTGGGAGGGGGGGTTTAGAGGGGAGGATTTTCGAAAATTCGAAATATCTCTGTTACTATACGTCGGATCGAAAAAGTGTACAGAATCCATCTTATTGAAAATTAAATTTACTATAAATATTGTTATATACATTTATTCTCTATCTTGAATATTAACCGAGATATTTGCATTTTTATGAAGTCTGTGGTCGGGTATAGTTCGGCCACTTCCGCCAGTACTCGGCTCAGGTGGAAGCTTCTTCTAACCTTACCTGTCGTTTCTAACCTTACCTTACCTTCATTACTTTGTGAGATTTATGCAAATACGTTCTGTTCATCCGCCCCCCCCCCTTCTTTAGTTCTTGGACTACTAAAATTTGAGTTATTAAAATATAAATTATTCTTACAATTCAGAAGCCGTTTCAGTTGGGAATTTATTTTAATTAACTGAAAGATTTCTCATTACCGTTTGTATTTAATCTCGGTGGTATTGTGTTACCAGTATGCAGATTTCTCTAATGTAAAACGTCACATGGGAAATCTGCTTAGTTTACGCAGCCCCTGCGTGACAGACTTTTTTAATGATTCACCTGTGAGCATGACTAATGTATAATATAATAATTACGAATGAATACATATTTCATAAAATAATTAAATGACAAATGCTCATGAAGTACTCTGCATTTACACATTGGAAAACAAACTATTTACTCGGCCTACAAATACCAACAAATAATATTTTATTTGACGTTGTTGAACAAATGGAAGTCAAAGGAGCTTACTTTTTTAGGTTTAAGGATAAAGACCAATACAAACCATTAATGAAAAGTCTACAGGCATAATAAAAAAGGTTCTATTTCCATCACAAATACCCGTATTTAGTTAAAAAAAAAGCACACGACACTTCGAAAAGAAAATAGTTTTATTCCCTGATGCCTCTATATTTTCGAGTCATGTAAGTTAATGCGTTGCCTGTAATCTCACATGGTAAAGGCTGCCGTAGTGAGTTTGATGCCAGCCGGGACAACATGGATTTTTTTAGTGACAATATTATTAAATAAAATACTTAGTCCTACCCTGGCTAGAATAGGGATAACCTGTAGATAACCCATCCTAATAAGCCATAGTTCCAAGAAGTGGGCGTTAATAAATAATAATATGTTTTCGAAGTTTCTAAATGAACATGGCTTTCCATATAACTGATTGATATGTTCGGTTTAACAGGCAATGAAGACTAAGCTTTTGTTCGGAAAGTATAAGTTGCCTAATTACATAATCGTGAGTACAGCATCATTTCGTAAGGTATTCTTATTGATTAGCCAAGCATATAAGTAATCTTCGATTTGTCTCTACTTTTGAAGAGTCTAATCAAAGCCCACGGCAGTCATCAACTCGTAGAAACGAGGTGCGATCCTGAAACCATGTGATGTACATGTTTCTCTCACAATGTCTGCAATTTCTGGCTTTTGTTGCGAGTATGTGAGTGATGAGAACTCCAGACAAACTAATACAACATTCCTGCATAATGAACAGAAAGGATAGACAGAACGCATTAATTATAATATAGCACATAATGTAATACACAACCGAGCTGGCTGGATCGTGGATGAGATTTACTTAAGGTTATAAGCCAATAAAATACAAATAACTCCCCTATATTCCAATTAAAATAAAGACCAATCCATGGTTGAAAAACCTAGTGGAAGTATTGACCATTTTTTTAAGCATGGGTGTATTACATAAACCCCCACCAGCCAGGAGATTTAAGTAGTAAAATAAAGTAAATTAAAAATCAACTATTGTACAAAATGCCTTCGTCTACAAAATTCTTTGTAAACATGAGTATAATTCATTAGCATAATTCATTAACGTGACTGTTAATATTAATTTTAAAAACTTGTTAAATATATATAACGGACTACATATTGTTTTGTAGGTATTAATTGGTTTCAATGGCTGAATGTAATTCATACTTTTTACTTACAACATATTCTTAGTTCACAATTTTTTACGCTGAAAGTGCTCTACCGAAATTAATAATTGTGGAGAAAGGTTAAAACACCTAAAACACAGCCTTTACTATTAAAATAAAATAATAATAATTTAGCAAAAAGATCACATAAAAAGCACATAGAGAGATCATAGCAAATAGAGTATTACAGAATAATTTAATCACACACGCACATGTGCACGCTTGAGGATTTTTAAATAATTACCTTAAAAATTAATCCTCTAAATACCCCTTGCTTTAATAGCTGAATTGTAATTTTCTGAGTAGAGTAATTGGAATTTTATAAAAATAAAAAAAATTGAAATTTTCGCAATCCTTAACAGCTGTTTTGAATAAAGTGTATTAGATAAAAAGGCGTGTAACAATAAGAAAGAGAAAATGGGCTGTGCTTAGTGAAAACGAGATGAGGAAATTGAAAAGAACGGCTTAAAAGTGGTTGACAGAAAAAGAGAGAGAGAAGAGTAACCAACTGTGGAAGCAATATAAAATAAACAGGCATTGACCTGGGGCTGAGTGGTAAAGTGATTATTTGCGGAGGTTGCTCTTCTAAGGTCTCGACTCGAGGGACTTGGGTTGTTGCCTAACTTGATTCCCAGCCAACACCACACACTCCCAATCTACAAACATCTCATAGCTCTATAATCTCACAAATTTATCAACAGCAATCAATAATCGAAAAGTAATCATCTCCTTTCTCATTTCTTCCCCCAAACAATCTTCGTATAAACAAGGTTTTTGGAAAATAACTATTGTTTGTTTAGCAGATTTCTCTTAAGGGAACAACTTCAACAACTGAGATTGTACTCACGACGCGAATTTCAAGAGATTTCTTCAATCCATCGATCCCACTTAGGAGATGCCAAAAATGAATTTCGTTAAAAATGATACACAGACACACACACACACACACACACGCGCGCGCGCACGCGCACACGTATATAGTGTTGCGAAAATTAAATACATAAATAGTCCTTCAGAGAGAAGGAGAGTCGCGTATTTGGAAAGTGTGACGTAGATCAAAGAAGCCGACAGAAAGTTCTAGCCCCTTATAGACTCGTCCAGCCTAGCGTCGAAGGAACCAGACAATTCCCCTTTGATGTATGCCGACAACCTATATAAGAACAGCGAGCCGCGATCGAGTCAGTTTTATGCTCAGCGATCTTGATGGTCACATCAGTGCTACAGTGCGACTTAGTGCAGTGCGGTAAAGTGTTTTTAGAAGAAGAACAGTGTTGTGCCGCGACTGTAAGTAACAGTTTAGTGCCGTGACTGTAAGTAACAGTTTAGTGCCGTGTTTAAGACAGTGCAGTGCCGCGAAGTAAAGGACAGTGCAGTGCCGTCTTGTTGTGAATTTCAGTGACCGTGAGTGAATTGTTGGACTGTGTAATCTGAAGAACAGTGACGCTATCAGTGTATACTGTAAGTAGTAATTAAGAATAATTACCAAGTGTATTGTGCATTGTGAAATAAATTGTGCAGTGATAAAAACTGTGAAACTTGCGAGTATTTAATTTTGCAATCCAAAAGAACTCTTATTAAAAACGTTTATTACTGGTTTTGGTAATAAAAACGTAACAATATATTGGCCTGACCTTGATATGTACCCCCAAAAAAGAGGGCACTTAATTTGTTTGTTCTTTCATATATATATATATATATATATGTGTGTGTGTGTGTGTGTGTGTGTGTGTGTGAGTGTGTGTGTGTGTGTGTGTGTCCATATATACTGTCTGTTACAGGTGTGGCGGTTGCAATTTTTGTTTGATCATTACCAAGCTCGAATTCAGCCCAGTAGCATCTCTCCTATGCTTTCATGGTAAAGTTTAAGCTCTTTTAATTTTTTTAATTTAAGTGGTAAGATAATATCTGAACGAATTTTAATTATCCTATTTTAATTATAAATATGTCGTTGTTGAAACATTTTATTTTTGTAACATTGATAGTGTTTTTTTTTATGCAAGACCAGATATGTACATTTTAAAAACGTTTTAGTCCAAACTCCTTATTTATTGTGCTTTATTGTTTGTAATTCTGATGATGGCAATCTAAATTCTTGAAAGCACTAAGCATTTTTAAAAATAAATTGTGAATATCCTCAAAACTTTGTTCTAAATAACCTGATTTATTTGTATTTTTGTTTTCTGTTTTAGATGACTGGGAGATTTTCAACTTCCAATGGTACCACTAATCATGTAATGCCCAAAATAAATTTCAAGTAGTGGTTACAAAGGCTTCTGATTAGCGAAGACAGGTAATCGAATTTGAGACACCGTCTGCGTACTATTCCCACACGTGAGAAATCTCCTTAGTTTATGGAAGAACATTTTAGAATTGAAAGCTAGGAATGAAAACACAAAAAAAAATACCACTAAATCCATTAATGTAGGTGCTAAAGAATAATATATAGAAAAAGTAATTGTAGAAAATTACATGATGTACAATATTCTATACATAACTCCTTTCAATCAAACGTTTAATACGGAGTTATAAAACTTCTTACATTTTAGCTATTTTCTGAATCTTCTCTCCTCATTGTATGATTTTTGTGGTATCTCGATCTTGATTTTTACATGATACTGTAAATTTTCGAGTTTAGGCCCAAAATAGTGACTGTCAATTCAAAATGTTAGGTAAGATGGTTGGATATTTGAAGAAAGTTTTAAAACATTTCGCATTCAATACCAGATTTTTATTAATTGAAATCTGCTCAGTAGCGGAGGAAGTGAAAGAATTTTGACGGATGATTGAGATGTTTGCAGTAGGTAATATTGCACTGTATTGCATGCATTGATTAGGGCCGTGCATAGCATTCCTGCAATAATGCAATAATCCTCCTTTAGAATGGATATCTCTTCAAGCTTAAAGAGGAAAATGGACCTTACTTATTATCATATATTCACTAAGCCGAACAGAAATACCTCAGTGACGTTAATAAATATTCATATTATTTTGACGTTTAAAAATATAACGCAATCCAGGTGAAGCGCAAACTTAAGCATATGTCACCTACTGGAATTACACACATTTGACATTATCTCAAATTATATTTTATATATTTATATTTTTCCTGTACTAGGCTACTACGTTCGGGAGAACAGGATTCACATTTAAGCTGAACATGAGATATTTAGTGATATTTATAGTTAGTGTAAGGGCGTGCGGTTAGCTTTGGCGGTAATAATAATACAAAATGTCGGCACCAAAATGTCGGGGTGGGGTAGCTTTTTAGTCCCTAGTTTCGGCACCAAAATGTAAAGGCGGGAAGCTTTTTAAAGGCAAGAATAAGAGAGCATTAGACTGAAATATTTACTATTTTATGGAAAGATGAGGGGAAATAATACAAGTCACTATTTGAGTTCTCCAAAGAATCAAGTATATTGAATTGATTAAGCAACATATAATACACTTTATAGATATAGAGGTTGAAAAGAAACAAAGGAAACTTAACTTTATAAAATAATTTAGCGGCAAGCCAATAACATATATACAATAGAATGATCGATCGGTCCTATATTGTGAGTACTCATTTAATAATTTGCGTAGATAATGCTAGCATTATTAGAAGTAGGTACCTGCGGGAAACATATACTTTCCTTGAAGTGGAGTCTTCTTCCGGTGTTATTTTCTGTGTTCCCTATAAGATTCTGTCTTCTAGCTGGTTGCGGTGATCCGTATATGATGGTAGCGTTGCGGGAGATGAAAGATTGACTATAACTGTAGCGGTAGAACCGTCCCTGGAGAGGCCAACTGAGCGGTTATCTATGAAGCGGTGTACACACTTTACTGTAGCGGAGAAACGACCCCTGAGAGAGCAAAGCCCCACTGACCTGTATCTTTGTAACTAGCCGATGCCTTCTTGAGCTGCAACGTAGTTTCCGCTGTAGGCCACAGCCTTGGTGATCTGCATGTGTGTGACGGGTTTGTGAACTCAGCGAGCGCGGGAAATTCAAATTCAAATGACGACTGAACAGTTATTTTACGTTGAAGTCGCACGAGGCGTGCCGAAAATGGAAGTCCAGCTTTCAGTTAACTCCCTTCCACACTATTTTATGTTTAATTTTATTTATTAACGTCCACTTTTTGATTCCAATACTGATTGTATGGGTAATTTATTCGATCGGGGGTGACTTTCTAGCCAAGGAGTATCTACTAAAGGCAGTCCTGGAAGTTTGTTGGGACATATTATCTACAAGTTACCTCCCTTCTCTAGCCAGGGTGGAACTAAGGACATATTTAATGAGTACGTCACCAAATAAATACCTATTCCCCAGGGCGGGAATCGAACTCGCCACTCTAGATTTACCACGTAAGATTGCAACTATTAAATAAGGTAACGATAAAACCAAATTCGCTGAAAGTAGAGGGTGTGTATTTGTATGTATATATGTATGTATATATATATATATATATATATATATATATATATATATAAACGTCTTTGTATTTAATTATTTTTATTTATTTATTTATTTGAAGAGCTCCGCAAATAGGCGATGTAGCTCAGGACCATTTATTTGAATTCTCAAAATTAAAATTTTAAAATAAAGATAAAATGTTTCCAAAATTATTAAAACATAGTATAAAGTATATGGAAATAAAATTAAGAAAATGTTGAACTAATGCTAAATGAAGCTATAAACTTTGAGATAAATCCTGGCATGAGGGTGATAGAAGTCTAAGACACTAGTTTAAAAATGTATTATACACAGGCATAAAACGTAGAGAAATGAGTGGTGTGGGTGAGGTTTAAAGTTTGTTATAAATGTCAGTTGTCTTGAAGTGTTTAAATAGTGTATTTATATTTGGGCTACCTTCTGTTAATAGTTCCTTTAAGTCCTTTGGTAAGTTCAGATGTTCACGTAGTCTGCAGTCGGTCAGGAGATGTTTAATGGTCAGTACTGTGTTACAGTGAGTGCATATAGGTCATCTTTACGGTTTATGAGCTATGAATGTGTAAGTAGTGAATGTCCGATTCTAAGCTTAGTCAACACCACTTGGTCTCGTCTGGTTAGGTTTTCCAGAGATTTTCTTTTGTTTGGGTTGTCTAGTATTTCTCGGAGTTTGTTGTCAGTTTGTAGCCAGTCGGTTGTCAACTCATTGAGTACATCTGTTTTAAATACACGTTTCATGTCTTGTGCAGTCAGCCTGTCAATGTCCACGGTTATTTTCCTGGCTGCTAATTTGGCTTGTCTGTCAATGTCAGTACTTTGTTTTATGTCTGTATGTCCAGGTAGCCACATCATAATTATGTTATAATCGCGTAGGCACTAAAACATTAGGAGTGCCCGATCGTCGGTATATGGCAAACAACGTCGGGATATATAACGAATTCGGGACCTATTCCCTGTTGTTTAAGCTGTCCGTATATAATAAATAATGTTCAATTAACTAACATATCACCTCTTCCAGATAGAACACCACATACACATGCGGTCAGACGGACACTCACTCATTCCCTAGGCACCGACTCCTCCTTTTCATGTCCATCCAGGTTGTCCTTTGAACTCTCCGGGTCGCACTCTCTCTGTCAATACCTTTATTAGTTGCTTCAGCCGTGTATTGACAGTTGCTACCCTCTCTTAATCATCCTATCCCTAGTTCATACCTTGTACATAGAGACTGGCGTCCAACCCTCTAAGGACTTAATGCTAGCACATTACTATATATATATATATATATATATATATATATATATATATATATACATGGTTAATTGTCCTTAAGGTTTTCATTCTTTTCAGATGAACTATAATGTGATTTGCCGTTAAAGGATCCACGTACAACCAGTTAAACAGTTTTTAATCCTCTCAAGAAAGTAAGAGTACAGTGACATGAGGCACTGGAGACTATGGGAAAAGAACATCTTCAAGACTTCAAATATTAACTTAAAATGTTGCATACTACGTAAAACCTTATATGAATAATGTTAAAACTTTCAAAAGATTTGCTTTATAAGTAAACCAGATGAGTAATATATGAATAAATCCTGGAAGAGTAATGGACAGTAGGAAAACTTTCTACTACATCCTTTAATCCTCATTTCTTTTAGCCAACAACCTTTGACTTCACATAAAACCTCTCAGAGGCTTTTCATAGTAGAATTTAATAATAGGCTTTTGAGAAGATTATTTAAAAATTTGAGTCTATAGAACATAATTTAAATAAAATTCCTTGATAGTTAATAAATGTACTTCTAGGATTTGAAACTAAAGTCATAGTAGAAGGAAATATTAACAAACAATATAACCGCACTGAGTATGTGGGACATTTTGAGTATTAATTAAAAAAAAAGGTGCATACTTTTCTTAAGCAACTTCCTAATTATTTTATTATGAATTGCATTCTATCTTTTTTATTATTATGATAGAGTGGAATACAGCCTCAGTACTAAAACGATTTTTAGCAGATTTCCCTTAATGGAAATCAGCTATTGAGGTCGTACTCATGACGCGAGTTTTTTACGTCTATTGTGGTTGTGCTCATGATGGGATTATCAACAAATTTCTTCAAATGTCCATCCATCCTACCTAGGAGAGGACGAAAATGAGATCTGTTCAAAATTATATATATACACATACGAGGGGTGTACAGAAAGTTCTAAGCCTGACATATATATATATATATATATATATATATATATATATATATATATATACACAGATGTTGGAAAAGCGGTGGAATAAGTGCGTTGCTGTTCAGGGGGACTATATTGAAAAATAAAAATATGTAAGTTGAAAATATATATATATATATATATATATATATATATATATATATATATATATATATATATATATCAGGCTTAGAACTTTCTGTACACCCCTCGTATGTCTTTTAACGCTCTAGCAGTTGCAATTTTTGTCTGATCGATACCAAACTCGATATTTTATTTATGTTAAAAGAAGGATCAAGTTCGTTGACGGCTAAAATCGGGAGAGTGGGACAGAGGGGGGGAAATTAAAATATATCCGTTATTATGCGTCGGATCAATCATTTGTACAGTACCAATCTTATTACAAATGTAATGTTCTAGAAAGGTTGTTATGTACGGGTTTTTTTTTTTGGTTTTTTTCATTATCTTGAATATTAACCAAGATATTCGTATTTTTTAGTTTTCGGCCTTCAGTAATCTCCCACTCCTACACATGCCATATAAAAAAAAAGCTGAAATATTAACAAGGACATTATTTGAATTCCAAATACCAAATATTGTTCTCATTGAGCTTTTAAGTTTTGAGGTAAATGGAAATACGTGAAGCCCATGGAAATCTGCTTAGTTGACACAGCTCCTACGTGACGGGCATTAGCTAATTGGGACGTGTAGGACCAAGGATTTTAATTAGTGAGTTCGTTAATGAATAAATTCCTATTTGCCCAGGCGGGAATCGAACTCGCCACTCTAGGTGTGTTTAGATAAATAATGTTCAAATTTAGACATTTATCAAAAAGTATTAGCAGTCATTTTTTACGGACTTTATTTCTATATGTTTGCTCTTAGTATTAGAGAGTGGTCTTACTGTTCAATAACCTAATTCCTAAATAAAAAAATATATTTCAAATTCAGGTTAAATAAGTGACGTTTTAACCAAGACCTTTCACTAAAGAGTATTTATAAACTTGTAAAAACCCTTAGAAAACAAGGACACAATTAATTATACCATTATCTTAATTATAAATTTTGTTCCTTTAGGTTATATTTCTCTTTATAAATGTCGACGGTATAATTATTAGAGTGCAAAAGTTAATACTAAAAAGGAAGAGGATATTATTATCTTTGGTAGATTTTTTCGACTCCAAAACTCTTTCATTAATTAAATTATTACAATTAAGTTTTGTAGGTGGCAGAATGGTTAATGAGGTAAACATTGAGAGCCCACACAATACTTTAAAAATTTCCGATCCACGATTTTATTAGTATATTAGCGTATTTTAGTATTTTTAAAAATAACAATGAAGAAGTAAGGAATTACGAGGATAATAACATAAAAAAATAACCATGAGGAAAATAACAATAAACAAAATAGTAAAACAATAAAATAAAATTATTTATTAACGTTTAGTTCTTGAAACTAAGGCTAATAGGGACGGGTTATCTACAGGTTACCACCCTGTTCTAGCCAAGGTGGACTAAGGATTTTCTCTAGGTTTACCACGTGAGTTTAAAGTCCACGCTTTAACTCACATGGCTCGCCTGAGCCCCATAAAAGCAATAGCAAACAAAGGATAAAAAACAAAATACGTGACATAATAGCAAAACAACTGTGAGATATATGTAATTATTCATTTGGTATTGCTCACACTCTCAAATTATCCTTTTCGGTTGTTCAAAAGGAAACTTAAATTACGAATCCATGAGAGAAGGAACTATTCATGGCACCCATCTCATGCAATTTTCCCAATATTTAAAATAATTTGGTTTGAAATAAACAGAGAAGGAATAGAACTTAAAATACATTCCTATTATATATGAATAAATTGGTGGGCCAACCAGGAAATAATTAAAAAAACAAATAACATAGTCAAAAGTATTCTTCTTTTGGAATATTTTAAAATAAAACCTTTAACTTCAAAAATGACAAGAAACTTTTTTGAGGGCAGATAAGATGATTTTTTCATTAAACACTACGATTGAGTGAATTTTTATGTGTCGGTTTGTAGGTTAGTAGCATTTTTAACTGTGAAATTTTCTTTTTTTGTCAGTTTTGCCAAAGAGGAATTTTCGGACTTGAAAATCAAATTATATGTACTTAAGGACAATGATTGTTCTTGACATTCCTCATGATTAAAGTTCAGCTGCCTTCCATCGTAGAAGTACATCATTTATTACTTGGTTTTAAATAAATATAAAAAATAATTGCTTGTATTTCAATAATTTGATTTTCTATAATGTAATATGATACTCTGCCCTGAAAGAAATACTTTTGGCGTAATATCAGTGGTGAATTGAAAATGCTGAGAGGAGTATGGGAGAGGCTGCTGTAGATAGACTACACATGGCCAATAGTCGTGGGAAAAGGACCACATTTTTTCATCACCGCTCGTGTCCCTTACTATGCTATCTCACAACAAGAAATACTAAATATACTAGAGATTCCTTCTAGATGATTTCTATCGAAAGAAATCAGCTATTGAGATTGTATTCGTGACCTCCATCTCTATCATCTACTATCGTGGTCTCTTAACGCTCTACCAGCAGCAATATTTCTTTTTTAGATGGCAAACGGTGTTTAAATGGTTCATTCAAAACTAATGATCAAGTATAGACCAATAATGACTATAACTGGATTAAAGACAATAGTTTACAATGCCCCAGATTTCCCTTAAGGGGCTATTGAGGTCTTACTCATGACGCGATTTTCGAATAATTCCTTCAAATGTTCATCAATCCTACCCAGGAGATGACAAAAATGAGGTCCGTTCAAAATTATATATATTTGTACGTTAACGCTCTAGCGGTCACAATTTTTGTCTTATCGTTACCATACTGGAGATATAGGCGTTTCATAATGGCTGGAAAAAGAAAGATCATGTTCGTTAATGGCTGAAATCGGACCTGTGGGAGAGGGGGCTTAAGAGGGGAGGATATCTCCGGTACTATACGTCAAACCGAAAACATGTGTATAACCAATCTTACTTCAAATGAAATTTACTATAAATATTGTTAAATACATGTATTCTCTATCTTGAATATTAAACGTGATATTTGCATTTTTATTAAGTGTGTGCGGATAACGGGAGATGAAATCGGCTGATGTCCTTTCAATTCGCGAGTTTCCGCCGAAAACTAATTCGGCCGTTTCCGTAACTGATCGGCTCTCGTGAAATTATTTTAGAGACTGATTACTACTACTGTTACATTTTACTACTGTTATATTCAAATATACTTAATAAATTGTTTGTCATCCTGGTCTATACATTATTCAGCGTTACGAGGCTGGCTGGCCTGTTTGTTTCAATTCAGCCGCTTTCCGTTGTAGAGATTTTTAACATGTATTGTAAATTGACTGAAAGATTACCGTTTGTATTTATTCACTTAACGTTCATTCATCTGTATGCAGATGTCTCTATTGTAAAACTTCAAGTGGGAACTTTGCTTAGTTTACGCAGCCCCTGCGTGACGGACTTTTTTCTTAGGGACGCGATAAGGACCCGAAATATCTCTGTCATTATGTGTAGGGTCCGAAATTGTTTTGCGGATCAGAATAGGCCTTCCTGATTAAGTACAATAATATCCAATTATTTCATTCAATAAGGGAAAAATTTGGTTAGTTCATATAGCCCATGCTCGACGGACTCTTTTGAACTTGAAATAATGTCGCGATTTTTTAAAAAAAAAAATCATCAAATGTTCATCGATCCTACCAAGTAGATGACGAAAATGAGGTCCGTTCAAAATTATATATATTTATATGTTACCGCCCTAGTGGTCATAATTTTTTATATTATAGTTACTAAACTGGAGATATAGGCGTTCCATAATGGCTGAAATCGAACCAGGAGGAGAGGTTTAGAGGGGGGAAATCGAATAGTCGAAATATCTCCGTTTTTATAAGTCGAATCGAAAAATTGTAATTGGGTTAATATAATTGCAAAATTACATATACTATAAAAAAGCAGAATTTATAGTACATGTTCTCTACCTTCAGTACTAACCCAGATATTTCCATTTTTTTGTTTTCAGCCTTCCGTAAACCCCCACACCTACTCATGTCATATTAACAATAAGCTATTATATCACGTATCACTTAATTCCAATCTTATATACCAAATATTGTTTTCATCGAACACCTAATGTGAGATTCATACAAATGCCAGTGTGATGAGGTTATCAATTAAGATTTTGCTTTCTTGAAACGAAACTATTATTTTATCATTTCTATACCATACTCGATGTTTTACTGTTCCACTAAAAAACATTCTAGTTAATGACTAAAATCTGGTTGAAATAGGGGGGGGGTTATGAATGGTCAAAATATTTCCTTTATTACAGTTGCATCGTGAAATGTTATAGAACCAATCTTGTTACGCTATTGATGCAGTTGTTCTAAAGATTTCTTTGTACCTTAAATATTAACCGAGTAATTAGTACTTTCTGGTTTACAGCAATTAATAAATCCCCATTTCTGCTTATCGGTGTTTTATTTAAAAATAGAAAAATATGGAGAGAAGAGATCAATAGAACGTTATAACTGGACGTGGGAAATCTGATTAGTTAACACACTCTCTGCGTGACGGAATGATTTCTATTTGTTTTAACACTTGGTGTAACTGATGGATGTTGTTCTTGTTGGTTAAACAGAGAGTTAGTTACCTTCTGGTAAAATGATGCGTAGAGATAAAGAAATAACACGTGTTGTTGATGGTTGTGGTCAGGTGGTTGTTACATTAAACGTGCCGCTGGTCACAGACCGTACTTAGGCAGGCTTTAATGGTGACATAATAAGACCCGTGTTCCTCTTCAAACTCCTTACAGCTCTTCCTATCTCCATAAGAATTTATCCTTCAGGTATGAGAATATCGGAAGTGCCAAGGTGATGAATTCTCTCTCTCACACACACACACACACACACACACACACACACACACACACACACACACACAAACACACACACACACACACACAACAAATAAATACAAGAAAACTCGATTATTATTGTTGTTAGTTAAAAGTTTGTAAACCAAAAATTTTAGTACGTTACTTTTAGAACGTCAGGTAAAATGACACATTTTTTATCCAACATAGAGCAAAGATGATATACATGATTCTGTTCAATTCGTGTGCCCAGGCATCCATTATCATATTAATTTCTATATTAATCGGTCAAATATTAAATATGGTATAAGTCCAAATTGTGGCGTCTAAAGCGTAAAAATATCCGTTATTGACTTGGTTATTCATGCATCTCACATATTCAAGCACTAAAAATGTATAGAACAACAATTATATCTTTGAAATAATGGACAATGTACCCATTTTAGATCCTCAAAGTAGTGTTAACAAAAAAAAAAGCCCATTCCAGAACACCATTGCCTATTATACTATGATTAACGTATTTTTCTAACGAAAGATGCCCAGCTAGATTTGTTGAGTCAAGAGATCAATATATGGCATAGATGTTACTTTTGCATTTGCTATTACATTATCCAGCAACTAAGTATACTTTGCTGAGGAAATCATTAAAAATTAATAATGAGAGAGAACTGATATCCATTATAAGGCTTCGCTACGTTTAATATTACTAAAGTTCATTATTACAATATTCTAACATTGTAACTTCCCCGTTAAAATTGCTTTAATATCAGATATTTTAAATCATAATTTTTCCACCATCTGTCTCTAATAATAATACTATATTAGACACTAGCGTATAATATATTACTTAATACATTTTTTAAAAAATCAATTCAGAACATAACAGCCAGTAAGCTTTTATAAACATCATTTCTGAGGGAAATATAGTTATTTATTATACAAGTGACGAAAGTAGATCATTTTACAACTTGAGTGAAACGTTTACCCACACGAGCGAAGCGAGTGTGGTAATTTCACGAAAGTTGTAAATTCTACTTTCGTCACGAGTGTAATATTCATTTTTTTTCTGTAATTGTGTAGTACATGATCAGATCTAACCAGAATATGAACAAAATTAGGATGTTGTGAAGATTATGGTATGTTGTTGGTAGGTTATAAGCATGGTTGTGAAAGGTTATAAGCATAATTATACAACAACTAGTGATGATTGTGAAGTAGTGCAGTTATAAACAAGTGCAGGTTATAAACAAGGAAGGTAATTATTATTATATTTAAATTTTAAAATATATTGATTATTTCCACCAATAATTCATTCACATTTCAATTTATTTTGTTAAAATAAATTCTTAAAATGTTAAGAAACATTTAAAAGCATTTAATTTCCAACTTCAAATTATTTTTTAATTTATACTTATTACTAATTAAGAAGGCAATTCACTTTCTTCACTTTGTTCACTATTGCAAAATGTTTCACTTTCTTCACTCATTTTAGTTTAGTAATGTTACCATTATTCAACGATTACAGAAAAAATAATTTTATTAAATTATTGAGTAATGAGTCATTGAATAAACTCTTGTTTGCCCATATTGGCCATATATTCCAATTGAATTAAGAACAGATGACTATTAGTTCTTGTCTCCTTGGGTGATCATTTTGTTTACAAACACCATGCAAGATATTACTAATATTCTTTTTAATTGAGGCATCTACATTTATAATTTTGATACTGGCTTTTAGGTAAATTTTACTCTGTTTTGTTTATCTTATAATGTCTTTTCTTTTTAGTGCAGCTTTTGATTCCAATTTGTTTCTTGATACCAACCTTTTGTAAGTTTGTTCTCGTACTTTTGATGTTATTACCTTACTTGATTTCATGAAAAAAGACCAAGGATGTCCAATCTGCCAGCACATACACCAGCTTAATCAAAAATAGGGTTATCTCTATACAGCTTGCAAATTGAACGCCATAGGGGTAGAAAACTAAAAATGGAGAAATAAAAAGTACCTGAAGCTACATCAAAAGTTTAATTCCCTTTGACGGATCCTTTGCATCATAACCAAGTCATTCTGTTTCCAATCGTGAAAAATATGAGGGCACAGCCTAGTAGCAAAATAACAGGGACTTCTATCAGCAATTGGATAAGGGTATATTACTTGTTAATAATTTCCGCTAGAATATTTCTATCTGAGTATTTCTCTTCCTTTCTTACCACCGTAAAAACAAAATACAAAATATTTCTTGGTAAACATATAATTGATAAATTTCCCAGCGCATTCACCAGATTAAATTTGTCAACTTTTTAAATGAAATGATTTTAAAAAATAAGTGAGCTATATTTATTTACAGTACACGAAATAGAGCTGATTGGAAAGATAGAGGATTGTATGTGGAATAAAAAGCAGACATAAATATCTCTGTTGTCAATCCAAAAAATGTAGATATTTTTTTATTCTTAACAAAGAAATCCCATACAAAGAATCATATATCTTAAAGTTAAGTAGAAATTTGCAAATGTTTAGCCCCTCCCCCATCCAACCCCTTTCCAATTGAACTTATTCAGCTGTCTCACTATATTAAAATTTATAATTGATTTAAAATGTTTAAATTAAATGTTTTGTTCGAAATAGTCACTCCTTATACATGCATATATATACGGTGTCCCATCTTCCCGTGCCACCCCCTAAGTACTGGTGATGGTTACGAGGTCACAATTATTGCACACCAAGTCTGAGCCTTTTATTTATACAATTGCAGATTTCAAGTGGGGTGGCACGGGAACTTGGGACACCCTGTGTATTGTTTGGGAACACACACACTCGAATTTAGACAAGTCGTTGGTTTGTCTTCTAAGTTCTTGAAAATTATCTTGGTCCCGGGCTAAAGGGACACTTTGTGACCTACGGAATTAGCACACTCTAAAACGAGAAATTTGCTATTAACATCTTATCCATATGACCCCACGGCAGCGATATGATTAATACTTAACAACTTTTACATCTCTGGTCCCCACAAGCTGTACTCTCCCTCATTTGATCTATCAGACTCCGCCTGAGCAATCCCATAATTCTTACCTTTCTCTAACATATTTTATGGCATTTCGACGTTAACGTAATATTAGTTCGTAAATAATAATGTTTCAATAGGAAGCCCGCATTGAAACATTATTTATTTCAATAAATGTTGGCATCAGTATAAAATCACTTGCAATATTTGATCTCATAAATAATTCTAAAAAAAATTCTGTCTGTAAGTAAGTATAAAAAAAAATACTCATTTAGGGAATGCATCTAGAATCATTTGCCTGCTTAAATCCAGGAATTGAACTCGTAAAGTTCATGAGCAATTCACAGATCAACGCCTTCAATGTCCTTGAGCTTCATTTGATCTATCACACCATCCCATTATTCTTGCATTTCTCTAACATATTTTATGGCATTTCAACGTAAACGAAATAATAATCGCCGTAACGAACAATGTTTCAATAGGAAGTCCCCAACGAACCATTATTTATTACGAGAGTAACGACCCAAATCAAGAGGAGAAGATCCACGAGAAAAAGAAAAATATTTATGGGCATTGTATTAAATTTTACTCTGAGAAATTCAGGGAAACATTTGGGGAGCGGGATTTTCTAGTGTTAGGCTTGTAATACTAGAAGTAGAACTCGTACTTATAATTTTTTTGACGAGGTAGGAATAGAGAAGAAGGTTCTTCAAACCTTGGTCAAGGGTATCATTATTGACACTTTAGGGATTATTTCCCACCATATATTAGCAAATTAAGGGAAATCCGCTATTGAAGTCGTACACATGACGCGATTTTCAAAAAATGTCATAAAATGTCCATCGATCCTACCCAGGAGATGACGAAACTGAGGTCCATACAAGTTTATATATATATATTTGTCTGTTAACGCTCTAGTGGTCGAAATTTTTGTTTGATTGGTACCGAATTCGAAATTTAATAGTTTTATGTAAAAAAAAAAGATCAAGTTCGTTAATGGCTGAAATTGGACTGATGGGAGGGGGGGGGGGGGGGGGTTAAGAGGGGGTTTTTTTAAAATGCAAAATATCTCCGTTATTATGTGTTGGATCGAAAAATCGTACGGAATCAATCTTATTGCAAATTAAATTTGCTATAAATAATGTTGTATACATTTATTCTGTATCTTGAATATTAACCGAGATATTTGCATTTGTATTGTGTGTGGGATCGCCAGGAATCGGCTATATTAGGGACTTACCGCCGAGAGCTGGGGCGGCATTTTCCGTAACTGTTCGTCCCTCGTGAATAATTTTAGAGATTCCTTACTACTACTGTAGTTGTTAGGCAGATTTCTCTATTGTAAAACTTAACGTGGGAAATCTGCTTAGTTTACGCAGCCTCTGCGTGACGGACTTTTTAAACTTTGACCAGTGATCTTATTATAGATCTATTATCTCTTATTGTAATTATAGAGTTTTTAATTTATATCTAGTGGCATACACCTTTTAAGCTCAGACTGTGTTAAAATATTTTAGTTATTTAGCTGAGTAAATACAATATGTATTGTTTTACTTAGTAGTGGTATTGTCCTAGGGATTGATTTCAGTTGCTGTGTGCTTCAGCTTCTCAATTGAGTAGCCCCACAAACTGTATATGTTGGCATCAGTATAATTCTCCAGTTTATTTATGGAATGCACCATGAAACATATATCTGCTTAAATCCAGCAATTGAACTCATGAAGTTCAAGGAGACTTTACAGACCAACACCTTTAATCTCCTTGAGCTTCCATTTATATTTAAAATTAGTAATCCCTATTTGATATTCTGCTCAGTTTTTAGACGCCTGGTTGGGTGCCTTTGTGACTCTAAATGTATTCACATATGTGAATTAATATTCATCTCTTCTGATGAAAAGAAAGAAAGTGTGTAATATGCCTCTCAGGTTCCCTCAGAACTCTTTTAATCCTTTAAAAAATGGTCTTTCTCTTACATTCTATTTGAAATCTCCTTTTACAATGTTGAAAGTAATTTCTCATACAATGGGACAGAGTTACAAAAGATTCCCCTGCATTGGTTCCTAAAACTTTAAAAAATAAAAATAAGAAAGAACTCTTCAAAGGTTTCCCTTTAATACAAGTATAACGACCTCGTTTCATGAAATTGAAGGTATGAAACTTGTTATTTTTCATACTTTAAAAAAAAAAATTTCAATTCAAAGATGAATGTTTGATGTGAATGTCTAATACAGTTAATGAATAAACAAACACCTCCCTTACAGACAGAAATGTTATTAGAAAAAGCATATAAGTATAACTGCCAAATGTGTTTTCAGCTGAATACAGAATACGAAATAACTTTTAAGAACAACTTTTTAATTTTTTTTTTTTTACACTTTTAAGAGAATCATGTAATGCAGTCAATCTACTTATTTTTTCTCTAAAACTTCATGAATTTTTGTCAGAGGTTAAAGCGAAAGGAATTTTATTTTACGGACTGTTCCAAATACATTTAGTAATACAACTATTTCAAAGAAAGATCATTATTGAATTCGGTTCTGTCATTATATAGACCTTAACACAAAACCTATATATGTAATTATTATTGCTTTGAACATCCAATTTCCAATATTAAGACTAATTGTGACAAGTTCTCTTTAGATTGTCACCTGGATACTTCTTTCTAAGTACCACACTTTTCTAGACAGGGTGGAACGAAGCATTTTATTTAATGAGTTCTTCACTAAATAAAGTCCTATTGTCCAGATGACAATCAAACCCCCGACTCTAGGTTTGCCAAGTGTTTACATAGGCTTTAACTCGCATGGTTAACCTTAGCCCCCATATAAGTGAATTACTTGTGTAAGATAGTTGGTTACCTATCTACAGTCGTATATAGACCAATATTGCATATTTAATATTATTATTATTTATCAACGTCCACTTTTTGCAACTAAGGCTAATTGGGACGGGTTATCTACAGGTTACCACCCTTTTCTTGCCAGGGTGGGATTTAGCCGAGAATCGAACTCACCACTCAAGTTTTACCATGTGAGATAAAGGTCAACGCTTTAACTCACATGGCTAACCTGAGCCTCATATATTTAATAATGAAAGTAGTAAAGGGTGATATATAATAATTATAAATAACGCTTTGACTACTACTAGGTAATATTTAACAGCTGTGCAGTAAACCGCATTTGTATAAATATTATTGTTATACATTTGCAAAGTACAGAAAAGCGTGCATACCCAATTGGAATTTGTTAGTAACATAAAACACTTAAATAGTTTCCACAGGGGACTTGGTAAGTCAAGTGAGTTAAAGCGTTGTCCTTAATCTTACATGGTAAACCTAGAGTGGCGAGTTAGACTCCCAATTAGTCATCAGAAATTTATTTAGTAATCTTATTAAATAAAATCCTTAGTTCTACACTGGCTAGAAAAGAGTGGTACCCTGTAGATAACCCGTCCCTATTAGCCATAGCAGGAAAAAGTGGACGTTAATAAATAATAATAATAAGCATAAACCTAAATGAATATGGTTAGCCTGAGCCATTAAGATTTTAATTAAAAAGTAGTGCCTCGGGTTAGCCATATTTATTAAGCTTGGTCCTATTATATTCAATAAATCTGGAGTCATGGATTTGTTTCACGCGTGGGCAATTAAAATTAATTTAATGAAGAACTCCCTAAATAAAATCCTTAATTCCACCCTGCTCAGAAATGAGTGGATAACCTGTAGATTATTCATTTGGTATAGTCGTTAGCGTAAAGTGGAAGTTAATCAGATTTTTTTTTAAAGGAAATATTATATTAAAATAGAAAATTATTTGTTAAAGACCACTTTTTGCAACTAAGGCTAATTGGGATGGGTTATATACAGGTCGCCACCCTTTTCTAGCCAGGATGAGAGACTTTGGATGTTATTTAATGAATTCCGCCACGAAATAATTTCCTTTGTCCAGGCGAGAATCGATCTCGTCAATCTAGGTTTACTATGTGAGATCAAGGATTATATTAGATATTATTAAAAAGATATTAGGGCACAGTCGGGATGGAATATTTATTTATTTATATTATTCCACTGGATATTAATTAGGATGAATAGACGATTCAAGGTTGCAAGGTTTTGAACTTTGCTTTTAATTCGCATAACCTCAGGACAAGTAACGTGTTAGTAAGGTTATTTTAATTAAATTTAAATTATTCATTAACGTCCAAAGTATTGCTACTAAGGCTAATTGGGACTGGTTTTCTACAGGATCCCAACCTTTTCTAGAGTGGGACTAAGGATTTTATTTAATAATTCCCTACTAAGTGAATTCCATGGCCCAGGCGGGAATTGAAATCGCCACTTTAGGTTTCATTAATAAAAAAAAACCTATGTGCAATGAATTATCAGTTTTAGAACACATGTTTTGATTAAAAGAAGTTTTCACTAGGTAAATTGTGATACTTTCCTGCGTTTGTCATTCCATTGAAGATTTCAAAAAGAATACAATAACAGTACGTATATCAATCAAACTGCCATTGAAATATTTCAGGAAATATTAATTTTCAAATAGAGCTGCAAAGTATGTAGTGTGACGTATCCGCGAGCCTAGGCATGTGTAAAGTATTAGTTTACGAGAGAAAACTTTATGCTCCCAGAGCGTGCCTTATCTACCTTTAATCCGAGCAGTCTGCCACCGGCTCAATAACTGGAACACCAAATAATCCTACACGAGCCAATACTTTGTCATATTCCGCTCATTCCAGTGTCAATGCTTTTCTCACGGCTCAACGAATAATCTAAGCAACGCCAGAATTTCCAGCACTCCATTTATTATTAAAAAAGCCCGTCACGCAGGGGCTGCGTAAATTAAGCAGATTTCCATCGTGAAGTTTTGAAATAGATAAATCTACATACATACACTATACTATGAATATTAAGTGAATAAATACAAACGGTAATGAGAAATCTTTCAAGGGGGTAGGGATCAACAGAACACATTTGCAGTGCTTTATAATAAAGGCCTCATGAAAAAAATATTTGGTATTTAAGCTTTAAATAAATTCGTCTATTATATAAGAGAGTATTGTTAATGTGACATGAGTAGGAGTGGGGGTTTGCTGAAGGCTGAAAACTGCAAAACGCAAAAATCTCGGTTAATATTCAAGATACAGAATAAATACATTTCCAATAGGATTGGTTCTATAAAATTCTTCAATCTGAGGTTTAGTAAGGAAATATTTCGAACTTTAAAAATCCCCCCCTCTAAACGCCCCCTCCCCCCTGGTCCGATTTTAGTCATTATCGAACTTGATTTTCAGTTTCGCATGCAACACATATATATATATATATATATATATATATATATATATATATTGAGTTTGGTAACGATAAATTAATAATTACGACCGCAGGAGCGGTAACAGACAAATATATATTTATATATGTCAATATACGTATACAATTTTTGAACGGACCTCATTTTCGTCATCTCCTAGGTAGGATCGAAGGACATTTGAAGACATTTTTCAAAAATCGCGTCACGAGTACGACCTCAATAGCTGGTTTCCCTTAACATGCAGCACTGGGATCTACCCTCAATTAGATTTGAGACCTTCTTTGGCGTTGAGATCAACATTTCATAGCAATGAAGGGGGATGGGGGCATACTGTGCGTATAGGATTTTTTTTCTTTTTTCACATAAGGCCAGTTTAAATAAAACAGGAAAGGGACTCATGTTAGCCATGGGAGTAATGGCGTTAGTCTAAATATATTTGGTAAACGTTAATAAATAGGAATTTATTTAGTGCCTACCTCAACTTTTTTTTATTACATAAAAGAGGTATATATTACCTATATATAACCCGACCCCATTAAGCATTCTGTGGCAATTGGGTGCCTACTTTAGTAAAGAAGTGGGAAACTTTGTTCTATAATTCTTCAATATAGTACTACAAGGAGTATTATACCTTCCATTTTTAAGAGTTACAGAAATTAAATATTACCTCAAATTTCCCTGGAAAAATAACCAAAACAACTTATCCATTTGTTCCTATCTAACCAGACGAATTATTGTCAGAACATGTTGACAACATTGCCTTTTATATACTAGTACCTTTACTTGAATAATAATTAAGTTGAGCAAATACTACAGGAATAAGTGTAAGTATATCAAAATAAACATTTTTGTTGTATTATATATCTATTTCTGAACCTATTCACATAAAGTGTGAGGTATTTGAATTATTGGCCAGACACTGACAGGCTCAATGTCGGTTCGAATACTATCGATGCATAACTGAATAATATGAAGATATAATTTAAAAAGTTAAATTGGATCATACATATTTAAATATTAATTCTAAGGAATGTGCATAAAAAAAGTTTCCACATTACGACTGCTTGTATTACCAAAAGAAACCTACTTGAATTTATTTTTCACAGGTTAGCCATGCGAGTTAAAGCGTTGACCTTTATCTCACATTGTAAACCTAGAGTGGCGAGTTCGATTCTTGCCTGGGCAAAGGAAATTATTTAGTGACGAAATTCATTAAATAACGTCCTAAAATCCCACCCTGGCTAGAAAAGGGAGGTAACCTGTAGATAGCCCGTCCCAATTAGCCTAGTTACTTAAAGGAATTCACTGGAAATTAAAAGTGATAACACAATTATTTTTCAAAAATGGCTTACCTGCTTATTTAGTTTTTCTTATGTCTTGAAAATCTTACCTGAAAATTGAAGATATATACATGTAATTTAAGAAATGAAAAAAAAAATTTGCATAATTGAAGTAAAATCGTCTATTCTACTACTTTATCTGACTACTTACAAAGAATACAGATTAATAATCTACTGGCATGGAATTAATCTTGTAGATTTGATTATCCAGTAATAAATTAAATGGTGAAATAATCTCAGAAGGTATCGAGAAAGGAGCTCTAAATCAGTTTAAACTCAAAATAAATGCTCATAAAACAAAAGTTTTGCATGTAGCGGAAAAAGAAAGCCAAGGAAATATAACTATTAGAATTGGAAAGATTGTGCTTGAAAAATCACTGAACACAATGATAGTAGAGCTGAGGCCGATAGAAGAATAGCACTTGCTAAACAAGCCTTTCAAAAAAAAAGAAGCATATTAATTAATAAGCATATAAGCATGGATATCTAAAAAAAAGCTTTTCTAGGTCTTTCGTATGGAGTGTACTGCTTTCCGGGAGCGTGAGATGGACTCTCCACAATAGAGAATAAAATAGTTTGGAAGCAATGGAAATATGGATCTGGCGTAGAAACATTAGAACAAGTTGGACTCAAAAAAAAAAAAAAAATCCAATATGGAAGTTCTAAATGAGGTATGTGAGAGGAAAAGTCTTATCAAAGCCGTGGAAAATAAGGAGAGTGAAAATTCTTGGACATATCATAAGGCACAACTACTTCATTGCTAATATATTTGAACATTCTATTTTGAAGACATCAAGCATTTTATGGATTTCGGTGAGTATAGTAATATGAAAAGAGAGCTTCAGATAGAACACAATGGTTGCAACTACAAGGCGTAGCCTTTAGATCATGGTATATACATGATATATATATATATATATATATATATATATATATATATATATATGTTTGTATGTCGTTTATAGAATCGTAAACGGCTGAACCAAATTTTATGAAACTTGGTATGTATATTACTACTAGCACAACTTAGATTTTATGCTATATTAATATTCTCTGAGACAAACAGGAGTGGGGGTTATAAGGGAGGCCTGAAAAAAAGCGATATTTCGTTTCCTATTGGTTTTTCGGCAAATATGTACATAACAAAAGTTGTTTGTTTTGTTATTTGAAGTAACCTTTGTCATATGCACTTTTGCCGTAAAACAAAGTATAAATGAGGTATACTCGAAAAACTATAGAACGGTCAACAATGTTATAGGACACGGAAAACTAAATCGGAATCAACTAAACTCCGTATGTTTGACTATAAGCTATCTTAACATTTTTAGGAACGAACAGGAGTAGGGGTCGTTAGGGAGGCATGAAAAGAAAGCTTTCTTGGCGAATGTGCACATGACAAAATATGTTTAATTTGATATTTCCGAAGCCGGGTAACTTAGCTAGTATATCATAAAACTAAGACTTGCACTTGTCTCTCAAAATGGTGAGTCCCTCAATATTCACAGAATACTGCAGTCATTAGTTTCTCGTTGCACTTAGCGAGATGTGACATGTACAACAACAACAAAGATATAACGTACAACAAAGATATCAGAGAGTAAGGCAGGATCGAGGTCAACAATGTTCGTGACTCATCCAACGCTGACTCAGTCACAATGCTTTTGATGTGGCTTTCCTGCAGTATTTAAATCATTAGTGATTGAGATCACAGATATATATATTTCAATGTGTCTAAATTTCAATATATTTGTTCGACATCAATTTTGTATATGTGAACGTGTATGTGGGAGTTTCAAGTGTGCTCTCTTGAGTTCAGGCCCTAGACCAGTAGAGACAGCGTTCATTATTGCTCTTAGCACTTGAGAATGGCAGGCATGTGCTGAGAGGCACCGTCCAATCAATTAAAAAAATATTCATTCTGAGGAGACTTTATTCTTCACCCTAAATTTTTTATATACCAATTTCCAACATTTATAAAATTTACTTATTGAACTCCCAATTAGTCATACTAGCAAAAAGTGGACGTTAATAAATAATAATACTTATTTAACAAAATCATTTTTTTTTATTAATAATATATTAAAATTTGAACAAATATTTTAATTTTTATGTTTGTTTATTTTTATTTGCGTCCACTTTATGCTACTATGGCTAATCGGGACGGGTTATCTACATGTTACCATTCTTTTCTTGACAAGGTGGGCCCAAGGAGTTTATTTAATGAGTCCGGCACTAAATAAATTTCTACTGCCCCGAGGGGGAATCCAACCCGCTACTCTTGGTCTACCACGTGAAATTAAGATCAACCCCTAATCACACATGGCCAACCTGAGCCCCTTTAACAAAATCATTTTATAACAATGTTTGATTATATGACGTCATTGATTATCCCCATATATATTTTTTTTATTTTTTTTTATCTGAAGCCCTAGTACAGATTCTACCTTGGTCGTGTTTCCTCAGGCCTGTCAGACCTGTTGGGGTGAAGACAGTTCCCCTTCTACTGAACGAAACGCGCTCTATTATAAGGGAGAGAGGTAATTAGGTAACGGGTGTAAAGTAGAGCGGTTGTAAAGAGCCCGGTAAGGACATTGAGTACCCATTTCGAAGTGTGGCTACAATGTAGGAGGCACCTAGCCGCGAGGCCTTAATCCAACCTACACCAATCCAACGCTTCATGGTGACTGAGAATTCGCTACGATGGTCAGAAGCGATCCTATGGAAGGGACAGTCTCCTACTACCCAGCTCCCACACGAGAGAAACACATGTACCAGTTTACCTGGCCTGTATGTCCTCGTGCATTGAACAAACGACCACTACGTCTATAACCGGCAGTGAAGGCAAGCCTCCACTCCGAACTCCACCCAGCCCGTAGTTCACATTGAGTAAGCCGCTAGAACTTACCCCATTAAGGCAGGAGTGATCCCCTGCCCGGAACAGCAAAGCCGACTAAGGACCTACTGTTCCTACGGTTCCCCTACCCAGCAGCTACACAGCGGGGGCTTACTGCTGCCACTGGGGAGGGCCGGCCCCGTGCCGGGAGCCCGGTAAGGACAGGAGAAAACTAAAGAAGAAAGATAGGGATAGTAGGAGAGAAAATGAGAAGAGAAAAGAAGAAAGCAGCCGTAGCCCGGTCAGGGCGTGTTGCCAGAAGGAAAAACTAATAACTAAACTCCTAATGACTAAACTTAAACTAATGCCGGAAGATGGGATGGCAAAATTTGCAGGGCTGTAAACTGGTCTAAAGGGTGCGCGCATTGTTCGCGGAAGAATCAACTCCGCGAATAGTGAAAAGGCGCGTGACCTGATGACGTCATCCACCGCCACTCAACCTTGCCCTGGACTGGGACCTCGCTGCCGGCGCATCCAGCCACGAGGGGGGACCGGCAGGAAAGGACAAGAGGACACGAGGAAGATGGCAGCCTAGTGCGGCTAGTGAAAGGGAGTCATCGTCATCGCACTGAAAAAACCCCTCAAAATGCTGGAGTAGACTCAAAAGGGCCCGTCGGGCGATGAAGCCCTGGAACAAGGAGGGGGAGAACACAAGACATTAAAGAAAAAATAGTGAGTACTCACTTATTTACATACACCGCACCCCGAAGCCAACAGGCATCAACCACATCATGGGCCCCACCGAGCAACATACTTCAACAAAAGTTCAGTTCAACCCAGAGCAGCTCACCCATCCCCACTTGTAAGAGAATCAAAATTTTGTTAACATTTATTTATACTATTTACCACAAACATTGTAAATTACAACATTGTAAATTAAACATGCCTTGTAATTTGCCCCAAACAATACAGTCCACTCTCTCAAACTAACAAAATAAGGGGCGAAGGGGCATCTCCCTATATCCATTAATGGGAAGCCTCTTCGATCCCCAAACAATGGTCCAGCCGGGCCGGATATGACCCACAAACATGGTCCAACAGGGCCGGATCCAACAAACAATGGTCCAGCCGGGCCGGATTCGACCCACAAACAATGGTCACACCAACCGATTGACCCCCCAAACATGGTCACCAACCAATTGACCTCCAAATATGGTCCAGTAAGACCTGATTGATAAAGCTTGATGCAAAATGTTTCAATAATAAAAATCATACCATATTCACTGCCATCAAGCTCATATACATTGAATAATAATGACCATACTGTATGTAACGCCAAGTGCATAACAGTAATTGATAATAATTCATAAACAAACAGCTGTTTTAATTAACATAAATTAAATCCCCTCTTGATTTTGTGTGAAATTTAGCAAAGACAGAATTAAACTATCTACTGTATTAATCTAAAATTTTTCGAGAATCATTCTTTGTTAACTTATTTTACATTATTTTATAGTTACATTAGAGTATAACCTATTCCAACAATTTACCATGCTTTACCAGTGTGCTTTATGCATTTATTTGTCTTTATTCATTTTCAAAATCAATTTACACTATTATTAACATTGTCGATGCTCATTCAAGCATCATTCAATTTTAATTTAAATCTTATCTGACTTTAGCATTTAATTGCATTTAGTAACTGTAATGTGAATAGAACAGTTATTCACAAGTGAATATTTATTTTATTTTCATAAAGCACATATGTATATCTAACCTATGTTCTCATGTATTAACATATACATTATTATTTAACTTAGTTACTTTACTCATAGTTTTTATTTAATCAATTTACTATGATTTACCAGTGTGTTTTATGCATTTGTTCATCTTAATTCATTTCCAAAATCAATTTACATTATTATTAGCACTGTCGATGCTCATTCAAGCATTATTCAATTTTAATTTAAATCTTACCTGAATCTAGCATTCAAATTGCATTTAGTAACTGTAATGTGAGTAGAACAGTTATTCACTAGAGAATATTTATTTTATTTTTCATAAAGCATATATCCAATCAATGTTCTCATGTATTAATATATACATTATCATTTAACTCAGTCACTTTACTCATAGTTTTTATTTACTCAATGTGCTATGATTTACCAGTGTGTTTTATGCATTTATTTGTCTTTATTCATTTTCAAAATCAATTTGCATTATTATTAACATTGTTGATACTCATTTAAGGATTATTCAATTTTAATTTAAATCTTATCTGACTTTAGCATTCAAATTGCATTTATTAACTGTAACATGAGTAGCACAGTTATTCACAAGTGAATATTTATTTTATTTTCATAAAGCACATATACCTAACCAATGTTCTCATGCATTAATATATTTATTCTTATTTAACTCAGTTTTTTCTACTCATAATTTCTTTATCACTACACAATGTGTATTTGTTTAAGCAATTTAATTGGCAATATGGTTATTTCAAATAACTCATACCCTACATTAATACTTATAAGAACTTGGCATGGATTCTACAAATGTAACCTCAAAAATGTTTCATTTCACTACTTTACTTTATTTTATCAATGAAGTTTACATGTTGTTTAATCATTTTCAGTAAACGAATAATGTACATGTGACTGACATTCTAGCTTTAGTGTTTACCTGTGACCAGAAAGGAATTTGTACACAATCTATTCAAACAAAGTTACATTTATTAAACACAGTAACATTATCAAATACATCATTCAAAGTACATCAAACAGTTAATCCAAGAGATCACTAATTCAAACAATGTTCACAATCTCATTTTTCAAAACAGGTGAGATCCCTTATCTATAAAAGGTTTCAACATGGTTACAGCTCTCTCCCTACTACAAAGAGCTCACACCTATTAAAAGGCATACATGTATTACCTGCATAGACTACCTCACTGCTGTGACGTCATACACTCTTTGTATAGTCTACATCCCTTCTTCGCTTAGTTACATTATCATTATATTAATCATGGGGCTCCCTTTGTTTATATTTTCTTTTTTTTGAATATGACTTCTTCTTGTTCTCCTCCTTTCTTGTATTCCCTTGTTTCCAGCTGTCGCTCGACTGGCTTGAAACACATTATTGATTATAATCAAGACATCTTTCTTTGATCTTTGATCAAAATGCCCGAGTCAATTCCAGACTATGCTCATTCCATCGCTCGCCTAGAACGGCGATTAAAAAGGCTGAATCGTGACATCAACAGCGTCACTGAAGCCTCCAAATTCAGCCTCGAAGATGACAATGCGATTCGACACTTCAAATCTGTCTACAAAACTGCCCAAACCGAATGGACAGAGTTCCGAGAAGTATGGAATGAAAGAGATGAATTGCTATTGTTAGATGGTAGAGAAATCAACTTCTCTGACGTATGGTCGACACTGTACGACGCCACCAGACGCGTCATGATAGATGCTGAAACCACTCACACGCGCATCCAAGAGCGTTTCAACCAAGAAACCATTGATGCAGCCCAACATCAAATCGGATTCGATTCCACAAATCGACAACAATTCTTAAACACAACACAGGTGTCAACCCCCAGGACGCACCTCCCTATCATTGAAATTCCCAAATTCCATGGCGACTTGACAAAATGGAACCACTTCAAAGACACCTTCAAGTCCTTGGTCCATGACGAACCATCTATCACAAATGTTGAGAAGTTCCACTACCTCCTCAGTGCATTGAAGGGTGAGGCAGCTGCTTTGGTATCAAGGTTTCAGGTGGACGACCGATCATACATCCTTGCTTGGGAAAAGCTCGTAAAACAATACGACAACCCTCGCGTACTTGGCTCATTGTACATCCAAAGAATGCTGGAGTCCAACACCAGATCTCTCCCGACACCAACAAAGAGATATGAAGCTTATCTTGCTAATATCTGTGACAGCCTTGACGGCTTTCGTTCTCTCGATCTTGAAGACAAGGGAGAATTCGCATTGGCGATTCTTGCGCTTCGAGACTTGGACCCGGAAACGCGAAGAGGTTTTGAGTTAAGCCTCAAGGACAGCACGAGGTCACCGACAGCCGACGATGTAATAGAGTTCGTCAGACAGCGTCTAGGGGCCATCAAGTTTTCAAACCAATTTTGTTTTCAATCCGAAGCTCCTGCGAAACCACGACGCCAGAGTCCCTACAACACAAGATCCCGTGAGACTCCACCCAATCGCTTCTCTCAGAGGTACTCCACCGTCAACCTTCACTCAACCTCAAGATCTCCAGAAGCTCGAACAGGAGCATCGACTGCCCGGTTCCAACGTCCGCACGCTCGGAGCACCTACTCCAACCCCATCCTACCTAAATGCCCATTTTGCAAGGGAAAACATTATCTCTTAAGGTGTCCTGAATTTATTAATATTCCCAGCCGGGAACGCATCGCATTCACTGAGGGATGGAAGGGCTGCAAGAATTGCTTGAGGGAAGATCATCCAACAGCGAAATGCCCCTCAAAGTACAACTGTCGGCGTTGCAACAAAAGGCACCACACCCTCATTCATAATGAAGAGAACACGCCCATCCGCGCATCCTCTCCGAGACAACCTTCGAAAAAGACGCAGGATACACCTGAAGGTAGTGGAGTAACATTCACCGCTTACGGCTCAACAACCCAGCACACACCGGAAGGAACAAATGCGGTTCTCCTGGGGACGGTACAGATGATGATAAAGGGATCCAACGATCGTCTGTACAAGGTACGAGCGCTTCTTGATTGCGGGAGCCAGCACACATTTATCTCCAAGGCACTCGCCTATAAGATAGACCTCCCTGTTCGGCACTTCAAGCGTCGCATCGCCGGCTTAGGTAACATCACCACTGCAAGACCAATGGGAATCATGCCCATCGAATTGAAGCCGCTCGATATTGACAGAGTCGTCACGACTGATGCCATCATAATAGACTCGATAGCTCCCCGCCTTCCTAACCAAGACCTTGACCCTAACATCTGCAAATCGTTTGCAAACCTTCAACTGGCTGACACCACATTTGGACAGTCCGGAGCAGTTGACCTACTCATAGGAGCGGATCTCTATCCCCTAGTAGTCACCGGAGCTCCCTACGCCTCCGAAGTGCCTGGGTTCTTCCACATCCCAACTATATTTGGTTTGACAGTCATGGGTAGGTCACAACGCCACAAGTCTGCTGAATCCTCATCATTTTTCACCACGTCTCCTGCTGACACTGTGGAACAACGGCAGCGCTTTCGGGAAGTTCAGAAACCTGCCCCAATGAAGTGGAACAATCCATGTGAGGAAGCATGCAGAGAGCACTTCGACCGCACTCCCGAAAGGCTTCATATTGCGCGACATCCATTTAAGGCTGCACCCGCCCATGTGGGAAACAACAGGAACATGGTGATGAAAACCTCTGCTCCCCCGAAAACAAACTTCCCAAAGATCATGACCTCGCGCAAAATTACCACGCATTCATCCAAGAATACATCAGGATGGGCCACAGGACTTCCACCTCATCGCCATACCACATATGATATACCAAATCCTGGCGTTTGGCAAGAGGCTCTAATGAGGAAGCCATACAACTTCCGACGCAACCGATCGCCTTATTTGCTCAAGGAGGCATTCAACTGGGCAAACAGTCAAGTTACAGCACTCGTCCCGAACACCATGGAGTCCGTATAGGCAGTCAGCATGCCACCTCCAGACAACCATATTTTTTTTATTTTATATTTTTGATAAGGTCCTGTTACTCAGATGGGACTCAAAAAACGACACCATCTCATCCAACCACTTTAATCCTTCACACCATCATTACATCCTGAAGCGAAGGATTCCAAAGGGTGAAGAAGAATCACTACTTTTCTTATTTTTTAGAAGATATACATTTTTTTTATTATGATTCTCTTCGAGATCACAAGTTTCATCATTTCTTTCTTTATTATTCCAACTTGCAAACATTTTTATTCCTTAGAGGATCTTTATTTTTTTTATTCAATAACAGCCCCCCACTCACTCACACAAAAACACAGACGCCACACAAACACACACCACAAATGGCTCTGTGCTTTAGATCTAAGTTAGTTTTTAGTTTTTAATTAGCCCTAGCTAATTCAAGGTGGGCGGTTTGTTCGCGGAAGAATCAACTCCGCGAATAGTGAAAAGGCGCGTGACCTGATGACGTCATCCACCGCCACTCAACCTTGCCCTGGACTGGGACCTCGCTGCCGGCGCATCCAGCCACGAGGGGGGACCGGCAGGAAAGGACAAGAGGACACGAGGAAGATGGCAGCCTAGTGCGGCTAGTGAAAGGGAGTCATCGTCATCGCACTGAAAAAACCCCTCAAAATGCTGGAGTAGACTCAAAAGGGCCCGTCGGGCGATGAAGCCCTGGAACAAGGAGGGGGAGAACACAAGACATTAAAGAAAAAATAGTGAGTACTCACTTATTTACATACACCGCACCCCGAAGCCAACAGGCATCAACCACATCATGGGCCCCACCGAGCAACATACTTCAACAAAAGTTCAGTTCAACCCAGAGCAGCTCACCCATCCCCACTTGTAAGAGAATCAAAATTTTGTTAACATTTATTTATACTATTTACCACAAACATTGTAAATTACAACATTGTAAATTAAACATGCCTTGTAATTGACCCCCCAAACAATACAGTCCACTCTCTCAAACTAACAAAATAAGGGGCGAAGGGGCATCTCCCTATATCCTTTAATGGGAAGCCTCTTCGATCCCCAAACATCAAATTACAAACATATATACTTACACAATACACAAAATAGAAAATTATAGTATCGGTCAGTCCCATTCTCAATTTTAAAAATATTTTCTCCCTAGCTGTAACAATTGTCCCTAAAGATTAATGCCTTTACCAATGTAATTAGCTTCTTAATTAAACCCTGATATTTTTCGAAACCATTTAAGTCCTATTATAAGATATCATACATTGCCAGAAGATATGAGTGAAAATGTTGATGCTTTCTGAACACACCCGGAACGGTAGGGTTGCTAAAGCACTAAGATTAGTTAAACGGAAGATTACTGTAGTATATAATTAATTCTAATCGAAAAAGCTATTATATAATTAATAATTAATTATTTAAGTGGAGTCAATTATTAAAATGTCCGACTCCTTGCACGATTGGATCATGTATTTTAGCAGTCGTATTGCTTTAGAGCTAGTAATAATGGAAGCAGGAAACACCTAGAATATATTCTCTTTAACTGAGAGGCCCTTATAGCTCTTGCTTTACGTTCTAATTGTATGTACATTTTACGGCCCTATTTGCACAAGGCCATTCCAAACAGAGCGCATTCTGGTGGATTTCATTAAAACCATTGCTCCTAGCAGTATATTGCCTTGTAAATAGCTTTCAACCGCACGAGCTTTTCTAAAAAGCAATCGTGAGAGCTAATGACTTAGTCACTTGGCTGAATCCCAAGAGGAAGCAGATCGCAAGCAAAGCCAATAGCACCGCGATCATAGTTATTGCTTCTATTATATATGTATCTGAAAGCTGTGACTTGGGGGTCGAACAGGAAATCACTGAGGATTAACGGAAACGAATCAATCGCATAAGATTAACTAATGAATGATGCAAGTTTCGAAAAATTTCGATTCTACCCAGGAGATGACGAAAATGAGGTCCATTCAAAATATATATATATATATATATATATATTGGTCTGTTAACGCTCTAGCGGTCGCAATTTTTGTTTGATCTTTACCAAACTCGGAATTTAATCGTTTTATGTAAAAAGGAAGATCAAGTTCGTTAATGGCTGAAATCGGACCAGTGGGAGGGGGGGTTTAGAGGGGGATTTTTGAAAATTCAAAATATCTCCGTTATTATGCGTCGGATCGAAAGATTGTATAGAACCAATCTTATTGCACATTAAATTTACTATAAATATTGTTTTATACATTTATTCTGTATCTTGAATATTAACCGAGATATTTGCATTTGTATTCTGCGTGTGGTCACCAGTAGGCTATGTTCGTACTTTCCGCCGAGAGCTCTGGCGGCCGTTTCCATAACTATTCGTCCCTCGTGAATAGGTTTAGAGGTTAGGTTAACTGTTTTTTTGGGGCTAGAAACTACTGGGTTATTACGCCCTAAATAATGTTTTAGGTTTAGAGGTTTCTTACTACTACAGTTGGTATTAGGCAGATTTCTCTATTGTAAAACTTCACGTGGGAAATCTGCTTAGTTTACGCAGCCCCTGCGTGACGGACTTTTAAATTATGTGCTCTAATGTACCAGCAAGATAACCGATTTACGTTGCTGTGGCAACATAAGGAATCAATAAAAACCCAGGAGTAAATGAATTTGTTATGTTGTGCTAACAAAAAAAGTTTGATTTGTTGTATTTCGTGTTTGGCATTGGTTTTTTGGGTGAGAAGGTTGCAATTTGGTTGTGATTAATTGGTATTACCATTGGTTTCATGACACTGGGGCGCACCGGGCCTTCCTAATAATAATAACAAAAAAGACCGAGTTTTATCAAATCAATGTTTAAGTTTATACATTTTTATTCACAAGTGTAAATATGTATATTTTCTTATGAAATAAAAACAGTGTCGTGTCTTAAATGTTCTTTCCAATGCACAGAATGTTAAACTAATTTCATTATCAGTCTTTATTAACGTCCACTTTTTGCTACTAAGGCTAATTGGGGTGGGGGTTTATCTGGAGGTTACCACCCTTTTTTAGCTATGAAACTAATGTATTGAAAACTGAACTTTTTCCTTAATAATGGATTTAGCAAACCAATCTACCACATCTATGCACAAAAATACGTCAGCCACTTAAGGTTTTTAAAATTAACCAAGCAAATTTTGCTACGTACAGGTTTCAATTTTTAAAGCTTAGGACCAAACTATAAAATAAACAAACAAATATCAATGTCTATACTACACAAAACAATGTATTAAGCACACAGTGCAACATCAGTGTACTTTTGTCAGACTTACAACTGCCCGCGGGTATCGCAATAAAGCGGAAATTTTTAAAAGATCCAAGTCAATTTTAAGAACGAAAAGTAGCAGTGAAAATTGCAACTATATCGCTAGAAACACACACATTCAATAACATTGAATTCAGTGTTTTACATTAAAAGACAAAACGTTAAGCTGGGTAAACGACGTTACGCATTAGCTTCCAATAAGTTTCAATTAAGTTAGAGTGGGTGGAAAAAGAAAATGTACATTTGTCTCAGTTAATATTTGAGTTAAAACAAAAATATTAAAATAACAATTACGCGAAATTGGTCATGTTACAATTTTTGATACAACAATAGATATCCATATTTTACATCCTCTTCAATAATGGTCTCCCCCCCTTTTAATTTTCAGAATTTTGCCAAAAAAAGAATTTAGATCAATATAAAACGATTAAATTTGAAGTACAGTAACTTCAAATTAAAACTCAGACAAGAGAGTTAACAAACTAATGTGTGGAAAAGGAAAATTATAACTCTTTAATAATACTGAGTAGAACTCACTTCAAATACTATGTATTATGTTGTTGTTATTTATAAATACCCAGTTTAGGTTAATAATCGTAATCAGAATGGGTTATCTACGATTCACAATATTTTCCATATAGCGTGAGACGAAGAAGCTGCCAAATAAATAAATTCCCATTCCCAGATGGGAACCTAATCCAAGGCCCTAGGATTCCCAGAAGGATTAAGTCCTACGCCTTAAAGCACATGGCTGCCCAGAGACCCTCGTCAAAACGAAACGGAGCAAAAAGGACGAAACGGGATATTTCGAAGTAGTTCGTTTTAGCTGTTGGTGTAGACTCTGAAAAATGGAGGACAGTAGATTTACTAAACTTTGCCATAGGCGCTTTCGATTTCTTGATTACCTTAAATAATGTAAGGCTGAACTGGACAATTCAGGTGAACATAGTTTCAGGGAAACGGAGAACTCTTAAAGCTCCAAGCATCTCCCATAAATAACTCGTGGAAACAAATTTTGAGTAATAATAATAGAAAATTAGACAAAGTTGACATGAGAGAGAAAATACCACTACTTAGAAAATGCATACCAGGGTATTTGTAATGTCAATAAATGTTTACATATTCGAACAAGAAAGGACAAAATTAGAACGCTCGTCCAACTAAGAGTTGTAAGAGAAGCAAAGGTTAAATTGGGTGACGCTACATCCTTATTTAAGCCATCTCCAAAATAACATAACTTTGGAGCTTAACGTAAAATTAGGATAATGTAAAAGTGTTCAATTTATCTGTGCTTTAGCGACAAGTTAATGTTGTCAGTAATCTTTTCCAAACACGTCCTTGGTTTTACTAAACAATCTGCGTAGGACATAACTTTAAACGAATTGCACCTAAGTTGATATATTGATATTGTTAGGTAAAAATTATTTCAATTTAATTTACAAATATATTAAAATTATCTCAGTGTATGTTTTTGTGCAAATAATTGTGATTAAAATGTTAACTCAAATTTATTCTCTAAAATTTCTCGAATGGATCGTAACTTGCTAAAACACAAATTCCGATAATCAGTTAAATGTTAAATGGGTAATCTCCGGGAGAACTTTTTGTTAAACTCTGAAATGGTGGATTTTGTTGAGAATGAAACTGCGTTTATATGGGATGGGTATATGTACACACTAGCCTCAAGATCTCTTAGAAAAACATTTACGAGTTTCTCCTTCAACAAGAATATACACTCATCCCTAAAATTTACATCAGATATTTTCTTTTTTATATATAGACGGTGTTAGTTGTGATGGAGTAAATATACCCTGTGAATTACACAGTAGTTTCGCATATGACAAACCACATATATTTTATAAGACATAATGTAGCAGGTTTATAGAGCGATAATTATTTACCAACATTTAAAGAAACAAGAACTACCAACATTATGTACGCCATGAGCGTTGAAATCTCACCTTCTTTATTGAATAGCTAAGATATATATATATATATATATATATATATATATATATATATATATGTGTGTGTGTGTGTGTGTGTGTGTGTGTGTGCTTGTGTGTAGGTATATATTCGTGTATATACGTAAATAATATTACTTATTTATTTCCCGTTTTATGAAGACGTTATTACAAAAATTAATTAAACAAAATTACCCAAGCATTAACTTAACAACAAAACTTTTAAAAATAATAAAAAATAGATATATATTTATAAAATAATAATAATAATAATATTAATGAAATTTATTAAAACTCTAAGTATTCAATGTCTCATTATTTACAATAATGTTTTACCGCTTTAATAAAAGTTAAAAAACTATTATTTTACTTCAAAGACATCTTATTTCTACATAAATTTATTTCCAAAGGTTATCTTGATATCTAAAATATTTAACCATATACAATTAATAATCATGCGAATCAATATATCCTTGACAAGATCGAGACGTCAAGATGTAAATGTTTAGCTTAATTGCGATCGATCCATTAGACATAATCATGAGGCAATAATAGCTAAATCAACATTCCAATAATTACACTAATTGTCGTATAACTATATGACATCCTATGTAAACATTTCAGATATGAATATGAAGCAATTGTATACTGCTAAGTCGGTATTCTGGCAGGAGGAAATGAATTATATTGCAGGTTTGAGTAAATATGCCACAACTAAATGATAAAAATTTATTGAAGCGACAGACCGTTTTTGAAACAATGTATCATCCTGAGTGGATGTCATGGATGTTGACAAAAGTCCGTCACGCAGAGGCTGCGTAAACTAAGCAGATTTCCCACGTGAAGTTTTACAATAGAGAAATCTGCCTAATAACAACTGTAGTAGTAAGAAACCTCTAAACCTAAAACATTATTTAGGGCGTAATAACCCAGTAGTTTCTAGCCCCAAAAAACAGTTAACCTAACCTCTAAACCTATTCACGAGGGACGAATAGTTATGGAAACGGCCGCCAGAGCTCACGGCGAAAAGTCCGAACTTAGCCTACTGGTGACCAAACGCAGAATACAAATGCAAATATCTCGGTTAATATTCAAGATAGGGACTAAATGTATTAACAATATTTATAGTAAATTTAATTTGCAATAAGATTGATTCTGTACAATTTTTAGTTCCGACGTATAGTAACGGAGATATTTTGAATTTTCTAAAATCCTCCCCTCTAAATCCCCCCTCCCACTTGTCCGATTTCAGCCGTTAACAAACTTGATCTTCCTTTTTACATAAAACAACTAAATATCGAGTTTGATAACGATTAAACAAGAATTGCCACCGCTAGAGCGGTAACAGACAAATATATATATATATATATATATATATATATATATATATATATCTATATATATATATATATATATAATTTTGAACGGACCTCATTTTCGTCATCTCCTGGGTAGGATCGATGGTCATTTGAAGAAAAATTTCGAAAATTCCGTTATGAGTACAACCTCAATAGCTGATTTCCCTTCAGGGAAATCTGCTAAAACGGCCCTTATGACCAGACTCTGGTCCATAATTGTTATAATGGAAGTGTAGCGCTCTTACTCAACGTGCAAATTAGATACTCTCAGCCTTCCACAGTTTTAGCCATTATCGAAATTAAGGTAATTAGTTACATTATATCATTGCATTTCATATTGGCTGTGACTAAAAATCATTGCTCCTTTCATTACCTGGGGCTGGGTAATAAACCATTAAAAGACACTAAACGTGGCCACTGCAAAGAAGAAAGTCCGTCAAGCAGCGGCTGCGATAACTAAGAAGATTTCCCATGTGCGTCACGATTTGCATTTATCGCAAAAAGTAAAAGTTCAATGAAAACAATATTTGGTATTTCGACTTCAAATAAAGTGCTTCATGATATAACAGCGTATTGTTATCATGACACGAGTTGGAGTGGGGGTTTACGAAATGCTGAAAACTAAATAATGCAAATATCTCGGTTAATATTAAAGATAGTGAAAAAAACTCACATAACAACATTTATAGAACATTACATTTTCAATAAGATTGGTTTTATTCAATTTTTCGATTCGACGCTTAATAACGGAGATATTATGAATTTTCAAAACTCCCACCTCTAAACCAGCCATTAACGAACTTGATCTTTATTTTTGCATAAAACGTTCAAATATCAAGTTTGGTAACGATCAAACAAAAATTGTCACCGCTAGAGCGTTAACAGACAAGTATATATAATATTGAACGGACCTTATTTTCGTCATCGTCTTGGTAGGACCGATGGACATTCGACGAAATATTTCGAAAATCGCGTCATGAGTGCGGCCTCAATAGCTGATTTTCCTTGAGGGAAATCTGCTAAAAACTGAACTACTGTTTTCGACTATAATGCCGCTAGGGGTACTACACAAACTAAGTAAGTCAAATTAAAATTAACAGGGATACTACTTGTTCAGATGATAATTCTCAACTGTTTTATTGTTATTTTTTCTTAAAACATATGATGTATTAAAAATACAATTTCGAAACATATGATTCAATTTTAAAAATGTGAATTAAAAACAGATGATTCCTTAATGGAAATAATTAGCTAAATAATGATTATATTATGTATTGGCTGTGACTTCAAATTATCTGGGGCTGAGTAGGCATCCAATAAAAGGCACTAATCCTTTCCAGCATAAATTATAAAATATAATTTATAGATCATTTTATAAAAATCAAAAATCGCCATATACAAATTTTTTGTACCACCAATACGTATGAAAGAATTTGATTCTTTTTCTTCTTCCTCTCAACCTTACCTCCCTGTTAATCGATTTCGATGAAAAGTAAAGATGCACAGCTAAAAGTTGCATCAATCTCAAATATGAAATATGAGTAGGAATCCAATAATAGATACTAATGCTTTCCAGGGTTACTTCTATAAAGAAAATTACAAACTCCGGTAATTCATAATCGTTGTCCTATCAATTATTGTAAAACGGAACCCTTACGTAAGTAATGGCATTTTATTAAATAAATTAATTTGTGAATTTCAAGATTTTTTTTCCAAATGGCGTCCGTTACTGTTTATATAATCTATGTTGTATTAACAACATGTTTGCTTTTCATCAAAATTGTCATAAAGAAAATTTTTCCGACAACTCTATACGTGTGAGATATTTTTTCGTTGTGGATAGGAAACGCCTAGATGCCTTTTGACAGGTACTTACTGCCGGCCTTTGGCAGAACTTTCCAACACCTGCGAAGTCAATCGTATTTTCTCCGCTTCAATAACTTCCCAGCTTCGCCTTCACTTCCAAGAAAGTCTCTGGAAGTTACTGAAAATTGAATTCACTATTCCCCCTATTTTGAGGGATTTAAGTCGAACAGTTCTCGTGAAGAGTATAATTCTGGTTTAAATAAATTCCCCCATTGTTTCAAGTGGCCCTGGCTGAGTGGGATTGATTTGAATAATTTATATACTAACAATACCTTTATACAGGATTATTATTGTTTGCGTTGTTCAAGATAGCTCAAGAATTTATACAAGCTATAAATTATTAAATTTGGTTGGAATAAATAAGTCATGTGCGTAGATAAATTTAATAAATGGGCATGAAAAGTGGGTATCAAATACTCCAACATACCTTCCTCGAAGTATACGATTTAATTTTTCATTATGGTTGCGTATAGAGTTCAACAGTTCAAGAGAAGGTTCACGATCTTACAATATGTTCTGAGTGATCTCCTGAATGAGAAACCCATTTTCCGAAGAAGGAAATATTCTTCCAAAGATGCTGACTAGAAGAGGAACAAATCCTCTATAGGTTTAATACGACAAAGTGAACTTTATAGGCTCCATCTTCAGCGCCTGTTGGGGGGAAAAAGCCATTTTGTGCCACACAATAATATTTTGATTTATCAAATGACACAAAATAACTCTACCATAGAATATATATTACATTGATATTTAAATCAAAATAATTATAAAACGGGTTTCAAGTTTAGCAGTTTTTCCTTAAGCGAAATCGGCTATTGAGGTCGTACTCATAACGCGGATTTCGAAAAATTTCTTCAAATATCCATCGATCCTACCCAGGAGATGACGAAAATGAGGTCCTTTTAAAATTTTATATGTATATGTGTGTGTGTGTGTGTGTGTGTTAACGCTCTAGTGGTCCAATTTTTGTTTGATCGTTACCATACTCGATATTTAATCGTTTTATGGAAAAAGAAAGGTTAAGTTCATTAATGGCTGAAATCGGACACGTGGAAGAGGGGTTTAGATAGAGGGACTTTTGAAAATACGAAATGTCCCCGTTACTATACGTCAGATGGGAAAATTGTGGTGTTGTGTTGCCAGTGTGTAGATTTATTTATTGTTAAGCTTCACGAGGGAAATCTGCTTAGTTTAAATTATTTCATTTGGGAGGTGTACCACTCACACAATGTACTGGTGCACAATCCATTGGATCGAAAAATGTCATAAAATTAAATTTATTGATGTAGGTAGGATGAATGAATAGGCTACGCTTCCACTATAAGCTATAGTGGAAGCGCAGCCAATTTTTTCATCCTACCTACTAGACGTCTCCCACACCTGACGGAATACCAACTCAGAATAATTTATAGATCATTTTATAAAAATCAAAACGCGCCATATACACATTTTTACTTCCAATATGTAAGACAGAATTTGATTTTTTTTTTTTTTTTGTAATTATCGTCCTCCTCTAAACCTTACTCACCTGTTAATCGATTCGATGAAAAGGGGAGTTTCACAACTAAAAGTTGCATCAATCTTAAATATGAAATTTCAGCATTTTAAGGCTAGCTGTTCTTGAATTATGTAAGATACGTACATACGTGCCGACTGACGAAACTAGTCAAAATGGATTCAGGGAGGGTCACAACGGATAATTTCTTGAATTCTTGAATCCCAAATTTTTCTCTCTCGAATTAAATCGTATATGGAAATGAAAATTGGATTTGTTTCTTCATACAACGCCTACTTGTTTGACCTATTATGCTTAGAGAGAAAATGAAGGATAAAACATTTTGTATAGCTCAGACAAATGAATTAACAAAAGTTTTCAACTAGCAAGACGTATTAATTTTGTAAACTTTAATTTAAGAAAAGCCAAATGTAAGCAATAAGGAAAGTTAAACTGCACAGAAGAAAATTCACAAGGCTGCGTTGAATTATTAAAAATATTCATGTCCAAATCAAAATGTCATTGACTCAAGAAATTCAGTTTATCTTGCAGGACTCATTTCAGCAATTTCGTTCTCGAATTATCACAAGGTTTATACATTGAAACATTTGTTCAACGCGAAAGGTCATCAGAATTCAAAGCCCTCTAGGGATGTTAACAGCTTGCGTTAGGTTTATTCTAGAAGATTATTATCTTCCATTCGTATTTTGCTTAGGCTATTTCCCCTTAGCTCTTCAGAGTAGTTATAACCTCAAGGAAATGGTATCTTATAACTGTAATTTTACTTCAAAGAAAGCCTTCAGTATAATGACATTTTAGATGTTATGTTTATTAGAACTGGAGTTGCAATGAAAGAGAAATGTGTCCTAATTGATAACATTATAAAAACAGATAACAATACTTTATATAAGCAATCAGTATTCAATCGTTAAGTTATAAAGAATAATGCACATTTATTTTTCTATTCACCACTTCTATGAAATTAGAAGCGACTGCCAAATGTATTTACTTTTGTGTTTTTAATTTATTTTAAAATTATAAAATACAACAGACAACATTAAATGAATGGCAAAAATGTTGGCATATAACACCAGAAAATCATCTGTGAGAAATAAAGCCTTCTATAAGCGACTGGCCATCCTCCACCAGACGTGGCAATGGGCCAGCCGAGACTTAGGATAGGACACTCACATTTAGCGCACACATACCTCATGGACAAGAACAGAAAGACCTCTCTGCAGAACATGTAATAAACCATACTGACTAACTGCAGAAACATTAAATACTTAGAGACCCCACATAACATGTAAGAGCTTCTTACGGACAGAAGCCACATATCGACAAAACAGTAAACCACCTTAAAAAATTGAATTTGTTTTGTAAAATTTAACTCCTCTTCTGTTTGATTTTTAAATCTGTTTTTGTTTGAATTTAATATAATTTTATATAATATAAATGTACTTGTATATCGGAAATATATATATATATATATATATTTCTTTTCTTTTGTTTAGAATAAAACCATTTTAAACTGTTACGTTTAATACTAGTTTAATGTAATATTTGTAGTATACTATAATATTTGTTGTTTTTATTACTTCTATTTAATGTTTATTTATCGAAATTAATTTCTTTTATTCTTGTTACAATTTTTGTCATTTTTCTATTATATTGATTTTATTACATTGTTAAATTTTGAGCCAAATCGCCCAGTTGGGATGCTCCTTTATAAATAAATAAAATTCAAACCTTTAATATTAGATTTTAAACAAAAATAATTTTAAATAAATTTCTACTAATAGCATACAAAAGTGCCAATTATGGTTACAAACTTTTCATTGGCAGAATTTTAGCAGTAAAGCGCAAGTATATTAGTTATTTCTCTAGTTATTATTTTTGCCCTCCAAAATAGAAGATCTAGCCAGACCTTCATTAAATCTCTGAGATTAAATATTTGTGAAGGAACGAGGCATTTTCCCACCCAAGGGGAATAAGTTGAAAAATTAAGTTTCAACTTCTGATTACAAAGGTTTCTCTGATTAAAGGAGAAATGGAGAATAGAATGTGAGATGATGTCATAAGCGTGTTTTGCCAAGCAGGTGGGGAATTCTGATAATTTATACAGCCATAGCGTGATGGGTTTTTTAACTTGAAGATATAGTGACCAAAGGAGTTACAGAAACTAACTAACCTACTAAACAGAAATTGAACGTCTTGCGCATGTACCTTGAACACAAACTACTACGGCAACTAAACCAGCTTCTTTTTGCGCAATGCTCAATCTTAGAACTCCAATTTTATTTAAGGAGAGTGAGAACAAAAGTTTTCATCTTTGAAAAATCATTATTATATCCGTAATTACTTCATCCAGTAGAAAAAAACATTAGGAACATTGCTGAACCGGCATCAGTTTGTAGTTGAATAACTTAATTCACTTAATTGGTAAACAGCGCCCTCTGTAATAGTCTTAGTACCTAGAATTCTAATTAATTACGATATTAATTAATTTAAACTTAGGCCTCTATAAAGTGGGGGTAAGGAAATTACACAAATGACTCTGTCGCACCTAAAATCATGGTCACTCGATTCGACTTCAGTTACTTAAGTCAAATATTAGTGAAATAAACCAGCGGAAAGAATACGCAGCATTTATTTCAACTGAATTGAAACTAGTTATCGGTCATGGATAAAAAACAAAAAAAAATGAATTTTAAATTGTACTATTTGCTTTCCAGTAGCCATCTTGAAAAAATCAAGTTACTTCATGTCTCAGCGTTTTTAAATATGTAGTAGATTTTGTAGTAAAAAGGATATTTCGTATTTTCTTGGCAATTTTATATTGGTTCATCCTAAAGAGAAATAGAAGCCATGCAAGAAGCGTATTATAAAACTCAAGAATCAGAAATAGAGGTACTATATAGAGGCATAATTGTACATACGCTTCAACCTAAACGGAGGTTTAGGATGAAGCGATATGTACCAATATTTCTTCTAAAGCCTACTTATTCAGTATATCAAATGGGGGAGGATCCATTCAAAACTATATAACAAACACATTTCTCTATTGAAGCGCTACCAATAAATATGTATTTGATACTAACTAAGGTACACAGCTTCGCCCGGGAAATCATTTGAGTCTGAATGATGATGGTATTTTTTTTTGGGCTTTATTTTGTACAATATTTTCCGGTCTCAATGCTTAGGATTTGCACCCGAGTCCGGCTTGCCGGGGATATGATAATAATAAAAGTATTTGTTAGTACTTAATTCTACAAAATACACAATATTTTCTTATTACCCGTTTAATAAAAGTGTATTAATCCATATATAATACTGTAAGTTTAATGAAATTGTATTAATCCATTGAGGTACTAATTTTAAGTTGTATAAATTCATACATGGATACGCATTGATAACTATAACAAAAGGTCTATGCAAATTACTTGCTTTGTAAATCACGATAAAGATGTACATATATAATAAAAGTTACTCTAAATATCAAATTAAACATCTTTTGTCATGTGCAGGTTTGCCAAAAAAAACACAATATGAAACGAAATATGAGGATTTTTCACTTCATGCCTCCCATACTCCTGTTTGTCCGGAAAATGATAATGTAGCTTATGGTCAAAAATATGGAGTTTCATTGATGTATATGACAAAAGTGTATATAACTATAGTTACTCTAAATAACAAAATAAAAAACTTTTGCTATGTGCACATTTGCCGAAAAACCAATAGGAAACGAGATATCGCTATTTTGAATTTCAGGCCTCTCTTATAACCCCCACTCCTGTTTGACTCAGAGAGTATTAGGACAGCCTGAAACCTAAGTTGGGTTAGTAGTAATATACATACTAAGTTTCATAAAAGTCGGTTCAGCCGTTTACGATTCTACAAAGGACGTACAAACAAACATTCATTTATATATATATATATATATATATATATATATATATATATATAGAGAGAGAGAGAGAGAGAGAGAGAGAGAGAGAGAGATTTACTCCAACTCGATATTCAAAGTAAATGTAAAACTAATTTTATTTAATGGAAAATTGGTCCCCAGTTAAATCAAAATTACCTTCATTACGGATTTTCCTTAGAAAAACTGATCCAATGTCGAGCCATCATTGTTAAACGAAGATTTGTGACAATCTGGCAATATTTCAGAGATAAAATAAGACGTGTAAAAATATTCTCTACATCTTCTATTTTGTGAAAATAAGAGTTGTTGTTTAATGGGATGAAACAGGGCATCTTTTATCGCTAATAGTAAAACCGGAAGTTCTTCATTTTCATTTTCGTGCTACATGAGCAAGGGTTCAACCGTGTATTTTCTTTCTCCAGTATTTAATTTATAAACTCGTTACGTCGATTAGCAACGACAGGAGGGGCGAAAAGTTAATTGAAAAACTCTAAACAAAATGTTTTATTAAATGCTTCATTATTCCATAATTATCTCATTCCATAGCAAAGGCGGAGTTTGGTTTTGAGTCTAGTGAGTAAGGAGGTGGGTTAGAAAATTAGTTTCAACTAATTAAAAAAAACTTACAAAGTGTCCGTTCTAAGGCTGGCAGATATATATTCAAATTGATGCTCCGGATCAAATAAAAAAGATTAGTTCAGCATGGAACTATCAACTCATCATGCACATTATCAGTGCTTTTCTAATAGCGTGATCTGTCAAACCAGATCTCACTTCTGACTCTTTCCAGCACCCCATTAACAAAAATCCGCCACAAGGGTTGAGTGGGCTAAGCAGATTTTCCACGAGCTAGACACCCTAACTCCATCCATCATGCTGCCGCCATCTATTCTCAATTTTCCCTGTAATAAAAAGAATATATAAAGAGAATTTAAGCTGGGCATGTGCATATTCACTGGCTCATGCGCACGAAATAATAACGAATTCAGCTAGAATATCGAAGAAAAACAAAAAAAAAAACAAAAGATTGAAAATACCTTGGTAAATCTTGGAGTTCCAGGGGAATCGTAGGAATTATAGAAAATTAAACTTTTAATGAAATTTCATATTAACAAAGATATTTGGATTTTTTTTCTTTGAACCTCTGTCAAACCTCTTCTCCTTGTCCGATGGAAACTATTCGTCGTATCTAAAGTTGAAATAGGGCGTTTTGAAATGTACTGTTTTATTGCTAATTTAATAAGTACAAATGGGGGGTTTGCTGATTGGTGAAAACCGTAAAATGCAAAATGACGTGTTAATATTAAATTTATAGAAAAAAAAAACGTAAAGCACAGCAATGTTAGCAAATTGTATTTACAATATGATCACCCCTACTTATGGGACGCCTGTTAAAAAATAATCTGTTTGGTAAAACCTTTATACAATTAAAAACTATTTATGGTTTGCGTATTTCTTATACCAATGTTTTACTTTTCGTAAAAAATTTACTAACTATTTGCTATCATACCTTGAAATTTTCGAAACAAAATACCTTCAAAACTAACCCTCCAATAAAAAAATGTGTAGAGCATAAATCCAAGATAATCATTTGCTAAGTCGAAAGGTGGATCATCACCCTAATAAAAAAAGGCCGTAATGTCAGTCTGTATCCCGTGAAATTGAGGATATTATGGATTATATATTGCAGAATTACTAGATCTCCTTTCATTTTTTGGTTTTGTTGTACAAAGTAATAACTTAAGTAGTATTATAATCACATTAATGTTTAAAAATGTTGACCATTATATCCAGATTTTGAGAAATATTTGGACTCAAAATGTTAAATTTAAGCTTTTAGAAATAACAACAGAAATTGAATGAAAAGTACTAATTTAAGGCAAGCGTAAGCTTATATGAATACCTTTTTATGGTACAATGTAAAAAAAAAAATAGTTTTACTCGATATAAATCAAATCTCAATTCAACTGTTCTTTAATGCTGTTTTTTTATGTCAGTTCACATAAAAAATGAGATTTACAAAATTAAAAAAATAACCTATTGTACATCTAGCATTTAAGGAAGTCATTAGCTACTGCTACACTACTCAGCAATCACACTCTGAAAGGTAATGCGAGACGTAAAGAGAAGTCAAGGCCAGTTAAACTCAATCAAATATATTTAGACAAAAAAATAAATAATGAGAAAGTTATTAACGAAGAGGAATGTCAATGGCCGCACTTCAGACTCCGTTTTTCGCAGGCTATAAATACACATTAACCAACACGTGGTTCACACTCCGAATGCCGGTAGGAGACTGTTCTTAACCTCGTCAAGTTAGATAGGGACTTCTCTATAGCAAAGAGATACTCGCGAACACATGAAAATTAAAAGACTAATTGTCAAGATTATTCATTCTCGAGTACCTCGCCACTATAACACCATGAAAATGACATCAATGACGAGGAGTAATTCGAACACGATAAATGTCAAGGGTGGTAACCTGTAGATAACCCGTCCCAATTAGCCTGAGTTGCAAAAAGTAGACGTTAATAATATTTATTTATTTGAGCTTCGCAGCTTTGGTGATTTTGCTCTAAAATAAGGCTTAAAAAACAAAACAAAACTTAAATAGAAACTAAATAATACAAAAAAATACCAAAATTAAACAAAACACAAAAGGAACACAAAACATAAAAGGAACATAGAACACAAAAGGAACACAAAAAAGTCCGCCACGCAGGGGCTGCGTAAACTAAGCAGATTTCCCACGTGAAGTTATACAGTAGATAAATCTGCCCAATAACAACTGTTGTAGTAAGGGATCTCTAAGCCTATTCAAGAGGGACGAGTAGTTATGGAAACGGCCACCAGAGCTCTCGGCGGAACGTCCCGAACATAGCCGACCCCTGCCGATCACATACAGAATACAAATGCAAATATCTCGGTTAATATTCAAGATAGAGAATAAATGTATAGACAAATATTTATAGTAAATTTAATTTGCAATAAGATTGGTTCAATACGATTTTTCGATCCGACGTATAGTAACGGAGATATTTCGAATTTTCGAAAATCCTCCCCTCTAAACCCCCCCTCCCACTGGTCCGATTTCAGCCGTTAACGAAATTGATCTTTCTTTTTACATAAAACGACTAAATATTGAGTTTGGTAACGATTAAAAAAAATTGCGACCGCTAGAGCGGTAACAGACAAATATATATATATATATATATATATATATATATATATATATATATATATATATATATATATATATATATATATATATATACAGTTTTGAACGGACCTCATTTTCGTCATCTACTAGGTAGGATCGATGGACATTTGAAGAAAAATGTCGAAAATTCCGTCATGAGTACAACCTCAATAGCTGATTTCCCTGGGGGAACACAAAAGGAACACAAAACACAAAAGGAACAATGGGTTATTAAGACTAGCAAAAAGAAGTGTTGGGTAGATTTTTTATCAAGTATTAATCACACATCTTCACAACATGATATTTGGATAAAAATTAATCAAATTAAACACAAAAAATACAAAGAACCAATTTCAGGACTACATCATAATAACAATATTATCACTGACCCTTTCATACTCTGCAATATATTCTGACAGCAATTCAGAGATACATCCAGACGTTAATAAATAATAATAACAATAACTGTTGACAACACAGAACGCCAGGTTACGAGTATTGGAACAACTACTCGGATAAGGTGCAAGAAAAAGGAAGTTGAATAAAAATTTCTAAGTGGCCAGAACGTTTTTTTTTTTTGTTTTTTTTATTTTTTTTTATTATAGATTATAACTTCAAAAAAATTAAGGTTATAGATAGCACTTACAAATGAATAATAATTACAAATGTTAAAATGTTCAAATGAGTTAAAAAAAGTAGATTTTCCAAGCTCTGAAAACAATGTGAGCAATGTTAATGAACATTAATGAAAAATCTCAAAAAATACATTTTGAGATAGTCTTTCAGTAAAACGCGAGAAGAGACTCGTGTTTATAAATTGTAAGAGAAGCTAGTAGACTCTCTTGATAGACATTATAACGGCTTCTTAGAAGGATGAATAAATTGATGAAGTAGATCAAACTTAACTTACAGCAACATTTTTAAAAGCATCAAGTCTTGATAAAAACAACGGTAAACTTATTAAAGTCTATATTAAAGAAAGTAAATTGGTTTGTATGAAATAAAATAAAATATATTAGACAACTATATACTGTGCTTTGAAGATACTTATGTCTAAAATATAAGTAGGAAAGAAACAAGATATGTCCAGGCAAAATATTTAATATTTAGTTCAATTATACATCAAAGCCATTTTATAAAATGTTTCAACTTTTACTTAAAACTATCCAACTTAAAAAGGACACATTTCCCATAAATATTATTTTCACTACTTGGTACTTTTATTATTCATTTGTAAGTTCAAAGCCTTTTGAAGCTAATTTATAAAACTCACAGATAACATTTTTTATCCATAATAGAAATGAATTTATGACAACTGCAGTGCTTCGTCTATGGGAATTCCTGAAACGCATATTACTGCCACTAAAGAAGGAAAGGCAACAAAACGAAGAAGGAAAAAATCAATAAACTTTAATTTATATTTATATTCAAGTCGTATCATCTTCTGCATTAAGCATAAAAAGCTTTTATAATTTCCCAAAATGACCATATACCATATAGTATTTACTAAAAATAATTTACGTTTTTTTAAAATAAAAACTTGTATACGCGCAAACATTTCCATAAACTGTCTTACATTAATGTTAAAAGCCGATATGTCTAAAACATTTGGATTGATGAAACTAAAAAGGATTTTTTTTTTTACCTGTGTAAATATATCAACGATTAATGTACTTACAAAAAAACCGGCTCCTTTATAATCATGAAAGCTTACCTTCTTCTTTTGGAATATTATTGTTGGGCAGTATTTTTCTTTATTTTACGTATCAATATCATATTTATTCCATTTATTAAAATTCCGTCACGCAGGGGCTGAGTAAACTAAGCAGATTTCCTACGTGAAGGTTTACAATAGAGAAGTTTCACGAGAGCTAAGCAATTAGGGAAACGGCCGAACGAGCTTTAGGCGGGAAAGTTACTCTTGTCCGTTAGCCGTCGATTTAATAAATTGCAAATATCTCAGTTATTATTCAAGATAGAGAATAAATGTATATAACAATAATTATAGTAAATGTAATTTGCAATAAGATTGATTCTGTACAATTTTTCGATTCGACGTATACTAACGGAGATATTTCGAATTTTCGAAAATCCTCCCCTTTAAACCCCCCCCCCACTGGTCCGATTTCAGCCGTTAACGAACTTGATCTTTTTTTTTACATAAAACGACTAAATATTGAGTTTGGTAACGATTAAACAAACATTGCGACCGCTAGAGCGGTAACAGACAAATATATATATATATATATATATATATATATATATATATATATATATATATATATATATATATATACAGTTTTGAACAGACCTCATTTTCGTCATCTACTAGGTAGGATCGATGGATATTTGAAGATACATTTCGAAAATTCCGTCATGAGTACAACCTCAATAGCTGATTTCCCTTAAGGGAAATCTGCTAAAAGGTACTGCTATTGATCAACCTGTTGCTCAGGTTACCATGTGTGTTAAGATTTTGGTATTAACCTCAGTTGGTAAACCAAGATTCGTGATCTTGATTATAATAAGAATATTTTAGTGAAGAATTAATAAAATAAAATTCTCAAAGTGGCTCGAAAAGGGCAGTAAACTGTAGATAACCAGCCTCAATTAACCTTAGTGGATCAAATTTGGACGTTAATAAATAACAATACCAAAAACAATTAATAGCATGTTTTTGTTGTAGCACAAATATTAACGTATTAATAATGACGTTAATATAGTCACAGATCTCGTTCCATATCGTCGTTAAAATTAGTTAATATATTTTGGAAGTAATGAATATCTCCAATAATTATTTATAGCCCAGCTTAAATAGCAGGTTTTGTTTTCATTGGTCCCGAACTAAAAGAGGAACACGGAATTGAAAGACTGAAAAAGACTGACGTCACTGCTCCTTTTAGCAGATTTCCCTTAAGCGAAATCAGCTATTGAGGTCGTACTCATGACGTGATTTTCGAAAAATGTCTTCAATTTATAAGCGTTTCATGCAAAACTAAAAATCAAGTTAGTTAACGTCTAAAATCGGATCACGGGGAGGGGAGCTTTAAAAGGGGAGAATATTGAAATATCTCAGTTACTATACGGCTAATCAAAAAATTGTATAGATTCAGTCTTATTACAAATTAAATTTAATATAATTATTGTCATATACATTTATTCTATATCTTGAATATTAACCTTGATATTTGCATTTTTCAGCCCTCGGTAAACCCCCAGTTCTACTCATGTCATATAAACAATACTCTGTTATATAATAAACCGCTTTATTTGAAAGTTAAATACCAAATATTGTTTTCAAGAGATCTTTATTATACGAGATACGTTCAAATATGTTTTGTTGATCCTCAGCCTTAAGTTCTTGGACTACTAAAATTTGAGCGATGGAGATAAAAATTATTCCGATTCAGTATAAATTACTGTAATAAATATAGAAAATAGATTTCAATAAAGTTAATATGTTATATTCAGATATATTTCAGTATCTGTGTTTCTATCTATCTGTTCAGCTCTGAGAAGTTTGCAGACCTGTTTGTTTACAATTCAGACGTTTTCTGTTGAGAGGTTTTTGCAATTGACTGAAAGTTTTCTCATTATCGTTTGTATTTATTCACTTAATATTCGGTGTTGTCACAAAGAAAATCTGCTTAGTTTACGCAGCCCCTACGTGACGTACTTTTTATAAAGTTTCACAGAGATTGTTAATTGCATACCTGACTTATGATTGATAAATTATAATGCCTCAAGAATGTTATTTGCCTATTTCATATAATTGTATACATATTTTTAGACTTCAGTAGAGCACTTGAAACTATGTATATATTTATGTCATTGCAAATGAAGTTCGTGGGGGAATTCACGTGCTGAGAGTTTCGAGCCAACGTTTTCCGAAACAGTATTTCCAAAGTAACAAAATAACTTGTTACTTGTTGTTGAATTTAGAGAAGTATCTCTAACGTTTAGAACGGTATATGAGAAGTGGTGTGATAGAAGGAAGCTTGAACGGAGAACAACCGTTGTCTCTTTTATGGGTTCCTATTCAACAACTCTTACTTTCAGAACCATCCTCCCCCTTTCAAAGACTCGGGAAACAGCTTTTTTTCTCCCCCATCCCCCTTCCTGAGGAGGCAAACACTAGGACGATACACGAGTGGAATCAAGGCCAACTATCCATGGACCTAGACACACAATACCCGGGCCAGGGAACTAACTATTCTAGGCCTGTTGTCCATTGGGGGTATCTCTAGCACTGCAACTACCTGATTAGCTAGTTAACTAATAGTTAGCGAACTCTATTTGGATAATCCGAACCCAATCACACTGATGTACATTTGTGATCCAGCCAATAGTATTGCACCTCCCTATTTTCCCTAATTTGCATCCCTAAGGCAATCAATCACTTTAATCCGGCTACATGAGTTCCTCCGTCGTTTAAAGATATAAACTACAAAAAGTCCGTCACGCAGGGGCTGCGTTAACTAAGTATATTTCCCACGTGCGCTACGTATTATCTCAAAACGTAAAATACCAATAATAACAATATTTAGTCTATAAACAAAGTGCTTCATAACATAACAGAATATTGTTAATATGAGATGAGTAGGAGTGGAGGTTTACTGAAGACCAAAAACTAAAAAATGCAAATATCTCGGTTAATAATGAAGATAGTGAAAACATGTACATAACAACATTTATAGAACATTACATTTGCAATAAGATTTGTTCGATACAATTTTTCGATCCAACGCATAATAACGGAGATATTAAGAATTTTCCAAATTCTTCCCCTCTAACTCCCCGCCCCACTCCCCCTTGTTCGATTTCAGACACAAATGAACTTGACTTTCTTTTTATATAAAACGATTATATATCAAGTCAAGACCTCAATATCTGGTTTCCCCTAAGGAAAATCTGCTAAAACGTCAGTCACGCAACTGCTGCGCAAACAAAGCAAACAAAGACTTCAAAATGATCTCATCTCCTCCACCCATTCTCTATTTCTCCCGTAGTAAGAAGCCTAGGTAAAGAGAAATTAAAATGTAAGCTGGCCATGAGATATGTAATGAGTTGAATAAAAGTGAAGGTTTACTAAAGGCTGGAACAAACAAAACACAAATAACCCGGTTAATATTCTAGTTAGAAACTAGATGAGGCTATAGTTGTAGAAAATCAAATTTTCAACATGATTCGTTTCATAATAAACTTGATATTCCTACTTTCATTCTCCCCCCCCCCTTCCAAACCTCCCACTTCCCAGGCCATTACCTAACATAACCTTAAGTTTTACATGAAATGGTTGAGTTATCAGTATAAATGAATCAGATTCTCTAACACCAGAAACACATTGAATTAAGGCCCAGTTGCTTAGACCTAAGACATGTAAACGTCCTTACCTTAATGCCTATTTTATGTGTAATCATATTTACATATTAAAAAAAGAAAATAAAAAAAAATGCCGTACTTGTTAATATTATTAGTTCATAAGGTCACTTAAATTTTTAAAATAATTGTAATATTCACTAACAATAAGTTGCAATATGACAGCCTACTTATTGTTAATTACATTTATAAGCAATCATCTACTTAAATAGGAAATCTTATGTTTATGTTTCTTTTTGTAATATTCTAGTGGTCAGAAGCAAGACTATAAATTATTTTGTAAATTTCGTTAAATAACGAAATAAAGGATATTTATAAAAATTAAAAAAAATGAATCACACAGTATTTATTTAAATTTATCTCATCATTGTAAAAGTTCAATAAAACCAGTAGTCTCCAATATATTGTTTCATGATATGTCAGGTTATTGTTAATATGAAAACATTAGGAGTGGGGGGTTTTCTGAAGGCTATATATATTTTCAGAAATGCTTTCCTTGTAAGTATGATCAAGTATTTCAAGAAATTCATAAGATTTAATACAAAAGGCCGATATCCTTCTCTAATCAAGCCTTCTCTTGAATCTTTGTTAATAAGAGCTTCTGTTCTTTTAACAGAATGAACCTTGAAAACAATGGCCGTTTCCTTGTTCTTTAGAACATTCACCCAAAGCTATTTTATCTCAAACCTTCACCTGCTACTTTTTTTTTTATCTCACAAACAATAGTCAAGAAAACGCTTTAAGTCTCTATTCAGGCACTTCACTCCTTTCTATCAATGAATCCAAATGTAAGCAGATTGAGAAATTCTGAGAAGATCAAAAGGGCTCTCGGTCTGTCTTAATTTAAGTTTTAAATGGAATTCAGTCTTTTGTAGACAGTAATATCAATAGTAAAATGGAATATGTAATATATTGGGTTAAAACTTTTAAATCGTAAAAGAAATCTTTTTAAAAATAATTTTAATGTAAAGAGGACTTCAATTGAAATGCTCAAAATAGAGTGCCCAATACTTTCCTACTTTGATAAACATTTTACAGGAAATGTTACTTTTCTATGAAATAATTCTTTATTTGAATGATAAATTCTTTGAATTTGATGATCATAAAGTAAAGTATTAACTCCATACCCAGAAATGAAATTACCAAGGATTTAATTCTTCCCATGGTACACCTGATATTTTAGGAAAATTTCTTCAAGCAATTTATTTATTAGTTATAGAAAATTAAATATGCTAAAACATGCACCCTTATTTATAACCAACTATAACTGAAAATGTAAATCTTATTTTATGATTTTGGTTGTTTACATTATTAGTACACGAAAGTAGAAAAAAAATCTGTTGTGAAACTTATCAAAAATAAATGTGAACACCTGAAAGAATCACTATTGTAAAAAATGGGGGGGGGAGAGAACTTATTTAGATATAATGCAAACGATTAGGTAAATCAACACGTTCAAAAATCCAAATAAAGTAGATCACAAGACAAATCAATAAAAAAAAAAATTTACTCAATGGATGTTAAGTAAACTAGTACAAAAGATATTTAATTTCTCAGAGATTTATGGTTGATATCGCTACTAATTTTATTAATTTTTAACTAATATGTTTCTAGGTCCTTTGACCAACCCTTCAGGGATCAGAAGTACTCGTCAAAGTGAATGATATTTCCACAAATCATCATTCTTCTAGATGTTAGAACTTAGCCACTGCAAAAACAACTAACCCTGAAGAGGTGGTACAGAGAGCACGAAACAAGTAGGCCAAAAAATGAATCAAATTTACAATATTTTTATTTTTATTTGTATTTAACAGCCCATCCATACATCTCTGAAGAGTATTACAAATTTAAGTCAGAATAATTATTAAGATAAAAGTTTTATTGTTGATTATAGCATTAGGAAAGATAGTATATTTTAAAGAGTTTAAGAAAGTACAATAGGAAATAAGAAACAATGCAGAAGATTAAAAAATGGAAATGTATAAATATATTAATTTTGTTGAAACACAGAATAGTCATATTTGAAATAACAAAGCCAATCCCGTGATTGGATAGGAAGAATAAGATAAGCACATGGCTACCTCTCTATTTGTTTTGAATATGTCCTTATGTTGATAGCACTTATATTAAAGCTGAAATTGCTTTATATCCACTAAAGATCAGCTTAACTTGGTAATAAAAGAAGAAATTAGCATAGTATTGCGAACTACAACAATTATTGTTGTTAATTGTTTATTAGAATAAAATCGAATTTGTTCAGCAGAATATCATCACATGCAGCACTAATTGAAATGTTAGAATGTTGCGTAAAAATAATTAAAGAACGTGTGTAACGTGAAATTTATAAAATATATAAATTACACTTTATTGTATATTTTCATTTTAACTTGTACACTCTTTTATATGAATTTAATACTTGGCCTTTTGGCGCAGGCATTAAAATAAATGGCATACGTAGGTGGATTTCCTAACAATTATCTATCCAATGATTTATCACTAAATGCTGGACGGTAGAGGAACGAATTGATCAAGAACTATAAAAAGGTCTTGTCCTCTAAAAGTACTTTAATATATTCAGAGTGCACTTTCAGATAATATAAAAACCGCGTATAATATTAAAAAAAAAGTTCTTCAAAATCAATAAGAAGGAAGAAGCGGCAAGGCTTCGACATGTCAGTGACGGGCCCTGTCATCTCTACGGGGACTGAGATTCAGTCGCCCAACTGCTTTCGGTCGGGCTATACTTCTTTAATTAGGTACCTCCTACATCGCCTCTCAAGTATGAACATTGGGGTTTTTATTTTGTCATTTTCACTCTAGTACCTCCGTTGGTTCAGGGGGATTTTCACCTCATTGTGATATAGTAAATACAAGTTTTTTGCCAAGTAATTGGTCTGTTTTTAATTTAGCTCATTTATGTACTTTTAGCTTTTTATTTTTATGACCGTACGCTCATGGTTTTTATATTTGTTGGTTGACTATTTTTTTAAATTTTCGGTTATATTTGTTTTTTATTGTTTTCTGTATATTTCTACACTGTTGACCATTCTATGATTGTTATTTTGTCTAAAATTTTTTTTTGTTTGTCAGTATGCACTAATGACAGTCTCTGAATGTGCACTCTGCACATATTAAAGCACTTGTAGAGGACAAGGCCTTCTTATTGAACCTGATCAATTACCAAATGGTCAATACTGTAAGTCACTCAATGAATTCCAATAATCTTCTTTAAATACATGCACAAAATAAAGCGACACTACTTCCTTATCAGTCATAAATAAAGAATAAAGAACTGTTAAGAGTTGGAATCATTTATTCTAATCGAATCACAAAGCTGTCGAAATACAGACTTTATAAAAGAACCAAATGCTCTACAGAGAAAGTACAGCATTAGATCAAGCCTTCTAAGAATGGATTTGAATTCGTGGCTACTCGATCGTTTTTGGGGATTCCAGTAGATTTAGTCAATTTGTAGATTAGATATATTTCAGGAACGTAAAATAAACAACAATAAATTGAAAAGTATATATCTAAATGTACAGGAACATTGTTTAAACAAAATCAATATTAAAAGGATAATTCTGCATCAGACGCTTAAATTATAAACTAGAGTACCATTGTCAAGGAAAAGTTGTGGTGTAGGAGTGGTGCGTTATGTTGTATTGCAATTAAAATTAGTGATTTACTAATCAATTCACTACCATACTACACTTTGCATTAGTGTGCTCATGTGCAATACATGTAACATGAAGAATTGTGTGAGAGAAAAATAAAAATAAGAGCCAGTATTAAAAAAGAGATGTAATACGGATTTAAAGAATATATTAATAACTTTTACTATAAACAATAAATAGTTTGTATTAGTCATAAACTAATGGTTAGATTAGTTATTAGCTTCAATAATTTCTCACGATATGTCGATTCTGTCCATGAATATATACCCAAATATAAATCTTATCTTCAGGCTTATCAAGAAAAATCTCCAGTAGTAATAATCAGCTGATTTATAGTTTTTAAAAGAAATAGAAAATGAGTGTGTTGACATAACATTTTTTTTTCAATTGGAGTGTATAAGGTATTATTATTTTTTTTTTCATATTAGTCCCAAATGTACATTGACAACATGGTGTCATTTCGGATTATCGCCATATGTTGAATGAATAAGGTTGAAATAGTAATTTATATGAAACTAGCACTACATTTCAGTGTCACAAGATATAAATTATGTTATTTTATAGAAAAATGCAAATCAAAAAATGTTTCTTAGAAAGATATACTACTTCAAAAGTGACTATTTACTTTTTAAAGTTCATTTACCTAGGATTGAAAGGATTGGATACAGTGTAACGAGTATGCTGGGAGACAGCCAAGTAAATGAAGTAAATAAACGGGAGATTTCACTATATTTTAAAAAATACACTTTCCAAGTTATTTTTTTATAAACTACCCAGTTATCAATGGCAGATTAAGTCAATATATAGAAAAGTTGGCAGTTTTATTCAAACCGACGGATCGGAATAAAACTACAGTCTCAAAATCAACAACATGAGTGGACAGTTATTTACATTCCAATTTAACAGATCATAGAAGCTATCTTTTTGAAAAATATAGAAGAAAAATAGAGAATATATAAAAGAAAAACGATTCGCATATTGACAGATATATTGTGTACTATTTACATTTAAAATCACCGTTGTGAAAACATTCGTTTTCGATTCCGCAAACACAAATAGAGTCTGAAATATATGATTGGTCCGATATTCCCTGTCCATATCTCACCACTCACTTTAGAGTCCTTGTCCAGTGGCATTCATTCTATTTGGTAATACACTTCCATTTTGCTTGATCTAATTGTGTACGAGCAACAGATAGATGATAAAGTGCAATCGACTACGTAGAGAAGAATTGATAAATACTTATGAAAGAAGAATAGATAGAGAATAGAGGAGAAGTTGAAAGAGAAGAAGATCGAAGGGCAATAAAGTTTGCCTTTATAGTGTAGTAAACGGTATTGCCATGTCCGCCATTTGCAACCTTACCTTGCTCGGAGTCGCCGCTTGGATTTGCCATAGTATTCTGCTTACGTCACTTGCGATAACCTTAATACACTCGGCTCATGCTCTGGGGGTCCACTGCTAGAACAAACAAACAATCTTTGCCATCTGGAAATATTTTTCTTTCTATGATGAAAAATCTATAAAAAATTACAAACTTCAGTTTCTATAATTATACAAAATGAATATCCAGCAATTATTCTCAATAAATCCCTCGTAAATTTAAGTATGAATAAAGAATACGCATTGGAAAATTCATATATTTTGAATACCATGACATTAAATAATTAAGGCATCTAAAATTCAGAAGCAACCGGCCGGAGTAAGCGCATTTGTGCATCGAGTATATTCTCTTGCTCAAGAGTGCTCCTTCAAACGTGTAGGAAATAATGGTTAAGGAAAGTCCGTCACGCAGGGGCAGCATAAACTAAGCATATTTCCCCATTAAGTATTATCGAAATTCCTCCCTTCTAAACCCCCTCCCACTTGTCGGATTTCAGTCATTAAGGAACAAGACCTTTTTTTTTACATAAAACGACTAAATACGAGTACATATAATTTTGAACGGACCTCAATTTCCTCCTCTCTTCATCTCCTAGGTAGGATTGATGAACATTTTAAGACATTTTTTGAAAATCAAGTCATTAGTACGACCTCAATAGCCCCCTCAAGGGAAATATAATAAAAATAAACCATGCAAATGGAATAATTATGTAGCGAAGGGAGTGCGTAGGCTAAGCAGATTTTCATGTGCTAAAATAACACACAGATGCTTGAAATTTAAGCTCGTCTTGAAATCTTTTGTAATAAAATAGCCTTAAATGAGGATCGAAAGAGAAGAGTGTTTTACTGAAGGCTGAAAAAAAAGTGGCAGCTACAAAAAGAATTAACAATGAACAATTTCATTATAGGAAGGAGCTTTATTTTGACAACGAGATTTCTTACAGAATGGTATTCATGGTAGTGATAACTCAGGTACATGTAAGTTTTAACAAACGCCATTCTTCCAATTTTAGGCTTGTTGAACATTAGAAATTGTTTTTCGAAACCTCATTATGATCACAACTCCAATAGCTGATTTTCATTAAGAGAACCCTGTTAAAAGTTCGGCTTTACTCAAAACTTTAGCTCATTGGGAAAGACAGTAAGTGGTCACTTGCTGTCTTTCCCAATGAGCGCATTTAACTCTGAAGGTGGGGACAATAGTCTTCGAAAGCGCTTAGCACCGAAATAAAACAAAATTGTGAAGATTTGGACGCCTTTTTCTCTCTCCAAGTAAAAATATTCTTCACTTCCAACAACACTGCGTTGGGACTCTATTTTCGTCATCTATTAGGAAAGATCGATGGACAGCGGAAGAAATTTTTCAAAGATGGCGTCTTGAGTACAATATTAAAGGAAATCTCCTAAAAATAAAAAGTACATAGAATTCCCTTTACTTAAGACAGGAAACTAAAGAGTCGCCATGCAGGAGAAGATTATCCCACTTGGTGGAAAGACACGCTCTTGGTCTCATGTCAGGATCTAGTATCCCGTTATAAGAACCTTGAAGGAATCAAAATTTAAGCTGGACATTTTGTGGCCTCTTAAATAAATAGTGATCCTCAGTGAAAAGTGAAGATGAAGTACTCTGGAAACTCTCCGCAGATTAAATCACAGTGAACTATTAATGGCATCAAATCCTGATCGTCATACAATGTAAAAAAAAGTCCGTCACGCAGGGGCTGCGTAAACTAAGCAGATTTCCCACGTGACGTTTTACAGTAGATAAATCTGCCCAATAATACCTGCAGAAGTAAGGTATCTCTAAACCTATTCAAGAGGGACGAATAGTTATGGAAACGGCCGCCAGAGCTCTCGGCGGAAATTCCCAAACATAGACGGCTCCTGCCGCCGACACACAAAATACAAATGCAAATATCTCGGTTAATATTCAAGATACAGAATAAATGTATAGAACAATATTTAAGGTAAATTTAATTTGCAATAAGATTGATTCTATACAATTTTTCGATCCGACGCATAATAACGGAGATATTGTGAATTTTCAAAAATCCCCCCCTCAAAACCCCCCCCCTCCCACTGGTCCGATTTCAGCTATTAACGAACTTGATCTTCCTTTTTACATAAAACGATTAAATTCCGAGTTTGGTAACGATCAAACAAAACTTGCGACCGCTAGAGCGTTAACAGACACACACACATATACGAGTATATATATATATATATATATATATATATATATATAATTTTGAACGGACCTCATTTTCGTCATCTCCTACCCAGGATCGTTGGACATTTGAGGAATTTTTTCGAAACTCGCGTCATGAGTACGACCTCAATAGCTGATTTCCCTTAAGGTAAATCTGCTAAAAGAACCTACACTAGTGATTTTAATTTAATCCCATTAAACGTAATTTATGACCGATCGACTAAAGAAGTGATACTCTTTCGTTTCCCAATAAATCAATAGTATTTGGAATACAAAATCTATTTAGAATAATATAGCTCTAATCGTAATTAATATAATTCTCTTTATTCTTTTTGACTTTTAAAACTTTCAGTTGACAAGACTTTCAAGAAAGGCACTATAACCCTCTACTCCCGAGTGGTATTTCAAAAGAAAAAGTAATCGAAGGAACTGATCCCTCTGAAATTCTATTCTCCCTTGGGAGATTGCTAAAGAAAATAAAAAAAAAGAAAAAGAATGATTAGTTTCCGAAGCCAACTGTAGGATAGAATCTTATTCAAGAACAATTATCAACTGATCGATTGAGAAAGGCAAGGCAGTGGAAAACGAGCTCTCGCTTGTGTTTAATCTAGTGTAAGCAACCCCAAGCCAGACGGTCTTGTCGGGGCAACGAAAAACTAAAAATACTTTGCTTACACCCTCCTAGCTTGGTTTCTTATTGAAGGATCTATCACCAGGGTATAAATTTTGATAATTCAAACTTTTTAAAAGCAAGATAGTTTCATCTACGTCCATCATGCAGGTGCTGCGTAAACTAAGAAGATTTCCCACGTGCCGGAATCAACGTCATCTCAAATAATTTTTTCCATTTCTCCACTAATAATCAGCCAATGAAGTCGTGAAATCAAATTTTAGTTGGTCATGACAGGATTAATGATACTATTTCCGATAAATGGATATCCTATGAATAGGATTGGGGGAGTTAACTGAAGACTAGCCACAAAGAAATACAAATAACTCCCTAAATATTCAAATTGGAGAAATAGTGTATAGAACAACAATTGCACAGCATTAAATTATTAATAACATTTTCCGGTGCAACTCAAAATTACTAAAATATTTTGAATTTTCAATTTCCCCTGGTTTGGTTTTATCTATTAAAGGACTTCATTTTTTTTTTCAAGAAACGCTTAATTATCGAGTTTGGCAATAGCGATCAATAAAAAAAGTTGTATATATACATAAAATTTTGAACTGATTACATTTTTGTCTCTCAGGTTAGGATCGATGGATGTTGGATGAAATTTTCGTAAAAACCTAAAGAATACAACCTCAGTAGCTGATTTGCCCAAAGAAATAATATTAAAACTCTAAAATGCTTGAAACTGGACTGCCATAACCAAAAATAGTTTATTTATTTCACTGTTCCACCAAATTCCACCCCTGGACTTTATAATTAAATTGGAAATTTCATTATATGAAAAATTGTGAAAAGGAGAAAGAAACCATTGTCACTAAAACATTTTTTTGTCCCTAAAAACACCCTGTCGTCACTAAAAAGAATCAAGCACCGTTTTAGTCAATCACTAATAGAATTAAGAGGGGAAAAATGATGGTTCTAAATAGATCAATATATACGAACATTTTAAAGGAATGAAATAATAAAATAATTTTTTTAACCGATAAATCGTCTTGAAGGACTTAAAAAGTTATTCTAAAATTCTATTTACACATATATGTAATTGTTTACAAGCACCTTTACTTTTTTGTTCACGTATTTTTGTGGCACAGGTAAGAGGCTTGAGTTAAGGCATTAAAGTTAATCGCATTAGGTAAACCTAGAGCGGTGGGTTCGATTACCGCTTGGGCAATAGTAATTCATTTAGTGATGAACTCATTAAATAAAATCGCCATACCATCCTTGCTAGAATAGGGCTGTAAATGTGTTTAACCAGTACTAATTAACCATTGAAGCACAAATTGAAAGTCAATAAATAACATTCTAGGAAAGTTTTATTAATATATCATATTTATTGTTAATTGTTAAATTATTAATAGTGAAGTTATTTAAAATTACAGTAATGCGAGTAATATCCTAAAGCTACAGAAAGCAGCAGTTGAATAAACTCCATTAGTACAGGGTTACTCTGAGTGGAAAACAGGAACAATATGTCTTCCATGAATTTTTTAAACACTGCTGTAGAGTTTCAATATCGTTCACACAGCTATCTCTATAGAAAGAGTATAGATTAACTGATTATTTTTGTCTTATCTTGTTTGTTAGTTCAATAGATAAAGCGTGCAATTAAACAGGAGGGGCACCTGGACATAGTTCATCTAGAAATTGGAGAACAAACAAAATATATTCCTTTTATCAATTGAATTCGGAAATAGAAACAATTAAATTGTAAGAGATTAGAAAAAAAATACCTGTAAATTAAATAACAAAAGAAAAAAAATGGTTGAACACCTTACGGATTTTATTAATATTTTTAAAACATCATAAATAGATGACCGTCATTTATTAGACAAGAACTTGACAAAATGGATATTTATCAAAACGTTTCGTCCTCATAAAGAAAAGAAAATTCCTTATTTTTTAAATTATGTTAAACATAAATATTATAATAAGACTTCTAAGAATAAATGTAAAACTAGAGATACCGAACTCTATGAATTAAATAATTGTGATAATGTCTTATGTTTGGATTAATTATTGATCAAATATATATTAATATTCAATATAATCGTGAATAAATGTCTATATAATGATAAAGTCCGTCCTGCGTGAATAGAAATACAATTACTGAAATATATCTGAAGATAACGTATTAATTTTATTGAAAACTATTTACTATATCTAGTACTGTAATTTATAATGGATCAGAATAATTTTTATCTCTATCAACCAAATTTTAGTAGTCCAAGGAACTTAAGAAGGGGGGATAATATATTTGCATTTATCTCGTATAATAAAGGTCACTTGAAAACAATTTACGGTATTTAAGCTTCAAATAATGTGGTTTATTACACAACAGAGTATTGTTTATGTCACATGAGTAGAAGTGGGGATTTTCTGAAGACTCAAAACTGAAAAATGCAAATATCTCGGTTAATATTCAAGAAAGAGAATAAATGTATATAACAATATTTATAGTACATTTAATTTGCAATAAGGTTGGCACCATACAATCTTTTGAGGCGACGTATTGTAACGGAGATATCTCGAATTTTCAAAAATCCCCCTCCCACTTGTTCTGATTTCAGCCGTTAACGAACTTGATCTTCCGTTTTACATAAAACGATTAAACACCGAGTTTGGGGGCGATTAAACAAATATTGCGCCGCTAGAGTGTTAAGAGATTTTCGTCATCTCCAGGGTAGGATCGATGGACATTTGAAGAAATTTTTCGAGTCTTGAGTACGACCTCAATAGCTGATTTCCCTTAAGGGAAATCTGCTAAAACAACTAATGTATAAATTATTTCTATTAAGTTATACCATAACCTTTATATAAATTAAAATGTACTCTTTCAAAATGATATCTAAAGAGGCATAACTTCAAAATAATAATAAAAAGTAATTGAGAATGAAGTCGGTTTATTACACAATCATCATTATTAAAGAAGCTGCCTAATGGAACGAATTATTTTTATGTATCTATGTCCCTCCCTCCCCTTTAACTCTCTCTTTTCTCTCTCTCCTATTCTCCATCTGTTAGCCTCACTCTCTCTCACACAACAGATAAATACAAAAAAAAAGTCCGTCACGCAGGGGCTGCGTAAACTAAGCAGATTTCCCTCGTGAAGTTAAGTAAAAGATATATATATATATATATATATACATACTGATAACACAACACCACCGTGAATAAATACAAACGGAAATAAGAAATGTTTCGGCCAATTTCAATAACCTGCCAACAGGAAGCGTTAGGTTAGAAATGTAAACAAACGGACCGGGCCGCCTCACACCGGAAAGAAAAACATTACTGAAATATATCAGAATATAACATATTAATTTCATTGAGAACTATTTACTATATCTAGTACTGTAATTAATAATGAGTCAGAATAATTGTTATCTCAATCAATCAAATTTAAATTTTTGTAGTCCAAAACCTTAAGACGGGGGGGGGGGGGTCACCAGGACATATTTCCATGTATCTCGTATAATAAAGGTCTCTTGAATACAATTTTAGGTATTTAAGCTTGATATAAAGTGGTTTATGATATAACAATATTTATAGTAAATTTAATTTTCAATATGATTGGTTCTATACTATTTTTCAACCCGACTTATAGTAACGGAGATATGTCGAATTTTCGAAAATACTCCACTTTAACCTCCCCCTCTCTCTGGCCCGATTTCAGCCATTAGCGAGCTTGATCTTTGTTTTTACATAAATCGATTAAGTAACGACCAAACAAAAATTACGACGCTAGAACGTTAACAGACAAGTATATATATAATTTGGAACGAGCTTCATTTTCGTCATGTCCTCGGTAGGATCGATGGACATTTGAAGGCATTTTTCAAAAATCGCGCGATGAGTACGACCTCAATTGCTGATTTTCCTTCAGGGAAATCTGGTAAAATGTCATTACGGAAGCTCATCACCCATCACCATATAAATGAGATTAACGCAATTATCACATTTCCAAGAAATATGGTCTCCACTTTGAGACTGATGAATTACAGTCGAGGTTGATGAATGCAACCTCAATAATATATTTCCCTTGAGGACAATTTTCTAAAACTAACCTAAACGTTTATTTTAACCCTGAAAGTTTGCTTGTTAGTGCCTTAACATTGGGTTGACTCAGCACAAGGCATATGGATTTGTTTTGTACTGGTAAAAGCACTGGCTGGTTTGGTAGAAGCTGACGTGACGAGCAAAATGTGATTTATTATGCAGCAGAGTATTGTTTATGTAACATGAGTAGAAGTGGCGGTTTGATTATAGCTGAAAACTGAAAAATGCAAATATCTCGGTTAATATTCAAGAAGTGAATAAATGTATATAACAATATTTATAGTATATTTAATTTTCAACAAGATTGATTCTATACAGTTTTTCGATCCGACGCATAATAACGGAGATATTTTAATTTTTCGAAAATCCTGCCCTCTAAACCCCCCCTCCCCCTGGCCCGATTTTAGCCGTTAACGAACTTGATCTTTCTTTTTACATAAAACGACAAGATACCCAGTTTGGTAACGATTAAACAATAATTGCGACCGCTAGAGCGGTGAAAGACAAATATATAGGTATATATATAAAGTCCGTCACGCAGGGTCTACGTAAACTAAGCAGATTTTCCACGTGAATTTATACAATAGAGAAATCTCCATACGAGAGCCAAACAGTGACGGCAAAGGGCCGAACTAGCTTTTGGCGGGAAATTCAAAAATTCGTTATCAGCCCAAATTTAATAAAAATGCAAATATCTCGGTTAATATTCAAGATAGGGAATAAATGTATTAACAATATTTATAGTAAATTTAATTTTCAATAAGATTGATTCTGTACAATTTTTCGATGCGACGTATAGTAACGGAGATATTTTGAATTTTCGAAAATCCTCCCCTCTAAACCCCCCCCTCCCACTGGTCCGATTTCAGCGGTTAACAAACTTGATCTTTCTTCTTACATAAATATCGAGTTTGGTAACAATCAAACAAAAATTGCAACCGCTAGAGCGGTAACAGACAAAAAATATATATATATATATATATATATACAGTTTGGACGGACCTCATTTTCGTCATCTACTTGGTAGGATCGATGGACATTTGAAGAAAAAATTCGAAAATTCCGTCATGAGTACAACCTTAATAGCTGGTTTCCCTTAAGGGAAATCTGCTAAAACTCACTTAATATTCTTGTTAGTAAAACGGTGTAAACCAAAAGTATTAGTACATTACTTACGTTACTTTTAGTACGTCATATAAAATTACATTTTTTTTTATCCGACGTATAACAACGACGATAAACATGATTTTGTTTTACGGGTATACTCTATCTCTTGTTCCCAGACCATCTGACCCGATTACATCCATTATTGAATTAATTTCTTTATGAATCGGTGAAATATTAAATATGGTTTAAGTATAAATTATGGCGTCTGAAGCGTCAAGTATTCGTTAGTGGCATGATATTCAGTAGCGACTTTATTCATGCATCTCACATACTCACAAGCACTAAAAATGTATAGAATAACAATTATATCTTTGAAATAAAGGACAATGTACCCATTTGAGAACCTAAAAATAGTGTTAACAAAAAAAAAATTGTATAATCTTAAGGCGATTTTATCATTCTTAAAATTAAGTGTAAATTATTATCTTTTTATCAATTGAACCTATAAATTATTTCCATACAGCTAATTTAATATTGAACTTGGTCGTTATCAATAAAGAAGTTTTACTCTTTGTGATGAAATTACATCAATGTTGTAAATTGAATGATAACGCTATTTAGATTGAAGTTAATTTGTTTTTGTTTTTTAATGTTTGTCTGTAAACTCTCAAGCAGCCGGAGTTTTTATTTGATCTTCGCCAAAGTTAATATTTAAAGATTTCATAAAAAACTTAAAATCAAGTGAGCTCATCGTTAAATTCGGGAAATCTTGTTAATAAGGTAATGGTGAATAATTATAGTTCTATAGAATTTCAATATTAGAGGATGTATTTGTATTTTTTTGTTTCCAGCCATCATTAAACACCCACTATCTACCTCTAGTGGTAATTTTACTTTAAGATATTCTCATTAAATATCTCATCTCTGCAGTTAGTTGGGGTCTTAATGACACTGAAAAAGAATTTTCTTCGGATGCTATACAATACGCATATATCTTGCAAAAACGTTATCACGCAGTTGTTTGATGTTAATGTTATAATTTGTTAAATTATGAACAAAAATAATATTGGTTTTGGTGAGAAAAGTTGAAAGTTCGCATAATATTCTCCTTTGCTAGTCACTGGATATCCAACCTTTAATTTTCACTCTATTTAAATGAATAAGAGGTAATCCTCATTAGCTGGAACATGGAGGTAGGGAGAATTCCAGGAAGGGACGATTCCTTTTACCTTAAGTGAATTTAGTAATTTCATTTTCTTCAAGTAAATGCGGCCTCTTCATTCCTTTCTCCTCTCTTGGGCGTAAGGAACATCCGTAGGGACGTATTATCATCAGGTAGGGAAGTTTCTCGTTAACATGTTTATGGACAATTATACAAGTGTTTATAATTAGAGCACGGGCATTTTCGCATTTTTGCGAAATTGAAGAATTCACAAGCCAATATCTAGGAAAATCTAATAATTTACAATACCTGAAAATTCCATAGAACTCTCGTAACTCATCAGTTCATTTGTAAAGGAATGGATTATACTAAAATAAACACTTAAAGAATTGGGGAGGTAGTACATACTAGCTCTGTTACTTATTCTGCTAGAAGTTCGTCTATCGTATTTGAAGTTGGTAGCATGTCAAATCATTAAATTTCATATTGGAAAGCCATTTTCGACTCCTACAATGATCTTCTTCAGTTCCTTATCTCTTATCAGTACGTGTTAGCTTCCAGATAGCCGGAAAATAAGGGAAACACACTATTTCTGGCTATCTGATAACATCCAAACTACTCCTCCAGTTCCAGCTAAAAATCTTCTTGAGATCAATATAATGTAGTATTTACAGGCTAAACCTGGTGACTGGTGTGAGTAGGTAAACCTGATTTTCACGGGACCGAACAAGGGAATAAGATGTTCACAAGGACACGCAGTGGTTTCCCAACGTCTTCTTCCATCAGATCATCCAGCAATAAAGGTAACATGAGAAAAATTCCATTCACACCAGCTAAGGCATGAGTGGAGAAAATTCTATCCCAGGCCAGAGTTGTTAGATGGCCATCCCTCGGGAGCCTGTAGTCTGCATAAGCTGACTAATGATAGACTATTAGCCAGTATGAGTATGCAGACTACAACTTTAATCTACACTCCAGTCTTGCCCCAATCACATGTTGTAAGTGACAATTTTGTCAGGGTCGGGACAATCTAACGTAACCCTTTTTTATTTTATACTTATTGTCGAATAGCCTTGCTTAAGGTTTACAAAACTGGTTAGTTTACTTAAACAAAGTACATTAACACTGTGATAAAACCAAGCTCAAAATTAGTAATTTAACTAAGTTTCTTACATTTTAGCTACATTTTGGAGTATATGCCCCAGAAAAACCTACGAACGACACTAAAATATTGCAACTTTAGCATGTTGATGCCACAAATTAATTAACAAGAACACTATTCCGTTTGTTCGTATTTACTTATGAATAAAAATTTTGTATCTATAGAACAAGAAGGGGAGGGTGTTTGAAAAAGTAATGCTAAATTCTAAAAATAGACGAAAAATAATATTAATAGACGAATCAAAAAATTGTAAAACCTATAATATTGCAGAAAAGTAGTATTCTATAATTGTTGTTGACTCATGAAAACAAAGAAAGCACTCGGACTAATCCAAAACCTCTACAATAAAAAATGAATGCCAAGACAAACCAAAATTCGACACTACAAGACCGTCATCAAACCAGCAACTCTACGCAAGCGAAACACTCTCACTCAACAAGAAATACGAACTTGAAGAAATCAAGAAAGAAGAAAGAAAAATTATTCAGAAAATACTCGGGACAAGACTCACTCGTGATGGCAACAGACTGCAATCAATCCAGATAACTACAAAAATCGAAGACGACATTAGAAAAAAACGAATGAAAAACCACGACCAAAAGGATACTAAACTCCTTCCGCAACAAAGTGAACAAATGGGAAGTCAAACCAGAGGAAGCAAGACCAAAACCATTACACACCTAAATATTCTGATGAAAGAAAATTGGCATTCTCCAACAGAATGAAGAAATATTGGCGAAATGAAAAAAAAATCAATAATTGAGTCAAGTGCTTAACGCTTTCCAATATTGGGAAATATTGGATACGCTTCTAATAATAATTGTTGTTGTTGTAATACGCTTCTAATAATAATTGTTATTTGTACTTTTGTCTAACTCAAATATAAACCAAGTAGCTATTCTCTAGTTTTAAAGCTTTACTTTGCCAGATCTTCTATTCATATTATTTTCAATAAAAGCAACTCTATAAATAAACATTTCACGCCCTCCTTAATTTTCGTCATTGTTAGGGACTGTATATTATAATGGAAGATTTATATATCTCTTTGGATTTGTAGGATAGAGGTTAGGTGTAGAATCATATGTTTTTGTAATTGTAGATACACAAGGCAGTTGTTTGTTATGTTGCTGAGTCATGAGTTGAATAATAAAGAGATACATACTTATAAAGATTCTAAACCTTTTGTTGTGCTTAAGAACAGTCATCTTATTACGGGAGAAATAGTGAATAGAATGTGGGATGACGTCATCTTGTTTTTCCGTACATGGGAAATACACTCAGTTTGCGAAGCACCAGCGTGACGGACTTTAATTACTTTTTGAACGTAAAAGGCCCTTAATTGGAAATACTTCACAGTGCCTCAGTTGGCTTTGCGCAATGGAAATAACACTTTTATTTGATGGAGAGCAATTTGAGGAAAACTCGAACGACAAATCAAGCGCAGAAATGAAAAGAAAAGACAAACAGTCAGTGACAAATTGTTCAGGTGAAATTAGACCACACAGTATAAAAGCCACTACTTTGGAATTCAGAGCTGTCATCCATCAGAGAAGGTAATTGAATTCTAACCGGGCATTACGAGCCTCACAAGACGAGGAACCCCTCAAATCTGCCTGAAATTCAAATCTCTCAGCGATATTGAACCAAATCCTCGACTTAAACAACGTTATTATATTAAACAACAGCAATTCTACATTTGACAACATCCCACGGATTAACAAAAGATGCCTATTTTTAGCTAATTAATTTCTAATAAATATCAACGATTAACATCAGACAGGTATGTGATTTTAACGTTCTTCGTTAAATAATAAAATAAACGTTTGAAACACATCTTACTTTATTAATCAAACACAACTTGCACTATAACACAAGAAACAAATCATAACCCACATATTTACACTTTAAAATTAAATTATTTATTAACATCCGCTTTTTGCAACTAAAGCTAGTATTTACACTCTGGTCGCCATTGTATAACCTATATGATGCCATGGCAACGTAAATTGTTTATGTTCCTAGTACATCACTCGGCAGGTTATGTTGCGGTTACCTCTAGAGCGTTTCAAGACACTCGTTATTACTGTTATCTGGGCGCAACTCCACCACATGATTTTATGAAAATTCCACAAATACGTCTTAATGGTCTGAAGGAGCCAACAACAACTTCCGTCCTAATTTATATATGCTCGTACATATTTCTTCATACATTGAAAATTTAGGCATTACTACGATAAAGGCTGCAATGATAATGTGTTAACTATGAACCATTGTAATACAGGCCTTTTTCATAAGTCGATGATCAATTGTCGTTAATCCAGTATTAACATCGGCTGGTAAGAGGGTGGTTTGTGATAGCCAAAAATACAAAGTGCAATTTTCTCCGTTACTTTCATGATTTCATCGATTTAGTTTTGAATGGTTTATGTATTACATAATTACACAAAAAGAGTTACTAATTATGACGTATGAAACGTTTCAAAAGGACGAATGATAACCAAGAAAAAGACGATTTCAGTATATGTTCTGCTAACAATACTTACACTCAGCCGGTATTTTATGTTGAGAAACTCTATAACATCAGCCTAAATGCCGAATTATATACAAATCATCAACAATGCACTGTAGAGAGCGATTTAGTGAACTTCATCGTGAAAGAGATTTTTCCAATGATGAGATTTGACAAAAATGAAATGAAATCATTGATTTTGACTGTAGCGGTACCTAACATTTGTTCCAACGATGGTTAATACTTATATCTGTAAAATTGCATATTCATTAATTTGGGTATTAACGTAGTTCAGTTTATTTCTTAAACAACTTTTTATAAGTATTTTTGTTAGAGCTTTACGTTTTACAGTTCGTTTTGTTGTAGGATTTTATATTACACTATTTTCTTGAGCTATTTAATTACTCTTTTTTTATCATAAAAGTAATTTATACTTCTATGTAGCACTTTGATGACTTGCTAGTAGTGTTCCTTAGGACATGGCCCGCCTTCCACCCCCGTGCATGTCTTTAATAAGAAGGCCTAGGGAAATTAATAAGTATGCTGCCCCTGCAAAGGGGTGTTTCTTTTCTATGTGCATTGATTTATTTACGCAACTGATGATTAATCATGCGATTAAAAGAAAAAAAATAAAACTTTATGATTTAAATAATTGTACCACCACCCATTGAAGGCCTGGATTTGATGAGAGAGTAAGTGGTCACAAGACGCTCGCCTGTGTGAATTTGTGTGTGTTATTAGGAAGAAACGCTTTCTGTGTTTTAATTAAAACAGCTATTCAATACCTTACAATCTTCAGTACCACCTGGATTAACAGGACATTCAACAGTCGGTTACTTAGAGAACTCCATTATAGGATACTTATATTAAAATACTCAGGTGGCACACATAAGCCACCTCTGAGTTGGATCTCTTAGACAGAAGTACATAGGAATATGTCTAAGCTACTTAGTTCTATCTAATCTAATGGTAGGAAATACAACTAAAGAAACTTAAGCTAACAACTTTGAAAAGTATACAATTTTAAAAGATTTCGACTTAAAAAAAAAAAGAATACACATTTGTTTAAATTTTTACTTTAGATATTTCCTTTTTGTTGCATTTCTCATGAAGATATGTCACATATCTTCTGGAGATACATAAAAGATGTTTTTTTTCATGCTTATACAAACAATTTCTTATAAATCTTCTGACGGAGGATAAAGAAGAATGCCTTAATTAAAATATTGACCAGGATAGGAATTCTCTTCACTCTTCCTGATGCATACATTATTGGATTACTGTAAATGCTTACTGGAAACCGTTGCATGCCTTGTTCGTTTTTTTTTTTAAATAAACAGAACATTTTTTTTAAATTACCGCCGCACACTGGAGCAAGTGATAGGGTAAGCCGGACATTCATTAATATCTCCGTTTCTACTGGTCCTAGAATATTGATTCTGGTGTCATTTTAAAGCAGATCGAATACTCTACTACCTCATCAGCAATTTTTTAAGTAATTTTGCCAGTTGCGATATAACGGTAGGATGAATTTTAAATGTGTACATACAGATTATGTATCGCTTACTAAGTAGAGAATTGTGATTTGTAGACACATAATATCAACATATAAAATATTTAGACAAGTAAAACACGTATTTAACTATTTCTTCAAACGTGAATGGCGGCGTCAATTGCGTAGAGGAGGAGGCGTTTTACACCGTACGTAGTTGGGAAAGGTCCGCGGGAGGTAAATACGTCTTCCGCACCGAAAGCGTTAACACTAAAAGTAAAATATTTAATGAATGGGCAAGTTTAGGCAAGATCTGACGACGTTGTAAATAAGACAATATACTCCTAAAAGCATGCCAAGTGGTATTTTTTCAAGCAAATACAAGCGATTTGCGAATTCAATTAAATAAAATTATTTTCAGCTCGATGTAAAAAAATAAAAATTTGTGGAATTTTAAAAAACTTTTGTGCCAGTTTATGATTTGTTAGAATACCCTTAATGTGTACTGGAAGCAACAATAATTTATAAAATGAAATAAGAGTTCACGACGAATTAAATAAACCAAGGCTTTTTTTAACATAGCAATTATAACCAGGCATTATGTAAAAACCATTGCAATAATATGGCTAAAAATCAATCTGCTCAATTGAAAAGGGTTTAAGTGGTACTAACAATACAATCAAAATCCCAAATTAAAACTTTTATTTTTTCCCCCAATGTCCAACATTACTGATGGATCGCTCCAGTGTGCGCCGGTATTTAGCATGTATGAATCACTGGGAGGTACTCGATTCATTAACACTTATTGGGATTTCGGATGGTTGGTGGACCGTCCATCATCAACAGAAGGACATTAAAAAGCAAAGCTACTCCACTCTTAAAAGTCCTTATATCATCGGCAGAGAACTTTCAGGACGCCATCTTCAGTGTTCTGTGACATAAACACAGAACACGCGAACATGTTTATTTGTAATATCACAGAGCAATGGAGACAGGAGAGTTGCCCTGAAAGTACTCCGTCTATCATATAAGGATTTTTGAGGGTGGAAGTATGTGACCTTTTATATCATTCCATTCATTAACATTTCTTGTTTCCTTAATGAGAAAAAGTTGGCGTTAAAATGACAAAATGAGTACTGTACTGACCCCTTAGAGTTTCACGTAACACACACTTTTCTTCATGGACGTCAACTGACTAAACGAAAAATTCGCTGACACGGAGCCTTCCCGCAGATTAAGGCCTACCATGAAATGGAATGATTACGAAGCCACGGAACGAAATACATAACCCTACTTGAAAAATGCCACAATTCCCTTCATATATAATTCCCAGAGGAGTAAGCAAGGCAGGCAGGGTAAAGGAGTGCGGGGATTAAGAGACATCTGGGACCTGCAAAACCAACCAACCAAGCCTTCTCTAGTGAATAATCTCAACCTTGACAACATTATTAAAGCCCTTGTTTGTTCATATTATTCAACTTCATTTCTTCTTCCGCAAATATTTATGGTCTTCGCTGTCATGTTGTTACAACTGTTGGTTACCTGGGTAAACTTATTAGTTCAATTTGCCAAAATGCCTGTTGTCTGCCTTCTCGGTTTTAAAAAATTAAATTACTACCTACTGTTTTTTGACTTTTCTTCTATAATGTCCAGCTTCATCGTTTGAGGATTTGTATTGCATGGAATCCTCAACGCTCTATAACTCTACATAATATAGTTTTGTGTTTCAATATAAAACCCTGATAGACCTAAACACCAAACAATACTGCAAACCAATATTTTTCTGTGCCAATTGAAAATAGTCTGTTGTATTATATCCTCCATGTAACTAAACATTTTTTATTTAAATAAAGAACATTTCTCAGATGCATACAAAATTCTCCATTTGTTTATTAGACTGATGATAGATTGGAGTATATTCAGATGTCTACTACTATTGGACGAGACTGAGCGCTTTAAACATGTTGACAGCGAACGTAAGAAAGAACACCTTGAAATCCTCGTTTCTAAGCCTATTGGTAAGTGCCCACGCCGTTGAAAAGTCCTGTATGTTCTTCCTTTCTTAGTAAGCAGATCCAAGAAAACTAGTCAAGTTTTGAACAAAAATCACGTAAAGGTTTTTTTCAGAAATAAGATTATTGTTAGAGATTTATCAGGTTAAATTAGAACAGACCCAAAGAACAGAGAATTCCCCCAATGTCGTCAATTTATTTAAAACCTTTAGGTACAATGCGATGACCATTTGCTTCCTCTAGCTCATAAGGAAAAGAAAGGGATGCGAATAAAAGGTGTAGAAATAAATATAGAAAAGGCATTGAGTGAAAATTCTTCTTTTGAATTTTACTTTCGAAAAGCGGTTCCTCTTAAATGTATATAGATCTGAAGTGCTGGTCTTGAGGTAAGTATCGCTCTCTCTACTTCCCTTTATGCCTGGTCGACGTATCCCAACTGTTCAGCTGAATAAATGCTGCGATTGAGTTATATTCTCTGACGCCCTACCAATTTTTTTATTTCTTCTGTGAGTGTGTGTGTTTGTGTATATAAATACATATAAAACATTTTTTACACGTTTATGCCTCCTGCTATTTTACTTATTTATTATACGAATTATTTAAACTATAGTCGCACGATGGATGAACGAATCAAACAAAAACATTCTGCTCTCAGCTCTCATCGGAATAACATCAAGCTATCCTGTTATCTCTGGCAAATTGATCTTGGATCATTGTTGCCTAGAGCTATTCGTTGACGCCCACTGCGCTCTGCTTGCCTTCTGGAGCTTTTAAAAAGAAAGGACCTGTATACTTCTGCCTTGGTCAGTTTCCCTAGCCAAATCCAGGGGAGGGGCATACTAATTAGATATGGTATACCTTATAAAGTGGTCGACCCGATTACACCCTCAGTACCTGGAAAACATCAAGATCCTGATAGCCAGTCGTACCTACACAATCACCGGCCTCTATAGTCGGCCTAAGGCAGAATCAGAATTATTTTACAACGTCCTCAACCTGGCCCAGAGCGACAGGAGCCACATCATCGTTGGAGAACTGAACGCCAGACACCCATCCTGGAATAACAGTTCAGCCAACAAACCTGGCACGGCGATTACGAAGTCTAACTTCACCAAATTCATATAATTTCAGACGCGAAGATACCATGTCTACTATAGACTTCCTGCTCACCCGTATCCCTCACATATTGACTCAATGTCTCGCCCTGAACTTTTTTACTAGTGACCACCGTCCAGTACTGTATGTACTGTACGGTCGCCCTCCCAAGCCCGTAGCATCCTCATACTCGTTTCATAAGACGGACTGGAAATGTTACAAGTCCCTTATGTACGACACCACTCCAGCATTCACCACTATCAGTGATGCCCAGACCTTTGAAGAGAGAATAGGCGGATGCCGCCATCCCTAAATTTGTTAAAATGCCGCCAGGACTGAAGAAGCCGCCGCAACACGTCCTCGAGCTGATCAAGCAGAGGAATTACATCAAAAACCACTGGTATCGCACCAGAAACCCATCCCTCCACCCCGCCCATAACTCCCTTACCAACCAGATCCTTTCCCTAATGAGACAATGGAAGACGGCTCAATGGCAGGAAACCGTCCGCCTGACGCCCGGAGACCACCGAAAGCTTTGGAAGCTGGTGAAGTCGAAGGTCACCAAAAGACGATCCGTACTTCTCCAGACTACCGATGCTGTCATGAGTCCCACAGACCAGGCCGAGATGCTGGCGGCACATCTGTCTACAGCAGATCGGGCTAGGTTTCGTCAGAGCGGCGAGGCGCCCCGGACGGAGCATGAAGATAACTTCATGTTCTATTCTCCGAGGCAGCTGAATGGAATCCTGCGTCGGGCCAAGGGGGGTAAATCCCCTGGTCTGGACGGGATTCAGTAGGTCCTCCTGCGCCAGCTTCCAAGGAAGTCTCTATCCTACCTGAACCACCTCCTTAACTCCTGTCTCCGCCTCCGTCCCTTCCCATCACTATGGAAACACGCCATAGTGGTACCCCTCCTTAAACCCAATAAAAGCGGTTCCTCCCCTGACCACTACCGTCCCATCAGCCTTCTCCCTCACATCTCCAAGGTGCTCGAGAAGATAATTCACCAGTACTTTGTGGATTTCTGCGAGAAGGCCAACCTCATCCCGAACGAGCAGTCCGGTTTCCGGTCCCATCACTGTACCCTCCACACCCTTGCCCGACTCTATTCCAACACCGCAACCAACCTCCGCAGGAATACTGTCACGGCGATGATCTCGATCGACTGTACTCAGGCCTACGATTCCGTCGACCACGCCAAACTCCTCTCCACCCTCAATGAGCATGGATGACCAGTACAACTCCTAGCCATGCTCAGTTCCTTCCTACACGGCCTATCCTTCCAAGTAACGGTCGGTGAATCCCTCTCCTCTTCCTACCCCCACAAGGCTCCCTACTCTCACCATCCCTTTTCACGGCACACAACGCAGAGGTGTTAGGTCGACGGTATCCTAGGACTGAGGTCGCAGACTACGCGGACGACGTGGCAGTAATCAGTACATCCACCAGTCCCGCCCACGCCCTATCCTTCGCAGAATCCGCCTGTCAGTCCATAGCAGACCACCTCCTTTCCCTCAACATCCATGTAAACCCCTCCAAAACCGACGCCCTCATCTTCTCTTTTCCCAAACAACATAACTCCCGGGAAGCCAATATCCCTAAATCATTTATTCTCAACGGCTCTTCCATCCATCTCTCCCGTTCCATCTGCTACCTCGGCATACACCTTGACGGTCACCTTACCTTCTCTACCCACATCCGCCAGTCCGTTTCCTCCGTCAAAAATTCCGCTCCCTCAACCAACTCTTCCCGGTCCTTAGCCTACCCCTCAAACTCCTCATATTAAAAGGAGTTATCCAGTCCTCCATCTTGTAAGACACCCCCCCCCTCCTCAGATACCTCACCAAAGCCTCCATCGACTCCCTTCAGTCCTTCCAGAATGGCGTCGTTAGAAGGATCGTCGGACACACTTCTCTGCAAAGATCCACTAATGAGGTATTTCACTCCACCCTTTCCCTGGAACCCATCTCCCATTCCATCTCCAAAAGACATATCAAATTTTTTGACACGCTTACCTATCATGACAATCCTCTATACTCCTCAATCACCCCTCTCCAGCAGCCAACGAATTGGCAGAGGGCCGACGTGAACGAGCCGCTCGTCGATCTCGTTCGGCTTCCTGAACCCCCTCCTCCACCATAACACACACAGACACCCATTCACACAAAGGGCCTAGTCCCATAGCAAGTTTAATTTAGTTTAGATCGTAGTTCCTATACTTAGGTTAATTAGTTTAGGTCTAGTTTTATAGTTCATCCCTCGAGAATGCTTACGATCCTCCCCATTAGTTTAGTTTAGTTTAGTTTAGCTTAGTCAAACAAATTTACATTAGATATAGTTTATTTTTGCTCTCACAAACAAATTGAATTGGTTTTGAAATTCCTCCCTGGTATGGTAAGGCTACTTTCATCTTTCTCTTCTTTTCTTCTCTACTACTATCCCTTTCCCCTCTTCTTTCGTTTTCTTCTATCCTTACACCTCTCCCCGTTACCGGGAAATTATAATCCTTAGCTCTATTATAACCGAACATAACTACAACCCTCTCTTAAAATAGAGCTTCCTGCTCAGGAAAAGGGAAACTGCCTTCACCTCCCTAGGTTTGATAGACCGTCCAAGGCACAGGTATACTAGGGCCTCAGATAAAAAAAAAAAAAAAATAAAAAATACTATAGTCGCAATTTTTGAGAGCATTTAATTTTCATATTTTTGAGTATTTATTATTAATTTTATTCAGGACTGTAATAATTATAAATGTTTTGAAGGATTACTCAATCTAATTACTGCCCCCTATATATTTTAATTTTTCCAACTGTTTCTGTTAAAAACGTATGAGCCTTGAAGTTCCTATAATAACCACACAGTTCTCCCTTTCTCGCCATTTGTGGAGTACTGGTTCAGCAACGCGTTGCGGTACCATAGCAGGACTGAGGATGGCCTTTCAATATTCCGAAACTACTGTTGTGAAATAAGCCTCTGAAATGGCTTGGCAATATTTATTCACTCCGTTTTTAAACCGCTATTGTTCAATTTATTCCCTCCTTTCCAGGGAAGTACTGTTTTTTTTTTTACTTTTATTTTTTCGAGAGTATTTTACACACACCGTACCAGAGAAATCTTTTGTTCTGTTTTTAATGTATTTTCTCTACTGTTGGCAGATTAATTTCCAGAATGTATACGCTCTATTTTTCAGGACTTTTGGTTTTGTTGTTTCACAAGTTACGTATTGTATCATTTAAATTACCAAAATTGGGCTGCTCAGTATACCTGTCCATGCTGGATCGTTACTATATATTAATAAAACATGGTCATAATTATAGATCAAGAGTTCATGTCTTTTTGGTTTGTTTATATAATATGTCGGTCAGTCAACAATGTTCCTTGTTAATATTTATTTCCCACTGATTAATTTACCATTTCCTTATACATATATTAGTCACATCAAAGTTCTATAAATGAAAAACTTAAAAAAAGTATTGTAGCAAGGCTAGTGCAGTACGTTAACCGGCAAACTATTAGTTTTCCTGCTGGATTACAATTGTTTGTTTCTAATTAAACTGACAAATATTATGGGTAAATATAAAATTTAGCTGAGATATTGATACAGCTATTGTCAGATTTGGAAGCCCCTCGATTTCTCAATAACGTACCTTTTTAGAATTATAAATAACACTGAAATAAGGCCAACGGATGTCTTGCCTAGCATTATGCCAGTTATTATTATTGTTGTTTTGAATTAAAGTGGTTAATCTTGTGAAGAGGTATTTTTTGTTAAAACCTTTCCCTTCCACCTTGTCATAGAAGGGCAACCTATCCTTTTGAAATCATAAGACTGTGCCCTTTTGCTGCCTATGTCATAACATAAAAACTCTATGACACTAAATCCTTAAGTTTTATCTGGCACTTCTGACCTGATCTTTGTCTTTGAGTATATATGTTCAGGTATATTAGCTATTCGCTCCATTTTCGAAAACAAACCTTTTCTACTTCTTGAATAAGCATGTTCTATCGATTGCAAATAATGGCTTAACAAAGATCCACCACAATCTCACACTTCAATATTATTTGAAGAGGGTTTCATGAGACTCTTCCAAGTTACCTTCGCCAATCAGCTCCTTCTCATATTTAAATCCAAATTACTCTCTCTTTGTAGATTTCATTTGAACAACGACTTACCGTATACTTGCAGGATCTATTAATTGTTAATAATTCCTCAAGAAATATCCATTTAAATTCCTTTCTTCAGTATGATTTACGGAGTATTTCATCATACTCCAGACCACAAGTTAACTTGGTCTTGTCTCAATTTAATTCTAGATTTCTAACTCCTTGCAGATTTTATGTGATCAACAACACGACATAACCTACCAAGGGTCAGAATAACCTTCACATTTCTCTTGAAGAGGATCTCCCTCCAGATCTAGTCTATTTTGCATTAAATAACTTCTAGTTTTTGTATTCATAGTTAATATTATTTTTACTTTTGTTATTTGAGATTTTTTTTAGTTGTTTGTTCTATAGATCAAAATGCTTTTATAAGTTCTTTATAAATAAATAGTTAATCTCTGGAATATGCTGGATGGTAGAGGAACCAATTGATAAGGATCAATAATAAGGCCTTGTCCTCTACTGATTTTTAATATTTTACAGAGTGCACTTTCGGAGTCAACTCTCCCCTGTCAGTGCCTGATTATAACTGTGTATTCTGGAGCACGACCGCCGAGGCACTGATAATGGAGAGTTGACTCCGAAAGTGCACTCTGTAAAATATTAAAAATCAGTAGAGGACAAGGCCTTATTATTGATCCTTATCAAATACTTAATCCTTCATTATAGTTGGGTTTTTTCGTATTAATGAATCCATCATTGTGTTGAAAAATTATCACAGCAACTGTAGAATATTATTTTAACACTCTAATTTGTTAGAGGGCATTAGGTTAGACAATTGCGAAAATCTCGTCATGTATTCAATTGCAGGTTCCTTTAAGAAAATTCTCTTTTAAGCAATTCTCTATGAGCTTTGAAAAGAGAGGCAATATAAAACTGAACACCTCTTCGACTAATGGATGTGGGGGGAAGGCTGTTCATTGGCAATAGGGAGGGTTCGATATCCTCCAAAGGTTGTGCTGCAAAGGTTATCCTTTGTTGGAGCTGCTCCTTCAACCTATAGTGGGACTTATTCAGTCCTAACCTAATCAATAGTTCAACTAAACCAAAACCAGTTTTAAAAATATACAAACGTAATTTACAAAATAAAATTAATGTAGAGACGTGCGGAACATAATTACATCCATCGCTCCTCCAATGGAAAAACGGCCTAATTGTAAATTCACTAATTTTACAAAAGAGCCAAGAAACTGGGGTGAAATATATGAAATTAATATATCACAGTAGAAACCTGAAAATGTTTAAGGCAGTTTAAATAAGGAAAACCCCATTTAGTTATTTCCAATACACTACCATTATGTGATTTTCATGTAATTAATACACCAATCAATTCACAATTGCGTCAAAAGTGTTCATAACAACTTTTAATCTTTAATACGAAAGTTAAAATGTGTATGTACGAATACGTCAACGTAGACTAACAAATGGATTAATAAATAAAGTCTGCTCTGATAGCGGTATCAATCAGGAAGAGATAGGTCAATTTTCGATTGCTATAGAGTGTTTGGATAATAACTCAATTTATGAATTGTATGAGGAAACTAGTGATAAGACTAATGGCTAGAACAAATAGTAGATAGCGAAGGAGAATAACATCATTGTGAAAAGAGATAAAGGTAATCCCATTGATATCCTACCTGTATTATTAATATAGTTGACTTATTGAATCTGGTGTGTATTATATTAATAAATGCGAGGAGCTAAAACAATAAATAATTATAAAATCTAATAATGGTCAATAGATCAAGAAAGACCAATCTCAATGTTTGACTAGCTATAAAACCATTTTTTATGTTTAAGAAACAAAAATTCATTGTAATGCACCATAATAGCACTATCTGTAAGCCCTGGTACAAGCCAGTTCTCTCTAGCGGTCTTCAAAAAAAGACACTGAATATGGAGCTGTTGCTCTGAAAGTGCACTCTGTCAAAAATGAAACGTATTGTAGAGGAAAACAGGCCTACTGTGTACATCCAGATTACATTCAGTTAGGCCTATATAAAGGTAATAAAAAAATACATGCCCATCCGGCCTATTGAACCTTCTTGAGTTAATGAGAGAAGCTAGAAAAAGTTAAATAATGAAATTTGAATATCACTAAATTTAATGAAAAATATATCGTTGCTTGTGATGACAAAAATAAAGTAGTCCTAATTGAAAAAAACAAAACAAAAAAAAAACAGAGCATTCCCTACTTTTAATTATTTGCAATGATATAATGATGTTTAAAGTTATTTTATAAGTGTTCCGACAGATGAATTCATTCAGGTGTTTAGATCAGGTATTCACAATATTGTTGTGCTCGAAATTCTGCCAGATCTTATATTTATTTAACAAACAAAATCAACATTTAAGTACATTTTTGAAAATTCTAGATATTTCTAAATACGAAACAAACTTTTGTAATAAGCGAATTTGAAATTAAGGATATTGGTTGGAGGAGAAGAAAAAAAGAACAGAATCATTTACGAAAAGGAAGTCAAACATCTGTTGAGGAATGATGGGAAAGTACTGAGAGACTGTTGAGAAACATGAAAAGAGTAGCTTGCGACAGGGGTATGCAACTGCAAAGAGAATATGTAGTCAGAGAATATTTCGCTGTATATTCTATTTATATTCAATGATTTTTTTTTTAATCTTAATAACCACATCTCCATAGTTCCTGATATACTTGAGTAATGAGTTGAGGTTTCGTTATTGTTCTGTCCCAGAGATGTGTTCTGTTCAACAATCTATATTAAATCCTATTCGTCAGTTTTGTCTGCAAATCATTTCAATTTAATAAACATAAAGGCCATAGTAATGGAGATGCTACAGTTCCCAGAGAAGCTCAACATAGATCCAGGATTACTGACAGCGACGAAGCTATGACCCATTAGCCAAATGCATTTCAATAGTTTCTATAAAGCCAGAACGAAATACAAAGGGTATGAAGATTCACAGAGTCGCAAGGTATTTTACAAATTATTGAAAACGGTGAAAACCCGACTGTCTTTTAGGGAGCTTCATTTTAAAGAAAATCTGAGTTCCAATGATGAAAATCGAAGAACATTTTTGGACTACTCATTGATGATGAGTAGAAGCATCCCCAAAAAAGCGTTAGTTCAAATTCTAACGAATTCAATTCTTGTGTGTAAACGTCGACATTAACGGCGAAAATTAATTTTTTTTAAGAATTCCTTATAATATTTTCATTACGGCGGTGCCTAAATATTTTTTTTTAATTCTTATGCTACGCTTTGGCATTTTATTTCTGATTTTTTTTTCTTCCAAAAAGACACACAATACAATTCTCGATTACTTGAGAATTCTACTGAACTGTGCCGCGATTCCTTCTATTCTTTTAATTTCTTTATTTTTATTATTGTTTTATTTCATACTAGCCAAGTTATCCGTTCGGGAATTCATTAGAGGCTGAATGATGATGGTATTTTTTGGCAAGGTTTTACTTTCCACAATATTTTGACATTTTCCCCTCCCAGTGTTTAGGATTTATATCCATCGTTGATGTGGATTTGTTAATAATAAAATTATTTGCTCTGTAAGCTTCAGTGTCCTCAATATTTTTATATTTCCCCGTCTCCTGTGCATCTAGTTTTTTTTAAACGTAATGAACCACATAATCATAGAAAGCATTTTCTTTTCCAAACCATGCATGAGAAAAAATTTCTTTATTTACAGATTAATAAAGTCTAAATATTTTACGTCAATTTAAATTATTATTAGAAGACTTACAAGACACTTAATACTAAATTGGAGACTTGGATAGATGTAAGTTGATTGATTCTAAAAATGGTTTCCTAATTCAGCTATTAGCTGTTAACCATTTGCTGTGAAGTCACTGATTTCAATGAAATTGCATTATGTATATAATAATTAATAATAATAATACATACACAATTTCGATAAATCTCCTGAAATAGTGTATATATTGTACTGGTAAGTTTTTAATTTTAATTGTAACAATAGTTTTCTTATTTCTGTAAATATCACTATGACACTAGTTTATATTCTTAATGTTTTACGTTTTAACTCTAATTCTCGATCATCAATATGTACATATATTTCTTATTTTTTAACTAAATGACATATTATACAGCGTTATTTATGGTAAATTTTTGCCAGCAGGGCACTGATGATGGAGCGTATGCTCTGAAAGTGCTCTGTCGCAACGAGTAAACAACTGTGAAGGAACGAGGCCTTTTTTTCTTACCTGAGACGTTACGTGATGGTTAATTCTAATGATCCGTAGAAACCAATGAGTAACTCATATTAAATTGATGAATTCCGTTTTTGGAATGGCTTTAAATACCATTCGAATTGATTTCAGTTAGAGAAAGTAATGTCCCCCAAAACATAATCGCTAGAATCAAATGTGACTTTTAGCCATTGCCCCAAAATAGTTGTAAGTTACGATGATGAGGCTTTTTGTTTGTGTTTGAGTGTGCTCCAGCGGTCAAAATGGATATTAATGTAAGTGAAAGTACATTTAGAGAAAGGTCAGCCGTGGCCGAGAATAATAAATAGGTACTTAGGGGCGAATTATGGATCGTTAGCTGAAGGTGTAATAAAGGGTTAGGTGATACTGTTATCTATAATAAATAAGATAAAGAGCCCCGGAGTTTGGAGTGGGCTACACTCCGCGAAGGGCTACAATTTGTCTTAACCCTGATAAGAAGGGCAATACTTTAGCCGTCAGTTGTAGAGCTCTCTGATGGATCCTTCCACTATTCCCTCTTCCCGCTAATAATGTCTGACTTTAAACTATGTTAATTCTATCTTGATGCTCTTTAGCATAATGGACCCCATTGCTAAGAAGTAATTTGTCTAATAACTAGTACTCATATAACGAATTCCCTCCTATTTCGTTTTCGTTCATGCATTTGCAGATTTCCAGTAAGGAAAATCAGCTATTGAGGTTGTACTCATGACACGATTTTCGAAAAATGTCTTCAAATGTTCATCGATCCTAACCAGGAGATGACGAAAATGAGGTCCATTCCAAGCTATATATATATATATATATATATATATATAGATATATATATTTGTTTGTAAAAGACAGATCAAGTTCGTTAATAGCTGGAATCGGACCAGTGGGAGTGGGGGTTTAAAGGAGGATTTTCGAAATATCTCCGTTACTATACGTCTGATCAAAACCTTGTACAGAAATAATCTCATTGCAAATTAAATTTACCATAAATATTGTTATATACATTTATTCTCTATCTTGAATATTAACCAAGATATTTGCAGTTTTCAGTTTTCAGTCTTCAGCAAACCCCCTCTTCTACTTATATTACATAAACAGTACTCTCTTGAGTAATAAACCACATCATTTGAAGCTTAAATACCATAAATTGATTTCAAGAGACTTTTATTATACGAGATAAATGGAAATATGTTATCGTGACCCCCCCCCCTTCTTAAGTTTTTGGACTACTAAAATTTTATTTGATTGAAATAAAAATTATTCTGATACATTATAAACTACAGTACTAGATATAGTAAATAGTTTTCAATAAAATTAATATCTTATATTCTGATATATTTCCTTAATTGTTTTTCTTTCCTGTGAGAAGTTGGCAAATCTGTTTGTTTACGTTTCAGGTGCTTCCCGCCTGGAGGTTTCTTATTATCGTTTGTGTTTATTCACTTGATGTTGACTGCTGTGCTGTTGTGTTACTAGTATGTAGATTTATCTATTATTAATCTTCAAGAGGGAAATCTGCTTAGTTTGATCAGCCCCCCTGCGTGACGGACTTTTTTACTTAGGTTGATACTTGAAACACGAAAATAACAAAACAAACTATAATTACAACAGGTTTAAAATGGCCGCAGATGAATCTAAAATTCTAAACTGTGGTCTATATCAGGATAACACTGAAATAATGCCCCTGCATAATGTTAATAAAGCCAAGAATTTCAAAACTAAATTTAATTTTAGTGATGAACACATTACTCAGGAAAATAACATTTTTAGAAATCTGATTTACTGATCTTGCTCCAGCTTTGGGTAAGTTTCGGGGAGTGTCTCAACGTTTTCAACTTTTGCCTACAAATCTGAGAAGATTTTAAAACACAACGAATGGTCTTATTGTAAAAGAGGAAGAGATCGGAACGGCAATGAGCCATTTAAAAATTCTTATACAAACCTTTCAACACAATTAAAGGCAACAAATCCTGTTTAAAGGTAACACCTATTAGCTGTTTTCCACTAAAATAAATCAGCTGTTGAGGTTGCACTCATGAAAGGATTTTCGGAACATTTTTTTCAAATGTCCATATACTATATTTGTTTGTTAAGAGCATATGTGGACAAGCACCGGTCCGCGGTAAGGTTTGATCCGGCCAGCGAGACATTTTGAAAAACCCAGTTAAACAAAAATATTACACTACTTACACTAAATGAGGAAGATGAGGAGAGATTTGTGCGTTTAGCAGTACTTATAAATCGAACATTTCTTTTCAACGATGAGAGTTAATATATCAAAACGTCACACAAGGCTGACTTACGATATAGAAACATCGATGGATTAGTTTCCCAAATTCAAGCTCAAGTGTCTCATTGATTTCGGGGTCGCTATTTCACTTTCGTTGTTTCTAATAATTCCAAATTATACGATTTAATTATAATGTTCTACCTATTTTTTCATTCTATTTTGTTATTTTAATAAATTGTGTTATTATTACATTGTCGTATAATTTTATGTCTGATATCTATCGATAAAAGATATGAATACTAGCTTAAAATGCACTACTTTTAAAAGCGGCCCGCGAACGTATTTGCACACTAAATTTTGGCCCGCAACATGTAAGTTGCCCATACCTGCTTTAGAGGGTGAAATTTCGAAAACTCAAAATGTCTACGATATTATTATGGGATTCAAATATTGTATAAAGCCAATCTTATTGCAAATGTAATGTTCTATAAATGTTACTATATTTTTTTTTCTATATCTTTAAAATTAACCAAGATGTTTGCATATTTTAGTTTTCAGCCTCCAGTAAACCCCCACTCCGGGTCCTGCCACACTCACTCCTATATGACATACTAGACTAACATATTCATATCTAATGAGCAGGGAAAATCTATATGTCAGGGTTGAACCTATATGTCGGCACTGCAACAGGGTGTTGGCCGTAAAGCACATATTAACTAATAGCACACAAGTAATACGTGCCCATGGCTCAGAAATTTATGCCAACTATTAGCCGAAAGTAGCCAATTTATAGATGATGTTTTTAAGTATTTAAGAAATAATTGATTATTTGATGAAATATAACAGCCATTAGTTATCAATATGAAAATTAGATATAGCACGCATTATACACATTAATAAGGAATATAAGATTTGCCTCATTCCAGTTTAACTGATTATTGTTTTTTTTTTTTTCCTTATGCTGTAAATATACTAACATTTTATATTTAATTTGGTGCATTGTATTAATTTTGTACATTTGGAAAGTTTAGTTTTGTAGATTTTTAATATTTATTTAATTTTTTAAAATTATATTCTACCATGTTTATAGACGAATCACCATTGGTATCTCAAATAAATAAAAAATAACATTACTTCTGTTGCATTAAAGGTAAATATCATGATTTCACTTCATTCCACGTTATACCAAATATTGTTTTCAATGAACTTTTACTTTTTCGCCAATTAAGTCTTTACGTTTTTTTCTTGAAAATTTATTAATTTAAAATCGGATTTTAAGTTATAAATAGAAAATATATTGTGAGAGGAAACACATAGTTTGTCGTACCAGAAGGTGTCAAATCTGCTTAATTTACGCAGCACCTCCATGAAAGACCTTTTCTAAGCTAACGACGTTAAAACATCTGTAAGAGATTTATATCCTTCGATCTAAAGCTTACTTTTCATTTCAGATTCATTAAATAAATAGTCCAATGGCTGTATATAATTCCCCTTTAAAATTAAATCGATTCCCACAGAATGGCATTGTAATAAAACTAGTTTCTAGGGAAGGTTATCTGGTGAACAGCTGAGTTCTATTAATGAATTGTGCTCATATCCAATTTATGAGTCACCATTTACAGTCATCACCTTCACTCACTCAGCACGGTCATTGGTTTTATTTCATGAATCTCAACGGGCCGGTTTTAACTGAGTCCATTTTTCAATAATACTCCCCGGAATTGAAGTACGTAATTTAATTCAGAAAATTCTTTCAACAGGAAAGACATTTTATTTGGATTCCATTTAAATTCGATATTATGTTCTCACTCATTCTTCATTTTAGTATAATAACTTGTTTATTTAACATTTAGAATAGCGCAGAGCAAGAAATTGGGTTTTAAATCACCCCTCGTTGAAGTACGAGCATTCACGCAGCTCCTCTGTAAAAGAAACAGATTTTCCACATGAAATTTAACAATGAACATCATTGATATATTCTCTGAGTCCATGCGAAAATTTGAATGTCACAAAAATTCTGTCAGACTACTGACACATTTCGTATAGAATCCTGAGGTTCATCCATAGTCCTGAGTGGAAAAAAAAAATATGGGATACTCAATATGGGCTCAAATATTTAGTAAAATTCAATATGAACAATACTATTTAGTAAAATTTAGTGTGAGCGGTTTAAAGTCGAAACCCAAAAAAATAGAATTAGTTCCATTAACGTAATTTTTAATTTTAAAAAAACTTGAAGTTTAGTTGTAAATTGAAGGGTTAGCTATTCAATTTCACTCACGAAAAAAAAAAACATGGACCAAGTAAAACAAAATATCTAGCTCGAGGAGCCGTTGTTATAAAACAGTAAAAAGTCACTCAACATTTTTTGTAACACGGAACCATGTTATCATTAAAAATAAAACTGTTACGCATTAGGAGTGTATTAATATTAGAGTCAGATAAAAAATGTATTAACAATTATAGTAAAATAATGTTACTACAAGTTCGGTACTATAACATTTTTCGTCCCCGCTCGTAAAAATACAGAAAATAGATATTTTTATTTTACCCACTCTCTAAACCACTATTTCTAATTATCCGATTTAACTCACATCATCTTTAGAATTACGCGAAACACTGAAATAACGAGTTGAAAAAGATGAAACACAAATTACTGCCAATAGGTCATAAATATATTTATATATATTTAAAAGTCCGTCACGCAGGGGCTGCGTAAGCTAAGCAGATTTCCCACGTGAAGTTTTACAATAGAGAAGTTTCACGTGATTCGAACAGTTACGGAAACGTCCGAGCTAGCTTTTGACGGAAACTGACGACTAGACTCGAAATTAGCCGATCTAATTTCCGTTACCATTAATAAAAATGTAAATATCTCGGTTAATATTCAATACAGAGAATAAATGGATAGAACAATATTTATAGGAACTTTAATTTGCTATTAGATTGGTTTTTATGAGAAGTATGGTAACGGAGATATTTCGAGTTTTCGAAAATCGCTTCATGTGTACGACCCTTAAGGGAAATCTGCCAAAAGGAACACCATTGGAGAGAACACTGGTGTCACTCATTCTGGCCCTCCCACACTTTCAAACCTGTAATCAGGTTATATCTTAATAATTAAATCAATAATACTTCATTTTTACAAATCAGACCATATCTTATTTAATACTTAATTCATTGTCAATATACTGTTAAAGAAAAATTATGTTTGCGCAAAAATTTGAAGTAATTTGGCAACTAGTGAAAAGTTTTTATGTAATATTCTTAAAATGTGAACAAAATAAAGGAGCTAAAATATTTTACACTTAATAATTTATGGGTCAGTTGACCTCCTGCCCTTCAATGTATTAGGTGAATTTATAAATATGCTAATTAAGAAGTATTTCACTAAAATATTTTGAGCTCATTATACATTTGACGCTATATTATTAATGATTTACATAAAAATTATCCCAAAAAAGAGGAAAAATGGGACTACTTCAACCATTCAAATCAGCCATTTTTCAAAAGGATGCGTAAACTAAGCAGATTTCTCACGTCCTGGAATGACGGAGCAACGATCTAATCTCACCTACAATACTTTCTCTATTTCTGAGTAAAAGACCGATGAGTAGGAGTTCAGGAATAGTAAAGGCTGAAGCATGAATGTAAGAGTAACTACATTAATATTTGAGTTACGACAGAATGCCTATAACATTAATTGTAGTGTATAAATAATTTAACAAGATTGGTTCAATAACATTTTACGATACGACTCATTATAACGGGTATAATATGAATGACCCCCTTCCCCCATTCCTAGTCAGGATTCTGCCATTAACTAAAATTGACTTTAGAGTTGATTAAAGTTAAATATCACGAATGGTAGATTAAAGAAACATTTAGCTCAATGAAAAAAATATTTATTAACCACCCAATACACCATTTCATGATATAAAAGACAATTGTAAATTTGGCATGAGTAGAAGTGGAGGTTTACGAAAGATTGAAAGGAGTAATAACTCTGTAGTCCAAGAAAATCTAGTCTAGTCTAGTTTAAAGGCTGAAAATAAAGAAGTGAATTGCGTCATGTATACATCCGCTATAGTTGATTTCCCTTAAGGGAAATTTCTCATTTCTAGAGCAAAGGAGAAGGTTTAATTCAACATGAATAAACATTAGCGAAATGTACGGGGAGAAGGAAACAAGTCAACGACAAAACATGTTGAAAAAGAACGATGAAAAACTCACTAAAAAGAACAGACTACATGAAGAGATCGTGGAGTAGTAATCTAAGCAATTCAAAATTCAGTGTCGATCTCTACGTCATTATATGCTTTATTTAAGTTTACGAAGCGCTTTTGCTATAAGTTTTTTTACGTTCCTAACATTAATTTTTACTATACTACGATACACACCAAAAATTGGGGAATAAAGTTATTGTCTACAAAACACTCCACCAAAACTAATGCTAACCAGTAAGTGGTTAATAAAACATTCAATCCAGTGAATAGACTATTAATGTGGAGTTTATATTGATTAACAACTAGACTTAGGCTTTATTTCTATATTATTATAATAAAGCCACATACAAAGTACAGAAACACACGGTGTTTGGTTCATGTTTCAATAAGAAAGAAAAGATTTATGTAAATGAATTACAAATTCAGTTTAACAAAAAGATAGAAAATCTGTGAATCTCATACCTCTGGCTGATCAAAGGTTAAAAGTATTCTTTAACCCCAATCAACATGGACTGCCCTGAGAAACCTCAATAAAGGCTTTCTTTTCATGGGGAAACCTGTCTCAACTCGCACTTTTTGTAGAAATAAGAAAAAAAAAACGAGGAGAAAAGGGAGGTTGGAAACGGGGGAAAAGTGAAGAATGAGAAAGAAAAGAAGAAAAAAAAAAGCTCAATTAGAATCCAACCCTCAGCAAGGGATTGGCTGTCTCCCGGTCCCCAAAGAAGGTAGCTAAATAGACTTCTTACCTCCTTCTTAGCAAGATCTGGCCCTTTCACGCTTCTGGCGGCCCATTGCTTTTAAACTCTTACAACTGTTTTAAATTGTTTCTTTATTACTGGCTTCGAAATGCCGCCACCACCGCTTTTGTGAGAGGTATTCAGAAAGCGGGCTGCGGTAGGCTCGATAAAGGGGAGATGGAGAAAATGAATTTAAAGGGGCATTCACAACCCCCAAATCCTCGCCTTTTCATTGGTCCTCCGTTAATAGCTCTGCTTATTCCCTCAGGATAACGTCTTTAAGATAAGAAATTAAAGGGGAAATAGACTATGTCGGGAGAAGTGAGAGCGAGCGTGGTTCAGGCATTTCAATTGATAAATTAAATTTAAATCAGTGTGGCAAATCAAACAGGTCTGCAGCTGAAGGTATCTACTTAGTGCAATCTTTCAATCCTGTTTCCGCCCATTACACTCAATTCTCAGTAAGCTTCAAAATAGTAATGTACGCAATTATCAAAGTACATATATATGATTCCGAATAATAATGTATTATATTTCTTCAAGCGAAGAAATAACTGAAGCTGAATGTACTTTTTTCGTGAAATAGCTGGAAAAGATAAGAAATTTTAAAAGATCCTGTAAAATAGACTTGTTAAAATTATCCAACAATGCGGCGTGTTGCTAGACACTCCCAGATATGAACCCTTAGGCTCAGCAAGTCCTTCCTTTGTGTCTTCTATTACCACAACTGCTAATCCATGGAGGCCAGCAACTCATGTTCATTACATCTTCTTTTGCATAAACGGTCAAGTTTGAATAAAAATACTAGAGCGTAAATTATGTTTGTGTAGATAATGAAGTTTATACATTCAATGAATATTTTTGTCATCTGCAATGGCATCAGGGACTTAATGGCTAATTCCATCTAGAAAAATCTACTGAGTCATGCTCATTATATATTTGTTATACATCTAATAGAGATCAAGAAACTAACATGTTGGTGTCCCCATTCTCAACCAAACCTAACCACCTTCTCCCTAACTAATATTAACGATATTAGGTCTGTGAATAATTGAATGTTAAACAATTTGATAATGAAACCGAATGCCAGGCTAAGTACTGCATCAGGCAGGAAGATTTCGGATTTGTAAAAAGAACTCCAACTTGCTTCATGGAATGTTAAGAAACTGATACAGACTAAAAGCCGCCCTGGCAATGGCAAATGAATTAACGAGGACTGGAAATAACAGCTATCGAAGAATCCAGCTATCCTGAAAATGGTGCAAGCTTCGTTTAATGGTTCCAAATTTAAAATGATCCAGTTGGCAGAAGTTTCCTTTGGAAAGTAATAATTATACTTAGGTCCATAGATAAGTCTCATACGGGCAAGGACTTAATCAGTAACTCGCGCTGTTAACTCTCGGTGCTATGACTGAGGCCTCCATCGTTAAGTTGCCATATAGGCGCGGTTATTGCTTGTCTCCTTCCGTGCTGTTCTACGAGCTCTGGAATATCAACCAACCTCGCCAAAAAATAGAAGTAGATTAAGATAAGCTGCATAAAATTCTCGCCAAAGTGTAATTTAATCTAGCTAAAACAAATTCCTTAAACTCCCTCGTCCCATAAAAAGTACTATTTTAAAAGACTGGTAAGTTTCCTCCAAGGAGAAGTGTGAAAATTATGAAATCAATTGCATTATTCCAGACAAAAAGAGAAGAAAGAAAGACGACGAAAGCGTGTTCTGGATATATAAAATAAATAGCAAAAACGCAGAATCTAGTACTATTCAGTAAGCTCTCTACAGGATAACTAGTCAATATGGGTTCTGGAAGAAGAACTCAAATTACGACGAGGTAAGAGGAGCGATCTCCTTTGAAAGATTTTGGGACTAGGCTTAAGGTACAGGAAAAGGAATGCTTGAGCTTGTAAAGGGGTCCTTGGTGTCTCCGTCAAAGGGTCGAAACGCGTCGAGAAGGATACCGGCTGGATACCTCATGCTCGAGTTGGCACGGAATCGATATCTAGCGAGCCTATCGATGCCAGAGGTAATATCGTAAGGTGAAAGAGGAACGCGGGATTATTTCACCGATACTGGCAAGTCAGTGGAAGGGACGATCCGAGGCAAGAATATACGCTGTTAATAATACGCAGAAATGTGCCAAAAATAGATAAATATTCAATGTTAATAAAACAGCATTACTAGCAATCTATAACTATAGTTGTCTTAACTGTTCGGAACAACTTGTACGTTATTTCTAATACATCGTATAGTACAAAAATTCATTTTTGCAATTTTTGGCAAATTATTTTCAGTGCTTATCGATTATCAGGAGCTCACTCATGTAAAGATTATTATACAATCGTATTAAAAAAAATTATTACTTAAATTAACACTTCTAGAATATATTTGAATGAAAAAATGTAATTATAAATTAGAGTTAGCCCAAAACTGGAGGATGGCGCGGAGTAGCTGCATAAAGTGGTCGACCCGACCGTCGTCTCCACATCAACTCTGCTAGGAAGCTGTCCAAGTGGTGCAATAATAAACTATCACCAAGTGGTGATAATAAACACCAAGTGTTGTTAATAAACGGTCGCCAATTTTCTGATTAGAAAAGGAACGCATTGACTAAGATGACCCAGTCAAGAATGAACGGCCTAAAGCGATAGCAATTACAGAGAATAGCGATAAGCGATTTTGATCCAGTAAATATTTTATCCATAAATAATGAGTGGACTCCCGTTAACCATTTCGACATTTATAGATTCTAGAAATGTTATTTAAAATAATAAAGTGATTTTCTTATAATTATGATTTAATAATCGTCTTTAAATGGGTGCCTCCCGATAATCGTGAAGTACCTTGTTTTCTTCTAATACGTGACTGACTTACGTCCTTGAGACAATGACGACACTCGTATTAAAACTTTAAAACCGACAAAGATGTAACAAGTGATTTGAGACACAACACATTCAGACAAAGGCAAATAATTTAAAATCATGAAAACAAATATTTATTTCTAATGTGTGTAACAATTCATTAAATTTTCTGATTTTCTCGTATCTTTGGTCTCGTATTTGTATTAAATGTAAAAAATATTGTATATTGATTCACAATTATTTTAATGTGAGTAATTAGGCTTTAACTACTCCCATATCATAAAGATTACAGTGATATAAAATTTACTGGAAAAATTTTGAACAACCGTAACAGAGCATAGAACTTTCATATATATATATATATATATATATATATATATATATATATATATATATATATATAACAGTACAAATTAGTAAGAATTAAAATGTATTATATCTTGAATGGTCTCGAGAAGAAAATCCTTGCAGAAGAACTGACTATACATGTTTGTAAATGTTATGAGACTGAGTCGATGGGCAGCGTTTCCGAACATCGCTAATATAAATTTATTTATTTGAGGGGAGTACTTACTCGAATTTTCCAAAATTAGCATCTTTCCAGCGTAGACAGACCACAAGTTCCTTATACAACTGACTGCTAAAGACAAATGCATTTACTAATTGCTCCTGAACAACCCACCTTTTCATAGAACTTCCTACTGACGATTCAAGTAGCACCAACCAATTTGTACGGACGGCACTTGAAACACCCCGTACAATAGTGCAATTTAGCCTTGTGAAAGCTCTACACAGCAATGGACAGCGAATTTTCTAGTAATTTCTTTGAAGTTATCTTAATAAACTAGAGGTCTCTTAGAAGTTGTAGAAATAGCCAGCGAGCTAGGAAGGAACCAGGGAGGCGTAAATACAAAGTCTGAATAAGGAGTTCATCCCGTCTTATTCGCTTTGCCTTTTATTCACAGAGATCAGAACTAGCCCAGCTGTGATCTAGAAGCAAACCAGAAGAACTTCAAAACTTCTCTCAACTAAATACGTCGCATTTCATATTTTAATCTCGCGAGTGGGTGAACGTACAAAGAGTTACAGAATTTATTATACTTATTAATTTAAATCAGTGTTCTATTTCCATAATGGTATTAATTTTTGAGAATGAAAAAATATTTTCGTTGTTACTGTGTGAAAGTGACATTTTTAATAATTAGCTAGGTGAGTATAAATAAACATAGACTGTAGAAATTCTTTCGAGAGCCTGTAGAAAACTACTGAATCACAATAATAATATATTTATTCCATTTGGAGAAACAAATTACTTTTTGAGCTAATCCTCCCAACTCAAAATGAATCTACTCTTCATTAGAAATATAAATCATTGGTTTAAAAAAATATCCAGAATTTATTTCATGGAAATTATGTGTCATTTATTTAGAGTCTTTTTTGATACTACCTCTTTGGTACTGATTTCTCGGCATAGGTTATCTAAAGGTTATCCATCACACGTGAGTTCGATACTAAATATATTCATATTAACCCTTGCAGAAATAGAACCAATGACTCTGAATTTAGCAAGTTTATTACGAAATCATCGAATACATTGAAGCAATATGTATCCCTTTCATTAATAACACACTAATCGAATAAAGCATTATATATATACTAGCGGACCCGACAGACATTGTCCTGCATGAGATGATTAGGATATTAAATTTAATAATATTATATTTAAAATAAAAGCTACTTTACTATATACTTTTTTATACAACAAAAGTGAAAGTGAATATAACAACAGTTACTCTAAATAACACGATAAACAACCTTTATCCTGTGCATATTTACCGAAAAAGCAATAGGAAACGAAATATCGCTATTTTTAATTTTAGGCCTCCCTTACAACCCCCACTCCTGCTCCATCTGCCGGGCTGATTTGTGAATCTAAACCATCGAGGGCGTCACCCAAACGCATACAAAAAAATTCATTCAAATCGGTCCAGCCGTTTAGGAGGAGTTCAGTGACATACACACGTACAGTAGAATCATATAGGGGAATATATATATATATATATATATATATATATATATATATATATATATAAACGTTTACAAACTTCTATTTCAGCTTATTATAAACACTCCTAACTACATCAATAGACTATAAACAGATTTTGTGTCAACTCGTATTATGAAGTTAACCCTTCAGTGGTTGTGTAAAGTACATTATATTATCAATGGGCAGAGAAAGTAAATTACTTTCTATAGACCTTGAAAAACTCCAAATTTCAAATTATAGTCCGTTACAAAAGGCAATTTTCACAACTACCGGTTTACCTGAGGAATTTCTAACTATAGATTTGCCTTTCCAAATTGTAAAAACCATTGCACAGCTAAGAACGTCCATGTATAAAGTTTTCAATGAAAAATGTAATGTCTATAATATTAATCCAAGAGAAATTTGCACGTTGTGTAATTTAAATATAAATGAGGGCATTTACCATATAATGCTTCATTGCCCTATTTACTCCCCTTTCAGAGAACAGTATTTACCATTCATAAAACAGCCAGCAGATAATTCACAACTTCATAATATTCTAAATAATCCAACTAGAGAGGTATATATTAACATTTTTAAATATTTAAGAAATAGTTTCAAACTTCGCTAATCTTATCTGAGTTAACATTATTAAATTTCTCTACTTTCATAATAGTTTTTTTTGTTTATTTGGTACTGTTATACCTATTTATTAGTTAATTTTTGTCAGTTATACTCAATTCTAGTTTCTAAAAATATTTTTATATATAACCTACTAACATAGAAAAACTAACCCTTTTATATAAGGCCAGCTCCATGCTATAAGGAAAATCCTTGTAAGAAAAAAATAAAGTTATAGAGTCAGTGAAAATTAACTAACACAAAACACAAACGAGAACAAGAAGCAATTTATATGTTTTAATTATTATCTGACACGCAGCTCCACCACCTATTCCATTACTTTGTAATTAGCCATGGCTTTAAAGGACTTTGCATCGTCTCGATACCCACTTCAAACAGTCACTCTGGATCTACCATAATGCTAATAATAGACTTTTATAGCTTTATTTAGGATTGTGTTGCCCAACCTGTAACCTCTGTATCTGCCAAATATCTTTTGGCACCTCTTAATGGTCAACCCGAAATTCATTTTAGAAAGAAAAGTAATTCAAAGTCTCTCCAAACACATAAGCAATGAAGGTGTTATTATAATATATAGATTAATTACACTTAAATTAAAAATTTCGAAACCACATTAATGACGCGCCATCTACACGCTTTATGAATTAAAATAATAATGAAGTGTCGCCAACAGGTCTGCCAAGTTGGTGGTTTCTATTAATTATCTCTATTCCCTTTTAGGTTCCTTCAATTACTTTTTGTATGAGTTTTAATAATGTTCATAAGAATTACTGAGCCCCACAAAGGGATTTAGCTAGCAGGTAAATGACGTCATTACTCCTATCCCGCCTAGAACTTGTGGATATCTCGACCCAAATGGCTTCAGTAGCGTAAAGTAGAAATAAATTTTAAAAAAATACAAAAAGGATAATAAATATGGCGTACATCACAAAAATAAAATTAAAAAATCTGATGGGTGGAAGTGTGGGCCAACATGACTTGTCCAGTTAATTAAAATAAACAAAATGTTCGTTTACATTTCGTTTAAAATTATTTCATTTTATATTTCGTATACGATATCTCTGTTCAAATACATTGGATCGAAAAATGTAATTTCTAACAAAGAACAAATAAATAAAGGAAATCAAAAATCATATAAAATACAGAACGCTTTCCAGTATTTATCAACCAGATGAGAATATTCCACAACTGGATCCAACATACAACATGGTGTAATCCGTGAGTGTTGCGTACTGTGCAACATTTTGCTTCAAGAAACAAAATTTAAATGAAAATGTCCAATTTCATTATTTGTATTTCTTAAATCACAATTTCGCCGACCAAACGTCCCCAATAGTTTATGTTACGTGGAAAAAACACTAAAAGTGCCTCTTATTAAAGAGAATAAGAAATTTTAAATTAGTTAAAAACACTAACGCGGTCGCAAAATGAATTGTAAAGTACGGTCATGAATAAGGGATGAAAAGTCTAGGAAGTACTAAATTATGAATTCACTCAATGATTTCATAAACTTAGAGTCGGAGGAATTTTATTCGCTTGGGTAATAATTCAGTTGTATCGATTTTAATTACAGTGAAAATGATTTTAACAGGTGATCTTTGTAGTCGAATGTTAAATATTCCGCCACTTAGGAGCTGCTAAGGTTTAACAGATTTCGCATGCACAGATGATGATCAATGATGATGAGTAATGATACTCAGACGACATCATCTCTACATTTATTCTAAATTTTACGTATAGTAATTACTCTGTGAAATCGAGACTTGAAACTTATCCTGAATATGAGATGTTTTGTAATATTATACCATTTAGTGAAATTCCCGTTAGTAAGTGTCATGGTTTGCTGAACACCGAAAATGAAAAAAAAAAAAAAAATACAATAATTCTGTTCTTTTTGAGTGACTGAAACTCACAACAGAAACTGCTGCAGAGTGCACACTCCCTTATAAACATATAAGTTACATAACCCGCATTGATCCAAGGCCTAAAATATATATTTTAGAATTTACATTTTACTCATTCTCTATACCACAAACTTCTTGATCTATGGTAATGTTCTGGTCAAAAACAACATGTGTGTGCGCAGATTTTACTTAAGGGAAATCAGTTATCGTGGTTGTACTCAAAACGCAATTTTCGAAAGTTTTTCTCAAATGTCCATCGATTCTTCACAGGAGATGACGAAAATGAGGTCGGGTCAAAATTATATATATTTGTCTGTTACCGCTCTAGCCTATTTTTGTTTTATCGTTGCCAAGCTCGTTTTATAGGAGTTTCATGCAAAACTAAAAATCTAGTACATTAACGATCGAAATTTGACTGGAGGAAGGAGGGTTTTAGAGGGGAGGAATTTTGAAAATCCAAAAAATCTCCGTTGTAGTTAGCCTGTTCACAAAATTGTATAGAGCCAATGTTATTGTAAATTTAGTTATATAATGATTTCTCTAATATGAATATTAACCGAGATATTTGAACTTTTTAGTTTTCATCTTCCAGTGAACCCCTAGTCCTACTCAGGCTCTTATATCATGAAGTAGTTTATTTGAAGCCTAAATATTATTATTAATTATTAACGTCCACTTTTTGCAACTTAGGGCTAATTGGGACGGGATATCTACAGGTTGCCACCCTTTTCTAGCCAGGGTGGGATTTTAGGATGTTATTTAATTAATTTCGTCACCAAATAATTTCCTTTGCCCAGACAAGAATCGAACTCGCCACTCTAGGTTTACCATGTGAGATAAAGGTCAACGCTTTAACTCGCATGGCTAACCTGAGCCCCGAATTGAAATTTTACTTTTTAAGATAAATGCAAATACGTGAAAAATCCTAGATAACGTGGGAAATCATAGTTAACGCAGCCGACGGACGTTTTAGTTTTCTGTCTTAAATAAACCCACGAAGCACAGGTCAGCCATGCGAGTTCAGCCGTTGGTCTTAACCTCACTTGGTAAACGTAGGGCCGGGCGCTCAGGTTGGCCGTATGAGTTGGGGCGTTGGTCCCTATCTCGCGTGGTAGACCTAGAGTGGCGGGTTCGATTCCCGCCCTGGGCAGTAGAACCATTTTTCATTGTATGATGAAAACTTGGTTTCATTCAAACTGAATTGAAATTGGCAGATTCTTGCAAAAGAAAGAAGTGAGATAGGTAAATTAAAATAATTCTACAACTTAATATCGTTATTTTATTTTGTCAGAAACATGCTAATATATCCTTTATTATTATTTATATACAGTTAAATACAGAATAATGAGTGATGATCATAGTCCTTCGTTGGGCTGTCACTTTTTTGTTGTCATATTTGGGACAACGGTCATTCCATTGTTTTTTTCAAGCCAAAGAAGTGAATGATAAGATTCTAAACCACACACATAAACAAAGAAACAAATAACTGACGAGCATGAGCAAATGCTACTGTTGAGAAAAGAATTTATCTATCTGAGGTATTTATGCGTGTTTTTTTTTTTCTTTTGAGTCAAATTCATAACTTGTTTAAGGATTAACAGACCTTGTTCTTTTGTACACTTCAGGGCCAACGAGCCTAGATACACTATTCACCTCACTTCGCCATATTCTTTAATACAAAATAGAAATCCAATGAGTGGAAGTAGAGGTTTATTGAAGTGTGAATACTAGAAAATACAAGAAAATTCAAATAACTTACTTCATAATTGAATAACCAAAAATGCATACAATATACATATATAATATTTTCCGATTAGTCTCATAATAAGGTAGATATTTTGAATTTTCGGATACCCCTCTCTCTGAATCTCCCGAATTCCTGGGCCGATTTCAGCCATTAATTAGTTTGATGTTTAACGTAGACATAAATGGATAAATATCGAGTACGGCATAGATCGAAAAATCATTTTCGAGTCTATAAATAATATCTTTATTTGTGACGTCATCATACAAGGTATTGCCATGCATATCATCTAGTAAAAATTCGTTTAAGCAATAATTAGTCTATGAAAGGAAAAGAAAGGTCAAACTACCTCCACTCTTAACTAACTGAGGTCAAGGTGGTTTGACCTTTCTTGTCCTTCCGTTGATGATGGTCCTCTACCAGCCAGCCCAAATCCCCAACAATAAGTAGTATTTAAGCTTGAAATAATTTCACTTAATTGCTTGATGGCAGAAGGTCAACAAAAAAGAAAAATATTCATAGTGATAACCGGTATTGGAGCTTTTTGATGTGGTTATCGGTCACTAGGGTTGAAATAAAACTACTTCAGTTTGCTACAGACGTTTCGGTGTAATTTATAACCTTCATCAAGGCCTCCAAAGATATATTTATAATAATAACAAACAGGGAAGGATTGATATTTTTTGGGATACTTGATCAGAATATATAAGATAAATGTTCATTAAATGTTATAATGTAGTTTAAAAGTCATTGCATGAAACTACTTACGAACTGAGTGGTTTACAAAGATATGCATACTGCAATTGATTCAGTTAATAGTCGAGAAAGTGAAAAAGAGCATAGAACAACATTTATAAAATTAAGTTAGCAACACGATTTGTGGCGTACATAGTTTCGATCCGACTCATGATAACGGAGATATTTACAATTTTCTAAGTTTGATATATAGAAAGATATTTATTAAAGATAAATCATGTACAAATAATAACAATATAGACACATTTTGTTTCTGTTTGAGTCTGGTAAATCCTAAATGCTTTTACAATAAACGGTGACATAGCTTTCATGAAGTGAATTTAATATATTTCAATTCCAATAATTCTAATCTAATTTACTAACGAAGTCTAATGTGTAAAATTACTTTAACGCTGTTCAATGGTAATGGCTCTACCATTGCAATTTTTTGACAACTAAAATAACAATATACGTTTTATTCGAAAGTTTGCCTTCGAAAATTTGCATAACAGAATAAATAACAAAAAGTCCGTCCCGCAGGAGCTGCGTAAAAAGCAGATTTCCCACGTGAAGTTTTACAATAGAGAAATCCGCCTAATAACGACAGTTGTAGGGACGAACAATTACCAAAACTGCCCGCACTAGCTCTTGGCGGAGAGTCCCGAACGTAGCCGACTCCTGCCGACCACACACATGCATACAAATGCAAATATCTCGGTTAATATTCAAGATACAGAATAAATGTATAGAACAATATTTATAGTAAATTTAATTTTCAATAAGATTGATTCTATACCATTTTTCGATCCGACGCATAATAACGGAGATATTTCGAATTTTCAAAAATCCCCCCTCTAAACCCCCCTCCCACTGGTCCGATTTTAGCCATTAACGAACTTGATCTTCCTTTTTACATAAAACGCTTAAATATGAAGCTTGGAAACGATCAAACAAAAATTGCGACGGCTAGAGCGTTAACCGACAAATATATATATAGTGTATATATATATATATATATATATATATATATATATATATATATATATATATATATATATATATATTTTGAACGGACCTCATTTTCGTCATCTCCTGGGTAGGATCGGTAGACATTTGAGAAAATTTTTCAAAACTTGCGCCATGAGTACGACCTCAATAGCTGATTTCCCTTAAGGGAAATCTGCTAAAAAACTCACAAAAAGAAATATATTCACAAATTGCTCATGACATGAGTTTACTCATTTTCACTAAGTTAGTCAAACGTTTTCATAACTGCTATAATGAACGTATGAAGCCTATTCAATTTATTGACATAGTTAATATTTAACATATTTCATATTTTCTAAGTTCACCTGTCCGATTTCAGCAGTTAACGAAATTGAACTGCAGTCTTACATAACACGTTTATAACTGGAGTTTGGTAACGATCAAACAAAACTAGCGACCAACTGGGTGTGTGTGTGTGTGTATGTGTATATGCATTGTAGATATATATTCAATTTTGAACGGGCCTCATTTTTGTCATCACCTAGGTAGGATCGATGGTATGGAAATTTTTCGAAACTCACGACATGATTACAGCTTCAACAGCTGGGAAAACTGTTCTCGTCATCCTTCGTTTTCCTCATTAATTGTTGTAAATCATTAATTGTTGTAAACCATTATACGGCTAATATTAATCACATTTTTTTCTCATTCTAGAGTAAATTTGAGTATACTTATGTGCACTAGGAAAATAGGCAAATATATAGCATGTTAGGAAATCATGATTGAAGGAACATAGTGTGCAGGGAATGGAAAATTGAAGATATATAGATATAAAGAAGGAGCGGGCAGAGGCAAGCTTCAATATAAGTATTTCTGCCCGGAATATGATAGGCTGCGAGGGGAGAGGTATAGCCTACCCTCCATCATATATTTCGGCAACAAGTGTATAAATGTAATATGTATTTGGTCGTGGGAAAATAAGCACCCATTGCAAATAATCCTTTTAGACTTATAATTTCACAATTGACATATTTTTGTCAGTGTCCACGATATTTGTACAAATGTATTAAAATCCTTCCACATCCAGGCATGGATACTAGAAGGACATGTTATTAATGCAAATTAAGTAAGTCTTTACATCTTGAATGACGTGTTAGCCCTGCAGTAAAGATCCTATGCAAATTGTACATAGATGGATTGTGCAAAGAAAATGAAATGCCTAGAAGTGAGGGTATATTTGTGAACGTCCATTTCGTGTTGCGAAGGCTAATTGGGACAGACAGGTTGTCACACTTTTCTAACCAGAGAGGGACAAAGATTCTATTTAATCAGTTCGTCACTAAATAAATCGCACAGGTGGGAATCGAACTCACGGCCCTACGTTTGTTTATTATTATTAACGTCCACATTATGCTACTGATGGCTAATCGGAAAGGGTTGTCTACAGGTTACCACTCTTTTCTAGCCAGGGTGGGCCTAAGGAGTTTATTTAAGGAGTTCGTCAACAAATAAATTTCTACTGCCCAGGGCGGGAATCGAACCTGCCACTCTAGGTCGACCACGCGAGATAGGGACCAACGCCCTAACTCACACGGCCAACCTGAGCCCCCGGCCCTACGTTTACCAAGTGAGGTTAAGTCCAAAGACTGGACTGACATGGCTGACCTGGGCCTCGTGGGTTAATTTAAGGCAGAAAACTGAAGCGTCTGTCACGCAGGGGCTGCGTTAACTAAGATTCTTCACGTATTTTCATTTGTATTAAACAGTAAAATTTCAATGAGAACAATATTGAGTATTTAGGCTTCAAATTAAGTGTTTTATGATATAAGACCTTATTATCACGTCACGATTAGGACTAGGGGTTCACTGGAGGATGAAAGCTAAAAAATCAAAATATCTCGGTTATTGTTCATATTATAAAAATGATTATATAACTTCATTTACAATAAGATTGGCTCTATAACATTTTCCGATCAGAATAAATAGAACGGAGATATTTTGGATTTTCAAAATTCCTCTCTTTAAACCCTCCTCCCTCCAGTCAAATTTATATATAGTGTGTGTGTGTGTGTGTGTGAGTGTGTGTGTGTGTGTGTGTGTGTGTGCGTCCGGGTGTGAGAGAGTGAGAGACTGTTAGTTTATATGAGTATGTGTTTTTAGGTATATCAATCCACAGTTTCAATACAAATAAATTATTTTGTAAGGAGCCATAAAAGTGTATATTTGATAATACTGATTTTCCACCCCCAACCACTAGTAGAAATAACAACAAGTGAAATTTTTCGTGCGTCTAATAGTTACTTACATTTGCCAAACTGGTTCCTTTAGAATCTATATATTTTTCCGAATCGCAACTAACGGGGAGAGGGAGGGGGGATATTCACGAAGAATTCACTTCATGAATAGGGGAATTTGCATATGTATTCAGGCCAAAGTGAATTTTCCCCTCAGGGAATACGCCATTATCGTCGAATTCCCATTGTAAGGTCCAGACTCTGGAAAAGGGTTTTTTTTTTTCATATTCATGTTCATTGATAAAGGGAAACATCATTCGTAAAAATTTGTGAGTGTGTTTGAAAATCTACTTGCAAGCTGGAGTTAGAAAGTCCATCACGCAGGGGCTGCATAAACTAAGAGATTTCCCACGTGGTACAATTGGTCTATTTCGAAATACAAATCCGATGATTAGATTTGGGGGGGGGGCAAGGAAGGACGAATAACATGCTTAATATTTGAGTTACGAAAATAATGAATATAACAACAATTGTGGGCTAATACTAGTTTACCAAGTTTTTGTCCTATAACATTTTTTGATCTGACTCATAACAACGGAGATATATTGAACTTCGAATTACACTTGTCTTTGAATATACCCTATTCCTGGTCCGATTTCAACATCTTTAATCTAGACCAAAACGGTTAAATATTGGATTACGGTATAGATTAAACAAACATATTCGAGTTAAGAACATAAAATATGAAGTGAGACCTTCATAACACAAGGTATTTATCTCATGTAGTAAAGATCTATCGGATATAATATTTGATTTTTTAAGCTTCGAATAAAGTGTTTGTTGATATAACATTAACATAAGTAGCAGTGAAGGTTTACTAAAGGTTAAAAACATGAAAATATCTCAGTTAATATTCAAGACAGAGAAGATATATAGATATATATATATATATATATATATATATATATATATATATATATTTACATATATATAAAACATTTGCAGGCAATAAAATTTTCAGTAAGAATGGTTCTACATAACTTTTCGACGTATAATAACAAAGATATCTAAATTTTCGAAATGTCCCTATCACTGGTCTGACTTCAACCGTTAACGATATCCTAAGTATTGCACAACATGTTTAAATGTGGAGTTTGGTAGCAATCAAAACGAATTGAGGCTATATATAGTTCCGAACGGACCTTATTTTCGTTATCTCCTTCTAAGGCTCAGTGTTCATTTGAAGACAATTTTCGAAAACCACGTCATGAGTACAACCTCAATAGCTGGTTCCTGTTGTGAGGGATCCTCTAAAATCGAATATTTAGTATACCATCATGTGCTGGCGTGTACGAGTGTGATAATTGCGTGGCCAATCACATCGTCAGGGTGACATACTTCTTCCTTGAAACTGCTCGTAAACCGTCAATGTGTATTAATTTCTCTATGCTTATCAATTCAAAGTACTCGATATTTATTCGTCGTAACTGCTTTAATTTATTCTGCTTATAAATTAAATGTTTAAATGTGTAAACAATTATTGTTTCTTCTATCAACTCTTCATTTACAGTGAAGTCATTTAGCTTCAATGACTCCCAGCCCTTGGAGTACTTACTCTAGCAGTTTACAAGATAGAGGAATTCCATTTTTAATTCCGTTCAATCTGGAAGTAAGTATAAGAAAACAATTACGTACTCCTCTTAGAGTTCTGAAAATCAAGAACACATGTGAAGAATTTGACGTTTTCTTCTCTCCAAGTACACTGAATTCTTCACTTCCAACAACACTGTTGAAAGGTCAAGTACGTCCTTAAATATTTTCATATAAGCTATTAGTAGCCTAATCGAACCATTTAAATAGGCTTAATATGACAGTTAACCCACTTTGCCTATCGTTTGTCACGGAATATGGATAGGAAATGAAAAGGTAAGATTGAATTTGAGCCCAATTAATTATTTCACTGCGGTACCTCCTTGGTGAAAGAGGTACGTTTTAATTGCGTAGGAATATGTGTTGACAATCCTTTTGTAGTTGGCGGCAGGCGAGTAATTGCCAGGCCTCGGGGGCTCCTCTCGAAATTGAAATGTTACCTTTTAATTAACCAAACGCCACCGCATTCATCCTCAAAGGACCTTAAATGTCAAGTCTACATAAGAAATTTCCTTATCGCTGCTTACATAACAATTAGAGGTTAACAATGTATCCTTACAATTAAATATACATATATGTGTGTGTGTTCCTTAATTGTATCCATTCCTACAGTTACCAACATTAATTAATTACGGATTAGGAAAACACTTGATTATATTTGTACCTTCGAAAAGCATGAAAAGGACCGTTAATTGTTTCTAGCAGATTTCTCTTAGGGAAAGTCAGCTATTGAGGTTGTACTCATACTGAGATTTGTTAAACATTTTCTCAAATATCTATCGATCCTTCCTAGTAGACGATGGAAATGAGGTCAGTTCAAAATTATATATTTAGGCCAGTTACCGCTCTAGAGGTAGCAATATTTTTGTAATCGATACCAAACTCGATATATAAACGTTTTATGTAAAAAGAAAGATCAAGCTCATTCACCGCTGAAATCGGACTGGGGAGGGAGGAGTAGCGTAGAGGGGGAATTTTTAGCAGATTTCCCTCAAGGGAATCCAGCTATTTAGGTCGTACTCACGATACGATTTTCGAAACATTTCTTCATATGTCCATCGATTCTACACAGGAGATAACGAAAATGTCCGTTCAAAACTATATCTATATATATATATATATATATATATATATATATATATAGATATTTGTCTGTTAACGCTCTAGCGGTCGCAATTTTTGTTTGATCTTTACCAAACTCGGAATTTAATCGTTTTATGTAAAAAGAAAGATCAAGTTCGTTAATGGCTGAAATCGGACCAGTGGGAGGGGGGGTTTAGAGGGGGGTATTTTTGAAAATTAAAAATATCTCCGTTATTATGCGTCTGATCGAAAAATTGTATAGAATAAATCTTAATTAAATTTACTATAAATATTGTTTTATACATTTATTCTGTATCTTGAATATTAACCGAAATATTTGCATATGTATTCTGCGTGTGGTCGCAGCTCCTGCGTGACGGACTTTTTAAAATTCCTAATATCTCTCTTATAATAAGTCGGATCAAAAATTGTATAGCACCAATCTTATTGCAAATGCAATGTTCCATGAATGTTGTTATATACGTATTTTCTCTCTACATTCAATATTAACCGATATATTTCCATATTTTAAGTTTTCGACCATCAGTAACCCCCCCCCACCTTCCTACTCATCTCATATTAACTATACATTTTATATCATGAAACACTTCATTCGAAGGTTAAACGCCAAATAAGGTTTAAAGTGAACTATTTCTTTCTGAAACACATGCAAATACGTCATGTGATGACGTCATCAATTAAGATTTTTCATTCTTTTCTCAAACATGTTTATTTGATCTATACCATACTCGATATTTAACCGTTTCAGTCAACACTAAAGTTCATATTTGTTATTGGCTGAAATCGGAAATAGTGGTGGCTTAGAAGAGGGGTTTATAAAATTTAAAATATTTTCGTTATTATGAGTCGGATCATAAAATGTTATAGAATCAATCTTGTTAAACTTTTGTTTTTCAACAATTTTTGCTCTATGCATTTTTTGAAAAATCATCTATTAAGCGAGATATTTGTACTTCCTTCTTTTCTGCCTTCAGTAGCCCCCCTTCTACTCATCAGTTGTTTACATATAAATAGAGAATACGTGATGATATGAGGTCACAAGTGTTATAACAGGCACTTCACATGATTCTGAAATTTCTTCAAACGGCACTTTAGCACTTTGGTTTCTAATTATAATTGCTATTCATAGGTAGGTAAATTTTTACATGTTGTCAAAAAAAATGTCTTTCTTAGTATATAAATACTGTAGGCATTGTAGGAATCGAGATTTGGGCCACCCCCGGGTGAGATTCGCGATCATTGTTTTATGTAGAAATAAATCAACTCGACGTAGATCAGCCCCCGAAGATTGTCAAATATAAACTCACTAGATTCCCGCTAATCCACTACGTGCCGCGAACCGAAGTGTCAGGGATATACAAACGCTAGATTGGTTTACAGAAATCAGAATTTTCTCCCCAGTTGAGGCCCAACCACATACAGCTCCTTTACAAAAATATTTTATTAGCAGGAATTCCTACTACCGGTTCTGACCTATCTCTTGACTATCACCTTTTAAGTAATCTGGCACATGTTCTGATATGACAAGGAAAGAGCATAATCATTACTTAATTTTGTTAAGCATTAACAAAAAATGTGTTGCGTTTCATAAAGTTAATTATAGAGTCTAACCTTGAAATGTTATAAAATAAATTCAAAGATACACTAAAAACATGTTTGGTTTTTTCCTTTATGTTCAATTTAACTTGAAGTTATTGCTTCAGCCCAACAAGGCATTCAAACATAAACTTCATATGCATTAGCTATGACTTTAAAAAGGAAGAGACAAAGTGTCTTGACAAAGGAAACATTTAGTTGTAGAAAATGAACAAATAAATAAAAAAGTCCGTCACGCAGGGGCTGCCTTAACTAAGTAGATTTCCCACTTTCGTCACCTATTTGTATTTATCTCACGACGTAAAAGTTCAATAAGAACAATATTTGGTATTTAGGCTTCAAATAAAGTTTTTCATAATATAACACGTTATTGTTGATATGGCATGAGTAGGAGTGGGGGTTTACTGAAGGCCGGAAACTAAAAAACGCTAATATCTCAGTTAATAGTAGAGATAATGAAAACTTGTACATAACAGCATTTATAGTACATTACATTTACAATAAGATTGGTTCTATACAATTTTTCGATCCGACGTATAATAACGGAGATAAGAAGTTTCAAAATTCCTCCCCTCTAAACCCATCCCTCCACCAGTCCGATTTTAGCCGTTAACGAAATTGATCTTTCTCTTTACATACAACACATATATATCGAGTTTCGTAAAGATTAAACAAAAATTGCGACCATTAGAGCGGTAACAGACAAGTATATAGATATATACAATTTTGAACGGACCTCATTTTCGTCATCAACTAGGTAGGATCGATGGACATTTGAAGAAATTTTTCAAAAATCGCGTCATGACTACAACCCCAATAACAGATTTCCCTTAAGGGAAATCTGCTAATAATCCTAGAGCTATAATTCAATTAAGTAGGTACAACATAAGACGGAAGGTATTAATAGCAAGGCCCTTAAGTCCTTACGATGTCAATATTGTTCGATGTAGTAGACTGAGATATTTGAACATCTGGCAATATGAAGGCACGTGTCGGTACACACTGCTAGAAACCTCATCAAACTGTTGGAACACATAATATGTTTAACTTAACCAATGTCTTGAGACATGTTTATTTGAATAACCTTAAATGAACAGGAAAATAATGTAAAAAATAATTAATATTCGAAATATATATATATATATATATATATATATATATATATATATATATATATATTCATTATTGACAATCTAACAAAACCAAATATCTAAAACTTATATTATATCAATAATTAGCACCATTTGGTACATCAGTGAAAATATCTATATACAGGAGAAGTCATACTTACACACAGATATATGAAATCAACTTTTTTTTTATTCATGCTGTGTTAAGCCGCTAGCACTCTTGGGCAACTAATAGAACTGGAAATAAATTCTATAACTAGCTAACAAAAAAGGTAATAATATCTTGATAACACGTCGCTAACACCAAAGTAACACTTTTTCAGCAACGTACAGTAAATAGGATAAGAATTCAGAACTATATTATTTGTCTTGCTTGCAAAGTTTATTAATTATTGCTAAAGGTCCTTAAATTGTAAATTAAGCATGTATTATTTAACGTAATATAAAAAAATATACACACAAAAATTTAAACAAATATTTACGGTAAACCCCAATTATTTCTCGAACATTCAAACAAGTGGTCATTATTTATTTCTCTTAAAGTTGAGTAAGTTAAAACATCTGTTTTATATTTAGTCATTATTCGAGGAACTGATAAATGAGATCTTATGAAAAAAAAGGAACATTTTCCATTGCTTGCTATTAATACCTTCCGTCTCATGTACCTACTTAATTCAGTTATAACTCTATAATTATTAGCAGATTTCCCTTAAGGGAAATCAGCTATTGAGGTCGCACTCATGGCGCGATTTTCGAAAACTTTCCCATAAATGTCTTTCGATACTACTAAGAAGATGACGAAAATGAGGTCCGTTAAAATTTTTATAAATATACAATTGTCTGTTAACACTCTAGCGGTCCTAAGAATTGTTTGATCTTTATCAAACTTTATATTTAGACGTTTTATGCCAAAGCTAATGAGTGAAATTGGACGGGGGGGGGGGGGGTTAGAGGGGAGAAATTTTGATAATTCTTAATATTTGTTTTATGCGTCGGATCGAATTCCGTGTACAGTCAATCTTATTGTAAATGTTACGTTCTATAAATCTCCTCTATCTTTAATATTAACGAGATAATTGCATTTTATAGTTTTGGGCCTTTAGTAAACCCCACACCTACTCATGTGATATTAAAAATAAGCTTTAATATTATGAAGCACTTTATTTGAAGTCTAAATACTTAATGTAGTACTCATTGAACTTTTACTTTTTGAGATGAATATAAATACGTGATGAACTTGAGACATCTGCTTAGCTTACGCAGCCGCTGCGTAAAGAACTTTTTATTTATAGTTTCCTATCAAATATTATATATATATATATATATATATATATATATACACTCTCAAAACCTTGAGTGGTCTCCTAATGTTCTGCTGATGACTATCTTCTTGGTACAATAAAAGAAAAAAAAAATATCGACTCCGTGCATTAGAAATATATACACAGAGATTGACATGTAATATAATAATCATGCATCAATTATGAGTCTCTAATTTATTAATGAAATCACTTTTAAAATGAAGCTCGAACCATATAAAACGTTTAGCCCTGTAATTTTTCTGCACACTGAAAATTAACGAAATTATTTGCGTGGAGTTTAACTGTAATTAGTTTGCATTCTCTGTAAATGAATGTTGAATTCTTTCATTATCATCCAATAACATTTTGTCACTTTCAATTATTATAACGCTAGTAATTACAATTTAGTTCCAATGAATTGAATGCATAAGCTCAAAGCAAATTCTCGGCTATTTAGTCCATGTGCATTCTAATTTCACGTCCTATAATTTAACTAATAAAACGAAATCTGAATTACAAACAGAAGTCTGGGAGCAGTTCAATCACGGTCGTTAACCAAAATAATAGCCGTTCAAATAGTACGGTGTAGAATCGATTCAATAAATTATACGTTAAGCCGCTCTTTACTGATAGAGGAGTGGTGAAGTACATGTTAACTGTATGGATAGGGAATTGAATTTAATGTTATAGCATTTAGGTAGGTAGATTAAACATGTCTGCTTCCTTTATGCTAATAGATCTTCGAATTTAATCTTGTTAAAGAAACGGTTACGCTAGACAACCAAAACGTCCGACACACAGGGGCAACGTAAACTAAGCAGATTTCCCACGGGAAGGTATACAACAGATTAATCTTACATACTGGTAACACTTTCGCGAATGTTAAGCGAATAAATACAAACGGTAATAAGAAATCATTCAGTCTATTTACAAGTTAATAATATCTACAACTTATTGCAGCAGGACAGCCAACTTTACAGAACTGAATAGGCAGAATTATTCTATACCAGAAAGATGAGCGATTAATAAAAAAAGTCCGTCACGAAGGGGCTGCGTAAACTAAGCAGATTTCCCACGTTTAGTTTTACAGTAGAGAAATCTGTCTAATAACAACTGTAGTACGAAGGTATCTCTAAACCTATTCACGGGGGACGAATAGTTACGGAAACGGCCGCCAGAGCACTCGGCGGAAAGTCCGGAACATAGCCGAGTCCTGCCGACCACACACACAATACAAATGCAAATATCTCGGTTAATATTCAAGATACAGAATAAATGTATAGAGCAATATTTATAGTAAATTTAATTTGCAGTAAGATTAATTCTATACAATTATTCGATCCGACGCATAATAACGGAGATATTTTCAAAAATCCCCCTTCCCACTGGTCCGATTTCAGCCATTAACGAACTTGATCTTTCTTTTTACATAAAACGATTAAATTCCGAGTTTGTTAACGATCAAACGAAAATTGCGACCGCTAGAGCGTTAACAGACAAATATAAATATATATATATATATATATATATATATATAAAATTTTGAACGGACCTAATTTTCGTCATCTCCTGGGTAGGATCGATGGACATTTGAAGAAATTTTTTTCGAAACTCGCGTCATGAGTACGACCTCAATAGCTGATTTCCCCTAAGGGAAATCTGCTAATATATCTGAATGTAACATATTAATTTTATTGAAAACTATTTACTATAACTAGAGGAGTAATTTGAAATGAATCAGAAATATTTCTATCTCAATCACTCAGATTTTAGTAATCCAAGAACAAAAGAAGGGGCAACAGAATTAATGTCATATTATAAAGGTTTTTTTTTCAAAACAATATTTGGTATTTAACCTTCTAATGAATTGTGTCCTGATATAACAGCTTATTATTAATAAGACACCAGTAGGAGTGGGGGTTTACTGAAAGCGGAAAACTATAAAATCAAAATATCTCGGTTAATACTCATTATATTGTTAGATCAGATGTAGATTAACGGAGATATTTCGAAAATCCTTCTCTCTAACCCCCCCCCTCAGCCTTGTCCAATTTCAGCAGTTAACGAACTTGATCTTTCTTTTTACATAAAACGACTAAATATAGAGTTTGGTAACGATTAAACAATGATTGCTAGACCGGTAACAGACCAATAAATGAATTGATAGATAGATAGATGTATATATATATATATATATATATATATATATATATATATATATATATAGTTTTGAACGGGCCTCATTTTCGTCATGTCCTAGGTAGAATCGATGGATATTTGAAGAAAAATTTCTAAAATTGTCTTGAGTGACTGGAGAGGGGAGTGTTAAGTGTTTTGGTGAGTGGTTTGAACGTGCGACAAAATGGTTTAGACAAACAGACCGCGAGCATCACAAATCAAACCTTGCTCCGGCATTAGTAATAGCTGTCAAGAAAATAATCAGAAAAATTGCTTTCCTCAAGAACTCTCTCTCTCCTGTGTGCAGCCTTCCCACGCAGCTTTCGAGGCGGGGGCAATCTGTCAAGTGATGGATGATACACGGGAGTTGTCAAGCAGAAAATTACTATTTGTCACATTTTTCTCATGCACTATAAACATGAGCGTTTACCTGAGAAGAAAATGGTAATACATCAAAGTTCAGTTCGTCTGTTTCTTCAAAGGTTACAAAAAAGGTCATTAATTTACTGGAAAATGACAATTTATTCCCATTAGTCTTCTCTGTCCAAATTTTAAATAATACGTAAAATATAAATTTCTCAAAAGATTGATCAAAAAAAGTTCTAGGGTTAGTAGTTCAGGGGCTGCGTTAGCTAAGATTTCCCACATGCTTCGTGTATTTGCATTTATCTCAAAACGTGAAAGTTTAATGAGAGCAGTATTTGGTATTTAGGCTTCAAAAAAGGTTCTTGGTATTATAACAGCTTTTTGTTAATATGACATGAGTAGGATTCGGGGATTACTGAAAGCCAAACAATAAAAAATGCAAATATCTCGGTTAATAATCAAGATATTGAAACATCGTACATAACAACATTTATATAAAATTGTATTTGCAATATGATTGGTTCTATACAATTTTTCGATCCGACCCATTATAAGAGAAATATTAAAAATTTTTAAAAGTCTCCCCATCTAAACCTCCCCCTTCCCAGATTTTAGCCGTTAACGAACTTGACCTTCGTTTTTAAATAAAACGTTTAAATATCGAGTTTAGTAATGATCAGAAAAAAATTACGACCCCTAGAGTGATAACAGACAGATCTATATATATATATATATATATATATATATATATATATATATATACAGTTTTGAATGGACCTCTCGTTCGTCATCTCCTGGGTAGGAACGATGGATGTTTAAGGAATTTTTTTTTAAAAAATCATATCATGACGACCTCAATAGCTGATTTCCCTTGAGGGAAATCTGCTAAAAATGTGTAAATGATATTGGGCATTTTTGTATTTTCGCATTCAGGGATTCATTCTTGAAGAAGCACAATATAATATATATTTCATATTCACGGACTACAAAACAGAATACACGAATACAAATTTACATTTTGTAATTTTATTGTATACTTTAACGCCATGAACAGTCATAAAAGAATCAATTCGGCATCACCAGCTAACAGAGGTGTAAGTGATAAAATACCTGCAAAAAAGCTCCTATACTGATAAAGCTTATCGCATTTAGAGGTCACTTCATCCATCAAGGGGAAAAATTTCAACGTTGGGAACTGGTTTTTGGGAACTGGATTTATGGGAGTAAAATAATTCTCAACTCAAATATTTATGTATTTGATCGTCCCAGGAAGGATTTTCCTGATAGAGACAATTTCACTTACTTAAATAAAACGCCATTGGTAAATTCTGGCAGAATTACAATTTTTCTAGAATAAGTAAAGACGATAGATATTGTAAAATACACGTAATAAAATTACCTGAAATATTCATAAACAAGAACGGTTTGAATTTGAAGAGATATCAAAATCGAGGGGAATCACAATAGATTTGTATCTTGGTCCAGAATTAATATATTTTTTCGAAATGTTTGTTAAAGTTTACTTCATATACAACATAATGATTAAGAATAGGGACTAATACTAACTACCGAAGGAGGGTGGAGTTATGTCCTATGCTGTTTCGGGGAGGGGGTCGTAGGGCAAACGTAACATAAGCGTTTCTCATTGATTCTGGAAATGTCCCATTTTCTCAACTGCAACCCTTTTCTTGAAAAAAAAAATGTAACCTCTTCGGCTACATCAGAAACTAATATCATCCGATAAAAATCTATAAATCAGACACTTTTTTTATTTTATCTGTCTTATCAAAGCGAAAGAATTGATAGAAATTTAAATATTCACTGCATCAGTGGCTAATTACAAATTATCTAGTGCTTGGCGGACTTTTTCACACGATAAATCAGATAAGAGACCTTACATTTTTATCAATACCAACTGAAAATCTAATCAGTACCAGCACAACAGTTCAGTCGAGCGGGCTTACTCTATATATGTGTACTGTATGTATGTGTAATATCTACAGGTTACAGCTGTAATAAATCCCGTGAACAGGCAATCTTCATTTTCAAGGGAGGGTAACAAGGGCATGCCGTGGTTTCCCATTGCCTTCTGCATTGGGCCATAGAGCAACTAAGGCATCCTGAAAAAATGTGAATTTCATTCACACCAATAAAGGCTTGAGTGCAAATAATTCCACTCAAGATCAGAGTTGTTAAATAGCCTGCATCACCTGACTAACGACAGGCATTAGCCAGTATGAGTATACAGACCACAACTTTAATCTACCCTCCAATCGTGACATGTTGTAAGTCAGAATTTCAACAAGGAGGGGGTAAAGTTATAATAATATAATTTAAAATAATAATATAATATTATTATACAATTATTGTATATTATATAATTAGCATGGTCAGCGAGGTTAGAGCGCTAGACTTTAAAGTCAAAGGTTGTGAGTTCCAGTACTGGCCCCCACATCCCAGTAAGGCTGGTCCCCCGGGAAGTTACACTATTACCCCCACATGTAGGGGAGGCCTGTAGGTTCAAATACACCTGTAAAAATGGCTTACAAAAAAAATATAATTAGGATCCATAAAAAGCCTTGTCCTTGAGTACTTTAATACGCAAAGTGGACATTCCGAGACCAACTGATCAGTGTCTCCTGGTTAAAGTCGTGAAGCATGAAGCAAAGCAGCCGGAGACTCCAGGCTATACGACTGTAACCAACAGCCACTGATCATCGGAGGTTATATCCAACCCCTCCAAAATATTTCTTATGCGAGACTGTATATATATATATATAGAGATATATATATATATACATATATATATATATATATATATATATATATATATATATATATATAAATACATACATATATATATATATATATATATATATGTTTGTGGTTTTAAAATTCAGTCAGTTTTCGACCATTCGTGAAGGCATTCTAGTGTGGAAATGCCTCCAGACATAGGCGTGGAGCTTTGCCATGTAGTACATAAATGTCTCACATTATCTGTATACTCCTCAAAGATTGTGAGAAAAGGGAAATATGAACGTATGAAGCAGTAACAACTAACTGAACGGTAACAAACCTAATGTTCTTCTCAATGGCAAGTAAACACAATGACTCATATAATTATTATTACCATCCGTAAAAATGAAAATATTTGGAAATGTTATGCTGCGATTACGAACTAATGAGAGGTTCAATTAGAATGACTACTCGATAATGCAAGAAAATTCATAAACGTTTGATCAGAAATAACAAATAAATATATAGAAATAATATTTATTAATTTTGACCACTGCCTTTCGTGGGATATTGACTGAACGGGAGGACATATTAAATAAAATCTATATTTTTTTAAGATTGCGAAAAATTTGTTAATAACATCTTTTATCTTCTTTCTTCATATTTTTATTATTCTCTAATTCTGGAGCAAATCTTAAAGTGGATTTATGATATGTTCAATCCAGATTATGATAGTAGAGGTTATGAAGGAGTCAAGAAAGGGTAAACATTGTTTGGCCCAATCTTAATCTAGCCGAAACAACCTCCTCCCGGCGAGTGAAGCGGTTGGCTGTTTTACATTGGAGAGCATTCCTTGTATTTCAACACGACTCATTTTTGTTTTGTTAATTCCTGATTTAAATCATATTTTCGTTAATATGCAGTACAATTTATCAGAAATAATATTTTTGTTGGTGGATTCACTGTTTTGTATAGAAGTATTAGATTAGGTAAATACTTATATAAAAAATACACGAGAAGTAAAAATCGTGTAGAGGCTGGTTTTAACCCTCGACAAACTAAATACTCACACCCTATAATACAGATAATCAGTTACCTTTAAAAGTTAACATTTAGTAAATTACATTTATCCAGGATTAGTATATGCGCAGAATATCTGTATATATCACATCATAAATATTTGTTTTCGTGCTGAGATTAACCCAATGAGAATACATTTATATTAATTTTTAAAATAATTCCAATTAAAAGTTATCTTACAAACAAGTATCTTTAAAATGATAAAACATTTTTTTTTAGTTTTATGATAAAATTTGAAGTTCCCATAAATAAATAAATGAGTAAAATAGCCAAAAACTATGACAAACACTTCCTTTTTTGAATCTAGAAACGTGTACAATTCATAAAATACTTATAAAACCTAAATACAATACCACGAATAATTCAAAATTTACCAATAAATTAAATTGCTTTCAATTTTCTCAAATACTCTTTTATACAAAAATTGACTTATAATAAATGTATGAAACCGTTGTAATCTCATAACAGAAAAATCACTCAGTTAATTAATAATTTAAATTTGACATGTTGGATTGTTGTATAGTTATTGATTGGTTACAGAAAGCCCATATAACTAATGCTCCAGTAGCTCGTCAATGTCACCTGCAGCATATTGCACTGTTCCTATTGCATTTCTATTCTTGGATTCAAACAATGAGCTATAAGATGTAATGACTTCTCAGCCTTCTTAATTTTAGAAAGAGAAATAAATTGTTTTCGTTTATTATTTTTTAATATAATGAGATTGGCATTGATTAATTACATATTGTAAAGCACTCAAATCTACTATTCAATAAGAACCAACGAAGCCTTGAAAGTAAAGCGAACTCTTTCGTAGCGTAAAAGAAAATATTGAGGGTTATTATTTTATTTACACAAGAAAATCAGATAGAGATTTCTTGGTGCTCTTATTGAATTGAATGGACAAAATATTTTGCTACATTTCATTTAAAATTATTTCATTTGAAAGTGATTAACAATCTCCGTTCTTATGCATCAGATCAAAACATATAACATAATTTATAGATATTTTGGTTAAAAAATAAAAAAATCTATAAAACATTGTTGTACCACTATTAGGGTGGAAAATATATCGTATTTTATTCTCACCCCTCTAACACCCTTCTCTCCCTTAATTGCTTTCAGTCAAAAGAAGAGGTGAACGATTAAAACCGAAACTTGTCAAAAGTACTTTAGGGCCGATTAAAGGACGATCGGTCTAGAAGCCCCAAAAAACACATATTCAGAATAAATTTAAACCTTGACCGATAGGAATTTCATTAGTCAGAAAAAAAAGTCTAATGTGGGCACCACTTCGTTTCCTTCTACTCCTATTTAAATTAAATTAAAAAAATGTTTTCATGAACTTCATTTAAAATTATTCCATTTGAAATTTCAAAACAACAAATAGAAAAAATGTATCAGAACATGATTTACAGGTATCTTCATGACATACAAAAATGATCCTATACAAGTTGTTTGTATTTCTTATATAGACAAAGAAATTATTTCTCACCTTTAGTCGATTTTGATCAAAAGGTGCTCGAATGGACGATTCAACAGTCCTAAATATGAAATGTCAACATTCGAACGCTTAGTAATTTTCACTGGGCCAACTAGTCAAAATGGATTAAAAGAAGTCTGAAATTTTGAAAAGTTTAAGTTCATATATTCTTATTTTTCTAACTGAAATTATTTTCGCGATACCAGTACCAATTGAATTTAAGGCAATAAATGCTTAAAGACTCATATCACAGAGTTCTTTAAAATTATAAATGCGAAATGTTGAGCCGTCAGAAACTGGGGTGGCAAGGCAGTGGGGGGGGACGTATTTAATATGAACATTTCAAAAAAATTGTATGTATCCACCCTCTGGGAGGCTCTTCTACTGAACAATATTACCACCATCATTAGCTATCAAAAGTTTTGCACATTAATAGTAATACTAAACTCTTGAACACACATAACCAATTTGAAGTCATTAAAACCAATTCAGAAATTGTTATTAAATTGCTTTTTCTCCCATTAATGTCAACACAGATTGATGGTACCCTTAAATATAATTTGTATATATGAAACTTTATTGAACAAAAAGCAACCAATACCGTATTATGACATAAGATTTAATCAAGCATTTTATTTCTGACTTATATAAGAGGATATCTGATAGCTACCTTGGAATGTTATGCAACTGAAATTATCACAGAGAAAATTATTATTTTTCTGAATTATACTATATAAATCTGATGTAACAATAAGAGAACATGTAATAATAATAAGAAACAACTATTGCATTGAGTAAATTTAGTCCAATTATTTCATTCTAATAATAAACAATATTTTTATGTTTTTATTTTTTATTTTTTTTTTGAATTCCTTTATTCTTTTCGTTGTAAAAAGAAGAATCAACTAACCGGCTTTATTGATTGCTATTTCTAAGCAATAGTTTTGTGATGATCAAGAAGGCATTAAGGCAACCTCTCCTTGGTAGTCTCCAACACAATTTTCTTCCATTAATGAGTCATTATGTACCTTAAATTATTTAGAAGAGAGAATGAGCTTCAGTCCAACATTTCGATGGCATTTGGTAATATCATGGCGTGTTTTATAAGAATTCTAACTAGTTAATTTGTAACACACTGTTCTCGAGATAGTTGATTCTAGCTAACACAACCGATGGTAAACCAAACCCTAAAATGATATGTATATAGTAGAGACGTGTCAGTGATTTTGTATTTTAAATTGCTGATGAAAATAATATTGAGAAATAAAAATAGATCATGTTAAGAGGTATTCAAATTGTTTCATTTATTATTTATTTATATATTTGTTATTTGTCTTATTTAAATCTATTTAAGATAAGCTCTGTTTTTTAAAGGTTAAGATTGCATAATTGCCCTAATAAAGCAATTTTTCATCCATACATGCGACCATGTGCATTAAATAGACATCTAATATACAATTATAAGAACTTTGATTAGTACAATTAGCAATTATTATTCATATAGAACATTATTTCAATGAAAACATATTTTGGGAAGGGAAACGTTTAAACTTTAAAAAAAAATGTATTTACGGTGTAAGAAGTACTTACTGAGCAAGTTTTTTGGTAACTCCAAATCGCTTTACCTGAAATCAAGAATTAATTCTTTAAAAACAGCGATTTTCGTTATTGAAATATGTATATGCATTCATATAAACATTTAAACTTATATAATGTAAAAATTGACAGTTCGGTACAAATTAACACTTCATCTGATAAAAGAATAAATGGATGACCTTCGGCACAGATGGCGCTTCACATATACACAACACACACACACACACACACACACACACATATATATATATATATATATATATATATATATATTATATATATGGTATATATTCTAAGAAATGGATGACATTATATAGTCAGTTACTGCTCACTATGATAGGAAGGTGTTAGAAAGTTTGATTATTTAATGACAACCCCTAAGGGATTGAGAGCCATACCCAGAAATATCTCACTCCACCCCAGCTGTGTCCCAAAATCTCATGCATAATATCTAGAACCTGAATGGGACTGTTTTATACAAGGAGTATAGACACTGGGATGGATTATGTATATAAACTGTGTCTCTGTGTACTCTTGTCGGTTTACCTTTGGATTGAGGCTAATACTAGATCTACACTCCTAAACACCCACTCTCCTCTGGCGTCACTGGTAATGTTTTGGAACTCACGCACACGGTCACGTACAGGAATGCATGCATAATAAAGAGAAACCAGTCGCATGACCAGATTCAACACTTATTTATTGCTACATGAAATAAAATATCGGTACCGCCAGTATATGAATATGTGCATTTCGTCGTTGGATACCTTATTCACTGGCTGTTTATGGAGTTGGTGGCATTGTGCATTCGATGCATGATCCTCAAGCCCGTCAAAAGTTGTACACAGTTAACTGTGAGTCAGTAGGTTTTATAGGTGTAATCCATATCCAGTTGTTTACGTTTAGCCGATTCTCCTTAAGACATCAGGTATTGAGGTTGCACGTATAATTTTCGATGACCTTTATTCAAATGTCCATCAATCCAACCCAGTAGGTGACGAAAATGGGGCCCGGTCAAAATTATTTATGTATAACTGTATTTGCCTGTTACCTCTCTAGCTATTGCAATTTTTGACTTATCGCCACCAATCTCGATATATAAGCGTTTTTACGTGAAACTCAAGATAGAGTTCTTTAACGAGTAAAATCGGTTCGTTGTGAGGGCGGGGGGAGTTAGAGGCGGAAAATATCAAAATATCTCCGTTATTATACGTCTGGCAGAAAAATAGTTAGAACCTATCTTATTGTGTATTTAATTGCCTATAAATATTGCAGTGTGCATATTACCTCTATCATGAAAACAAACCTAGGCATTTGCATTTTAGCAGATTTCCCTTAAGGGAAATCAGCTATTGAGGTCGTACCCATGACGCGGGTTTGAAAATTTTTTTCAAATGTCCATCGATCCTACCCAGGAGTTGACGAAAATGAGGTCCGTTCAAAATTTTATATATATATACTATATATATATATATATATATATATATATATATTTGTCAGTTAACGCTCTAGCGGTCGCAATTTTTGTTTGATCGTTACCAAACTCGGAATTTAATCGTTTTATGAAAAAGGAAGATCAAACTCGTTAATGGCTGAAATATGACCAGTGGGAGGGGGAGTTTAGAGGGGGGGAGATTTTCGGAAAATTTAAAATATCTCCGTTATTATGCGTCGGATCAAAAAATTATATAGAATCAATCTTATTGCAAATTAAATTTACTATAAATATTGTTCTATACATTTATTCTTTATTGTGAATATTAACCGAGATATTTGCATTTGTATTCCGCATTGGTCGGCAGGAGTGAGCTGTTTGGTACTTTCCGAAGAGAGCTCTGGCGGCCGTTTTCGTAACTATTTGTCCCTCGTTTATAAGTTTAGTGATCCCTTACTACTTACTACACTTGTTTTTGGGCAGATGTCTCTATTGTAAAACTTCACGTGGGAAATCTGCATAATTTACGCAGCCCCTGCGTGACGGACTTTTAAAGTTTTAAAGATTCTATAAACCCCCACTTCTACTCATATCATATAAACAATAAACTGTTATATCAAATATCGTATTAGTTAATGACTGGAATCGAACCCGGAAAGTGAGGGCTTTGATAGGGGGAATGCGGAAATTCGAAATATCTCCGTTATTATGAGGTGGAAAATGTTAGATAACCATCCTTGTTGAATTATTGATGCGTGGAAACCTGCTTAGACTACGCAGCCCCCGCGTGACGGACCTTTAGTCCAGGTCAGCTTGTTTACATTTTAGGCCTAACGAAGAGTGGTTTTTACGTTGTCCAGGAACCTCGTTGGTCATGGACAAATAATAAAAGTGAAATAGGTAAACATATTATAAGTGAAAATTAAAAAAAAAAAAAGTAAATTGGTGGTGTGTACCATAGTTGATGGATGATTAAAAGGAAATGAATGGCTGAAAATAATAATTTTACTAGTTATTATCGTAATTTCCTCCTACAAACGCATATAATACAATTTATGCATATAATTTGAAATGTTGTTGCACAACCTCAGACTTAATTTGTATGTTAAATTCTGTCGTATATTTGAATTTTGTTTAGGTATGAGAATATTTTGTTAATGCGCTACCTTCCGTGAAAAGTGCGTGTAAGTCGTAGGGAAAGTCCTGGATTTGTTGTTTTCGGCATTCTGTCAGTATATTTCTTATCGTCAAGAGAATGTTACAAGTTGAGCAAGTAGGTCTGTCAGTCTTTGTCATTAAGAATGAGTATGTTAATTTGCTGAGACCGATTCTAAGTCTCGAGAGATCTACTTATTTTCTTCTAGAGTTTCTAAAACTTGATGGCCACATGCAAATAGTATTCTTAATAGTTGATAGTTTGTTGTCAGTACTTGTGTTAGTCCAGTCGGTTTGTCTAAGATGTTGTCATCTAAGATGAGGTGTTTTGTTTGTCTTGAAATGTCTTCATGTAACACATCTATTTCTTCATATTCAAGTTTTTCAGCTGTTTATTTGGCTTCTGAGTCCGCTGTCTTCACGGTTAGCTAACACAATACAACTATTGTCGGGCTTGAAGTTTGTGCAGAAAGCGCTTCCTAACTGTCTCGATTATCAGCCAGTAACGGTGGTCTCCACCAACACCTTATGTCTTGCAATTACTCATTAATTTTAATAACATCTAATTTAAGCAGCTAAGGTTAGTTGGGTGAAATTATCTAATTGATAATTTATTATCTTCTTTTATTACCTTAAATGTTTGCTATCATTATGTTCGAAATTAATTATAACCATTCCAGACTTTGATTAAACACTGCCAAAATCAAAACACAATTTATAACTTGAATCATAGTTCTGTGGATATATTGTAAATTAGAACTGGAATTTAAATGGGACCGACAAATTTCCTCAGAAATAGAGCTTTAATATTACATTCGAGGCGATGCTTCATCTTCCCATGACATCGTTGCTTTTTCCAAATAAAATATGTCTATAAAACTGTATTCATGCATTTATGAAACACTGTACCAAATACCATACATTGTATTTTTATGGGCTGTAAAATATCATGCCACAGAGTTACTATAAAGTGGCTAAAGGACAAAAATAATTATTTCAATTATTGTCAGGAGTTTTCTCGTATTAAATCGAGTACCAACCAATGGAAATCACATGTCAACTATGTTCTTGCAAATGAAATACCACAAATAGAATTACAAAATATTCTAATCATGACCACTATCGCAACATCCCTGGTTTTATTATGGTAAACGCTAGAAACGAAGAACTTACTATTATTTGATTGAATATATCATAAACTTCAACTTCAAAACTCCAATAAGCATTTAAATCAAAATCAAACATTCAATCCCTGTTCCTTAAAAAAACGGCCCCCACTAAATAGTGGTTTTCATGTAATGCCAAGTTTCTTACTTGAATAACAGATTAAAAAAACTTTTACTTTTGATTTTATTGTGCAGAAAGTTCTCAGTTCTTTTAGGATAAAACAAGAAACAACCATGAAATAATACATATTAAAATATTCTTATATTAATAATATATGAAAACGGTTTGGCGTTAATGACCAGAATGGTTGACACGCCACAAAAAAAAATAAAACAAAAAAAACCACCATTTGACAAGCAGAACCACAGGAAAACGATCACTTCAAAATATTATATTCAAACCTCAGTTATTTATTACAAAAATACAGACAACATCTGTCATGAAAAAATGAGGCATACACAAGAATTTGGTTAAGAATTTTCAACTAATTTGAATAATTTTGTCCAATAGTTTTCGGACGTTATGTGACGACATATTGATAGCATGGGCAATGGGAATTTATGTAGAAGCTAACTCATTAAATAGAATCCTTAGTAGCAAAAAAAAAGGTGGTAACTTGATCGTAAAAAAAGTGGACTTTAATAAATATTAATAATATTAAATTGTTATACGTAGCATCTTATCAAATGATTCTAGAAATCATTTTTTGTTAATTCTTCAGTCATTTTTATTGGAAATAGTTCTCTACAAAAACCCTAAAAGTCTGACCAGAATGAGCAAAAATAACATTCATGACGAGTGAAAGATTCCAGGCTTATTTTGTTTTCTCGTAAATGAAAAATTTTAAATAAAAATAATGCAATAAAAATAGAAACTCTTTTTTTCTCCAAAAAGAGTTCTACTGAATTACCTACTCAAATAAATTCAGGGAGAATATATTTGGTCTCTGAATGAGAGGGGTTGATACATCATCTTACTAATAAGCTTAATCAGGAAAGCTACACAAAATTTCAGATGTCAGCTGATATATTTGAAGAAAGATAAAATGAACATGAGTTAATTATAGATTTAGCATTCGAATACAAACATGTATGCCTACTGAATACGCAATGAGATTCACTGGGAGGATAAAATGTTGTTCCGAAAGAAATATAGAGTAGATGAAAAAATGAAATCTCATAATCCAGTAATAACGAAAGGAACTCGCCAAAGTGTGAAAGAGTTATGAGAAGGATTCTAAACTCGAGAACGAAAATCATTAATCTTTATAAATACTGATAAGAATAAGGTATGAGGCTGATAACAATAAGAGGTAGGCCTCCCGAGAGTAATGAGAGATGCTGCCATTTCTCTAGATTAATGAACGGGGGAGGAAGAAAGGAGACGACCCTTCTGGCTAAGTGAGAGGTAGACCGGACGAAGCCAACCAAGAAAATCAACATGCTAGGAGATCCTGAAGGAATTAAGAAGTCCGTCACGCAGCGGCTGCGTTAACTGAGCAGATTTCTCACGTGCGTCTCGTATTTCCATTTATCTCGGAATGTGAAAGTTCAATGAGAACAATGATTTGTATTTAACGAGTTTCCTTATTGATCAGCGGGGTCTAACGAGTATATACGTCTGATGGCACCTGGGAATGGCTAACGACTATGACTCTCTTAGATCCCATCCACAAGCAGGCTGAAAGGGTAAACTAACAACTGTCCCCCACCACCGGCTACAATGGAGCCCGCCAGTCCATTGGAGACAACATACTCCGAGTCCTCCTTGGTTAACGGGGGTTGTACGTTGAGTTGATCACCCTCTACGAAAAATTCTGATTACGAATCCCTCGAATCTCCCTCGGGGGTTGCTGAATTTTCGCCATCTCCTCAGTTAGGATCGATGGAAGTTTGTTGACATTTTTCAAAGCTCCCGCCATAAGTACAACCGCAATAGCTGATTTCCATTGAGGGAAATTTGCTAAAACCGGTAGAATTTAGTTCTTAATGTGTCCTACTTTACGCAATTTGACTTAGCATATAAAATGGTAACTGGTTTCGGGCCATGGAAATACGCGGTTTTCCAAATCTCAGAATGATATCTCCATTAATCTCAATATATTAAGAGAAACATAAATTTCATAATAATTAATTACCTTCAAGCACTTTCAATTATTGGAACACGTAGTTATTTATTGAAAGGCTTATTCCCACCAATCCTCAATTGTTGTAATATCCATCTTACTGTCTCACATGTTCTCCTTAATTGTAAAAAATGCGATCTTCCAAGAAAAGCATTCAACCTTGAACCGAACTTAAGAGAACTACTGAGAGACGATGAAGAAGACATCAAAAAGCTTTTAAATCAAATAAATAAATTATTGGGACTCTACTTATAACTATAGTGTTTACTGAAAATATATTCTGAATTTGGTCTCGGCCCGACAATATAACGAAGAATGTTAACGAATCAATGTACTAAGAGACAAATTACAATCATTCTCTTTATAATTTGCCATTATCAATAGAAAGCTTCTATCGAGCAATATCCAAGCGTACCCTATTTCGAGTGAACAACAGTAGAAATACGCTTCACAATAAGGATACAGTTTTCTTTTTATTCAGTTTAATGGCCTAAGGTGAAAACCAACAAAATCTTTCCAAAAGTGTAGAAAATAAATGTTTATGAATCCTACGTATAAAGTAAAACCACAGAGAAAACAGATAATACTAAAAGTACATAAATAGGGATTTTTCTATTTAAATAGTTTATTCGGTAGCACATAATTTAAAATATTTATCCATCCAATCTTCTTAGAAATGGAAAAGAAAATTATATCAGTACATCTCTGTTCTTCCGTTATTAAAATATCTTCTACTAGTTTAATAAAGTGTTACAGAGAGCTTTCGCAAATATTAAAAGTTAAATTTTTAGGTACCAAAATCTACTTTTATTAACAAGATCAAAGTTTCATAAAGGTCTGTAGTGAATTTACAGTTTTCTTTGGCCATCTCGCCTTTTGTTTCTTTAATAAACATACACAAGAAGTTATTTTCAACAAACCAAAAAAAAATTAATATGCTTATTTTTGTAAAGTGCAATGAGCTAATATCTAGTATGGGAGTGTAATTAATTCGTTCACGTGGGAAATCTCCTTAGTTTACGCAGCCCCTGCGTGACAGACGTTTTAACTACTCAGCCTCTTAAAATTTTATTATATATGGACAAGACTTGTGGAAATTGTTGCGCTCCATAAATTATGAGATAGGCCTTATTTTCAAGTGTGGTGACTAAAACATAGGCAATGCTAAACAAAACGCGATTTTTAGTTAGCATTCAACTTATTTCCTATTTTATATCAAAGGAATATAATATTATCTCTCTGAGAAGGAGAGAGTGCTGGACCAGTGGAGGATAGAAAATTCTTTGCAGTATAGACAGAGGAGACACTATAAAGAATGTGGTGAAGAACATTGCCACTGCCTCTAGCCCTTGGGGAAGCACATTGCAACTGGGAGAAGGCACTAAAACCTTGAGATTGGACTCCTGGTCTGAAGGGGGAGTTTCGCAGAACCACCGTCCTTCCCATCCGGAGGGATACAACATCCCAGATGGCACAACATGGACATTTGGAACTAGCTGCCCGAAAGAAGAAAAATAACAAACTGTTTATTTTTTCAAATGGACTCAGATCACTTCTAAATAAAAAGTCCGTCAGGCAAGGTCTGCGTAATCTAAGCTCATTTCCCACGGTAAGTTTAACAATAGATAAATGTGCATACCGGCAACACAACACCACCGTGAATATTAATTGAATAAATACAAACGAAAATAAGAAACCTCCCGACGGGAAGCGTCAGAAATGTATACAAACAGTTCTGCCAACTTCTCACAGGAAAGAAAAACAGTTACTCAAATATACCTGAATATAGCGCATTAATTTGATTGAAAACTATTTACGTCTATCTAGTACTGTAATTTATAATTTATCCGAATAATTTTTATCTGAATCAATCAAATTTAATGATTGAGTCTATACACTTTTTCAATCCGACGTATAGTAACAGAGATATTTCGAATTTTCGAAATTCTCCCCCTCTAAGCCCCCCACTGTTCCGATTTCAGCAATTAATGAACTTGCTCTTTATTTTTATTTAAAACGACTACATATCGAATTTGCTAACGATCGCACAATAACTCCACCGCTAGAGCGGTGACAGACAAATGTGTGTGTGTGTATATACTCACTCACACAGACACACACACACACACACACACACACATACATAGATAGATAGATAGATATTCACAATTTTGAACGGACCTCATTTTATCATCTGCTATGTAGGATCGATGGACATTTAAAGAAAAATTTCGAAAATTGCGTCATGAGTACGACTTTAATAGCTCATTTCCCCTAAGCAACATCACATATCACGGCACTGCACTGATCCTCACAAAAACAGTGCGCTGTACTGATCTCCACTGGAACTAAAAGCACTGCTCACTAAAGCTGCAGTAAACGCACTGTTACTCACTAATAATAAAACTGTGGACAAACTAACTGTCGGGCGAGCTGGGCCTTTTTATAGAAGGTGGAGTGATAAAATAAAAGGGTCCAACTGAACATTCGTTTTGAACAAACCCCTAGCCCCATCGCTCCCCCAGAGTTGCCTTCCTTTACTTCGTAATTCTTAAATATCTGAATAACTTCACGTAATTAAGTATGAAGTTTTCGAAATTAAATGTTTTTTCATAATGTAGCCATGTGAGTTGATTAAATAAAAGTCCGTCACGCAGGAGATACGTAAACTAAGGAGATTTCCCACGTGAAGTTATACAATAGAGAAATCTCTATACGAGAGACGAACAGTTACGGCAAACTTGGCTTTTGGTGAGAAACTAGTCATCCATTATCGGCCCAAAATTAATAAAAATGCAAATATCTCGGTTAATATTCAAGATAGAGAATAAATGTACAGAACAATATTTATTGTAAATTTAATTTACAATAAGATTGGTTCTAAAAAATGTTTTAATCCGACGTATGGAAAGGGAGATATTTTGAATTTTCGAAAATCTCCCCTATAACCCCCCCCCCTCCCAATGGTCCGATTTCAGCCATTAACGATTGATCTCTCTTTTTGCATAAAACGTTTAAAAATCGAGTTTGGAAACGATCAAACAATAATTGCGACCGCTAGAGCGTTACAGACATGTATATATATATATATATATATTTTCGAAAATCCCCCCTCTAAACCCCTCATTTTCTGGTCCTTCATATGTAGGATCGATGGACATATGAAGAAATTTTTCGAAAATCGCGTCATGAGTTCCCTGAAGGGAAATTTGCTAAAATCCATAGCAAGCCTGCCTTGGCTTGAAAAGTGGAGCAACATGTAGATAGTCCGGGTAGATTAGTGATAGTTGCATACAGGGGTTAAGTGCATAAATAGTTAAATATTTTATTTAAATATTTCCACAAGAAGCCAAGATTAATTTAACCGTTCATTGACAGGAAAAAAAAATTAAAATATAAGCTCTTCAGTATTCCTTTAATCATGACTTTTTACTTCATAATTAAAAAATCTGAACGACTTAACACAAAGGAATTGTGTTGTCTGATTAATATAGAGGGATTATTTAGTTTATTAATTTATCATATTATTTGCAAAGGAGATCATTTTCATTACCTACTCGTCAACATCATAGCAGTATGCATGTTACCAAACTGTTTCTTTAGCGACTGAGAACTTTTTTGAGTAAATGCATTTGTGAATAAATCTCTATTGCACCTATCTCGGTGGCCTTAACCATCACTGACCCCCGCATCAATCATGGTATTTCCCCTAATATCATACTGCATTAGAGGCACACTTCATACTTTCGATCGATCACTCCACCTTTCAGCCATTTTTTCTCTCTTATGCCCATCCATCATGGCCCATCCTGGATTGACGAGCTCTCCTTAACCAAAGCAACAATATTCACAACTACTTCAATATTTCCATCAATCCTAGTTATCGCATAAATTTTGAAAAGTAAGCATTTTTCTTTGCCAATCGCTTCTAAAGTCCAGTAAACACATGATCGTCCTGATAAATCTTTTACATTGAGATAGTATTCAAGACGTAATACTTTAAATATTTCCTCTAATCCTACTTCAGCTAGCTTGATGCTGATATTAAATTTCTTTCCTATGAAAAATAACAATAATTCCGACCACTAGAGTGCCAATAGACAAATACATAGATAGCTAGATACAATTTTGATGGGACCTCATTTTCGTCATCTTCTAGTTAGGATCAATGGACATTTGAAGAAAAACTTCGAAAATCTCGTCATGAGTACGACCTCAATACCTGATTTCCCTAAGGGGGAATCTACTACAAATTCTGTTCACGGAAAAAATGATTTTTTAAAATATTAAAACCTTATGAAATGTGCCATATATATTATAAAACAGAAAATATAAATGAAATTATTTATTAACATCCACTTTTTGCAACTAGGTCTAATTGGGACGGCTTATCTACAGGTTACCACTCTTTTCTAGCCAGGGTGGGACAAAGGATTTTATTTAATGAATTTCGCCACTAAATAAATTACTATTTGATCAGACGGGAATCGAACTCGCCACTCTAGGTTTACAATGTGAGATTAAGGCCAACGCTTTAACTCACATGGCTAACCTGAGCCCCTAAAATATAAATAATATTACTTTCAAACTATAAAAAGTAATTACAGTCGCAACAAAATTCAGAAGAACAAATAAATGGAGACTGTTAACTCATAGAATATGTACAAAAATCTGTGGTAAAAGATACAAGGCGTATAAATAAAAGATTTGTTGTTTAGATAAACAAAAAAAACAATTTTGAAGCTTCAGCCCAAAACTTCGAATCTTTATTGTAAACGTTACCTTACCAACAGAAATAATAGTGGAATTAAACCGGAGGAAAATTTAAAAAATATAATAATAATAATGGTGAATTTTTAAACTGAAGGGATAGTTTTGGGAAAAAAACCAGTTAGAGGGATGGATAAACAAGGGAAACGGCGATTATATAATAAGAAATAAGGCACTAAGAACTCCCAAAATATATTGGATTACTAATGATGAAAATATAGGACGGAAAGAAGTTGATATGGTGATGAATAAAATTCATTTCAATGCTATAATTTACTATGAGTGAATGATTTAAAGTTGCATTAAATTAAAGCTCTTTCTACGCTTTTATTAAATGTTGAAGAATTTTCCAGTGCTTTAATTTGCTAAATGGTAAAGATATAACCAACAAAAAAAACCGAAAATGATATTTAAAACGCATTAGATGAAAAGATTCATCAAAATTATGAAAACCAATTTGTATACAGAATAAAACACATTACATGATTTTTTTTTATAATTGAAACAATGTGCTTGAATATTGAAATAAATTTGTCTCTTTATTGTGAGTACAATTCGTATAAATTGAAATGCAATTTGTCAATTTGCGGGTCTAAAAAAAATATTCGACGCAAACTAAACACTTTTTCCCCTCCGGCGGAACAACTGAGATCAAACCGCTTAGAAGAACTTCATCCTTAACTTAATTTCAACTTCAAAGTCTTGTTATTCCAAACTCCTCTCGAAGAGTGAAATAACAAGGTTTCATCATAAAGTCTCTAAGGTGATGTAGGTTTTAACATGCTAAGTAATTTTGATGTAGCCTTTTAATCAACAGTGTGGTTCTTGTTGAAATCGATTCGTACTTGCCGCCTACACCAGTTGTATGAACCAAATTAACTGATTCGCTTAAAGGTTGAGTTTTATTTAACTCAATATTTTAGTTATTTTTCAGATACACATTTGAAATCTCTATCTCTTTTTTAGCAGATTTCCCTTAAGGGAAATCAGCTATTGAGGTCGTACTAATGACGCGAGTTTCAAAAAATTTCTTCAAATGTCCATCGATCCTACCCAGGAGATGACGAAAATGAGGTCCGTTCAAAATTATATATATATATATATATATATATATATATATCTATATATATATATATCTATATATATATATATATATATGTCTGTTAACGCTCTAGCGGTCGCAATTTTGGTTTGATCGTTACCGAACTCGATATTTAAACGTTTTATGCAAAAATAAAGGTTAAGTTCGTTAATTGCTGAAATCGGATCAGTGGGAGGGGGGGGGGGGGTTTTGAGGGGAGGATTTTGAAAAATCGAAATATCTCCGTTACTATACGTCGGATCGAAAAATTATATAGAATTAATCTCATTACAAATTTAATTTACTATAAATAATGTCATATACATTTATTTCTTATCTTGAATATTAAACGAGATATTTGCATTTTTCTGTTTTCAGCTTCTGAGATGAGATCGGCTAACTTCGGGTCAAGTCGTGAGTTTCCGTCAAGAGCTCTCTCTATTCTGAAATTTCTCTATTCTAAAACTTCACGTGGGAAATCTGCTTAGTTTACGCAGTCCCTGCGTGACGGACTTTTTTTTATTTAAGACTGTTAAGAGTCAACGCAATTTAGGTAATTCGATAGAGACTATAAAAATGGTTGTAATGAACTATTGAATTTCTTTTTTGAACATTGAATCGTAGTTGAGTGCTCAGTAATTAAGTTGCGTGTGAGCGGACGTACATTAAATTAGTTTTAGCAGATTTCCCTTAAGGGAAATCAGCTATTGAGGTCGTACTCATGACGGAATTTTTGAAAAATTTCTTCAAATGTCCATCGATCCTACCCAGGAGATGACGAAAATGAGGTCCGTTCAAAACTATATATATATATATATATATATATCTATATATATTTGTCTGTTAACACTCTAGCGGTCGCAATTTTTGTTTAATCGTCATCAAACTCGGTATTTAATCGTTTTATGTAAAAAGAAAGATCAAGTTCGTTAACGGCTGAAATCGGACCAGTGGGAGGGGGGGTTTAGAGGGGGGATTTTCAAAAATTCACAATATCTCCGTTATTATGCATCGGATCGAAAAATTGTATAGAACCAATCTTATTGGAAATTAAATTTACTATAAATATTGATATATGCATTTATTCTCTATCTTGAATATTAACCGAGATATTTGCATTTGTAATCTGCATGTTCGGACTTTCCGCCGAGAGCTCTGGTGGCCATTTCCATAACTATTCGTCCCTCGTGAATAGGTTTAGAGGTTAGGTTAACTGTTTTTTGGGGCTAGAAACTTCTGGGTTATTACGCCCTAAATAATGTTTTAGGTTTAGAGATCCCTTCCTACTACAGTTGTTATTAGGCAGATTTCTCTATTGTAAAACTTCACGTGGGAAATCTGCTTAGTTTACGCAGCCCCTGCGTGACGGACTTTTTTATTTTTAAGAAGGCAGGCATAATTCTTCCTTAATATCTTAGGAACTAATGGTAATAATACATTGAAATTTTGGGACATCACTCATTTGCAGAAAGGAAGTCATAAGCAGATTTCCCACGTACGTCACGTATTCTTATTTATCTCAAAACGTAAAAGTTCTATGAGAACATTATTTGGTATTTGGGCTTCAAACAAAGTGCTTCCTAATATAACAGCTTATTGTTAATATGACTGGAGTAGGAGTGGGGGTTTACTAAAGGCTGATAACTAAAAATCCCTTAATACTAAAGATAGAGAATAAATGTATATAACAATATTTATAGTACATTATATTTGCAATACAATTGGTTTTGTACAATTTTTTGATCCGACGTATAATAATCGAACTTTCGAAATTATCCCCGTCTAAAGACCTCCTCCAACTTGTTCGATTTCAGCCATTACCGAACTCGAAATTTCGAAGAATGTAAAAGAAAGCATATAATTATGGTAAAACTTAGGGACGCTAGGCTATTATTGTTGTTTGGTATAAATTAAAATTTTGGCTCAAGTAAAGTTTTTTTACAGTGGAAATTCGTTTCGACTAAATCCACCATTCCTAACCGCCAAATGGTGTATTGCATATTTTTGTAAAAGTAAAGACTGGCACTAACTCTTCAATCACATCTCAAGGTAACTTATAGAATATTTACAGCATTAGCATTCTGAATATTGTAGAATAGCATCTTAAATATTTTATTGAGCTCTAGGGCATATGACCAATAGCATATACCGCCAGTCTCAAATCACTGAAATGACTATTGCATTTATTTCCAGACTACTAAAATAAAATGATTGAAATTTCCCAGTATGTTTCCTAATCTCGATTTTAATTATTGTAACATGTCAACCGTGGAGAGACAGATTATGCATCAAAAAGGAAATAGAATATGTTTAAATTTACTTTAAAAAATAATTAAAAATGCTGATGAATCAAAACATTAACACTACACCACACCTTAGTAGTATTAAATATACATTACAGTATTTTATAATATAAAAAGAATATCCCGTCGACTCTATGTTAATAATGGTCAATTCAACATCCAGGCTACTCACGATGTGGAAAAAAGGAAAGTAAGTTGGAAAAAAAAAATTGTAAATGCTCCATGAAGGGGTTTCTACAGAAATAGGACATTGAATTCTCCTGTGGTACATGCGCAAGCCCAAAAACTAAAACTCTCGCACTCACTAAGATAGAGCAATATTAGTTTTTAAATACATTTTTATTTCCTTCAGTCTGTTGCTTATGAAACTAGAATACATACCCCAGCAAAAAAAAAATATGACTGTTTTAAAGAAAGGAGCGAACACACGTATTTTTTTCGAACAAAATTTCGTTTTACTGATATTATGATTTCCTCTGAGTCATAGAAGCCTTCTGCAGCATATATAATATCAACCTTTACTAATCAGCTGTAAGCCTATTGGTACATGACTCTCCTCTCTGGTGTTTAATGTATTCTCACGGAATCGCAAAAACGTTTTACACGTGGATACCTCGGTGGATCAAATAGAGACAGAGGGTGAAAATGGAGGTACGCCTCTCCTGTCAGAAATTAAATATTGCAGGAGAAGAAGCTCTCAGACATCAACCGGGGTTTTCTATAAAGAAATAGGCCGTATAATTCAAAGAGTAAGTATATATCACCCAACTTTACAATGAGTCATAGATGACATATTTAATTTTCCTATAGATAATATAGTTAAAATTCCTAAAACATGATCATATTTAACTCATGGCCATTTATTTATTGTGATGATAAACTGTTTCCAATCTCAATATTTTACGTCATATTATATGTGATTTTGTGAAAACATATGTGGCAGGTGTCTGTGTGTGAGTGCACGCGCACGCGCGTGTTTTAATATTTTCTAATTTTTATATAATCACTCCTATAACAAGAAATTTGTTTGTAGCCTATTCCTATGTCCATTTCTTTTAGCAGATTTCCCTTAAGGGAAATCAGCTATTGAGGTCGTACTCATGACGCGATTTTCGAAAAATTTCTTCAAATGTCCATCGATCCTACCCAGGAGATGACGAAAATGAGGTCCGTTCAAAACTATATATATATATATATATATATATATATATATATATATATATATATATATATATTTGTCTGTTAACACTCTAGCGGTCGCAATTTTTGTTTAATCGTCACCAAACTCGGTATTTAATCGTTTTATGTAAAAAGGAAGATCAAGTTCGTTAACGGCTGAAATCGGACCAGTGGGAGGGGGGGTTTAGAGGGGGGATTTTCAAAAATTCGAAATATCTCCGTTATTATGCATCGGATCGAAATATTGTATAGAACCAATCTTATTGCAAATTAAATTTACTATAAATATTGTTATATGCATTTATTCTCTATCTTGAATATTAACCGAGATATTTGCATTTGTAATCTGCGTGTGGTCACCAGTAGGCTATGTTCGGACTTTCCGCCAAGAGCTCTGGTGGCCGTTTCCATAACTATTCGTCCCTCGTGAATAGGTTTAGAGGTTAGGTTAACTGTTTTTTGCGGCTAGAAACTACTGGGTTATTACGCCCTAAATAATGTTTTAGGTTTAGAGGTTTCTTACTACTACAGTTGTTATTCGGCAGATTTCTCTATTGTAAAACTTCACGTGGGAAATCTGCTTAGTTTACGCAGCCCCTGCGTGACGGACTTTTTTTCCTTATCGCTAGACATAAAACAATGTGAAAATATAAAAGAAAGGTAATTTTCAAAGAGTAATAATTCTTTTACAGGAACAAAAAAATGTAAAATGGTCTTTATTTTTCGTTGTTCAGAACCGAATTAATTCATAAATAATATACATTTAAAAAAGAAAACTGGTTACATCGTCTCAATTTTTATTATTTTTTTTTTATCAATTTAGCAAATTGGGAGAGTTTGGGGCACAGAATGTCGAAAAAATACATATAACTAAGTTAATTTAAGAATAATATATAGAACTATAATACCAATATGTTACGTCATCAAAAAGAATGATTTTTATATAATGTTTGAATCTAACGCAGTGGAACAACCCTACTTCTTCTGGCTCATTTTCGATCACTATCGCTTAATTACCATGTGCGGTAATAGCCAAATAAAAATGTAGTGTATCTATAGTATTAAGTAGCTCTAACGAAGATTATTTACTTCACATACGCACTCCCCTTCATGTATATTACACAGTGAAGGTTTACATATGTAAACAAAAATTTGTTGAACTGAAATGTGTTTATCTCAATTAAATGTTTTCATTACATAATAGGATACGTCTAATAGTTTTTTTTTGTATCATTTTTATAAAACAAATTTTCTAATATTACGCCAATTAAATTCTTCATAAATTATTGACTTACATTTATACGTACATAAAAAAACCGTTAAAAAAGTAGGTGAACTTCTAAGAATACATAGCATACAACTCATCAATTTAAATAATTATATACAATAAATTAGTTTCATTAACAAATTTTTATTTACATTGTTGAAAAGCAAATTTATTAAATTATGACAAACTTTATAAATGATGAGAAACTTTTCCCATTTTATACAATGTACCTGATCACAAATTATTTTAGGCTGACATTTACGAACACTATTAAGTAGTTACGTATATTTAATAACTAGCAGTACCCTGTGCGCATTGCTACGCTACCAAATAAAATACTAAATTACGATAAAGATGTATATAATAAAAGTTACTCTAAATACGAAATTAAACATCTTATGTCATGAGCAAGTTCGCCAAAAAAGAACAATAGGATACGACATATGACGATTTTTCATTTCATACCCCCCTAACAACCCCCACTCCTGTTCGTACCTGGAAAATATTAATATAGCTTATAGTCAAAAACACGGATTTCCATTGATTTCGATTTAGTCTTTCGTGTCCTATAACATTGTTGACCCTTTCTATAGTTTTTCGAGTACACCTCATTTATACTTCGTTATAAGGCAAAAGTGTATATAACAAAAGTTACTTTAAATAACAAAACAAACAACTTTTGTTATACGCACGCTTGCCGAAAAATGAATAGATTACGAAATATCGGGATTTTATATTTCTAACCTCCCTTATAATCCCCCACTCCCGTTTGTACCTCGAAATTTAATATAGCTTATAATCAGGGAGGTGTTAACACCAAATCACGCACGGAGTTTCGTTTAATTCGGTTGTGTCTTTTGTGCCATATAATATTGTTGACTCCCACTGTTGTATTTAGCGTATAACTTATTTATAGTTGAGTATACGACAAAGGGTAAATAACAAAAGTTACTCTAAATAGCAGAATAAACAGCTTTGTTAAGTGCATATTTGCCGAAAAACCAATAGGAGACGAAATATAGCAGTTTTTAATTTCAGGCCTCCCTTATAACCCCCACTCCTGTTCGTCTCAGAGAATATTAATATAGCCAGAAACCTAACCTGTTTAGTAGTAATATACATACCAAGATTCATAAAATTCGGTTCATCCGTTTACGAGTCGATAAAGGACATACAAACAAACATTCATTTATATATATATATATATATATATATATATATATATATATATATATATATATAGTTTTGAACGGACCTCATTTTCGTCATCTCCTGGGTAGGATCGATGGACATTTGAAGAAATTTTTCGAAAATCGCATCATGAGTACGACCTCAATAGGGATATTGGTTATTTTTTCTTATCCTATTAATTTCAATTAAATCGATCTCAATTAAATTTCTTTTTTATGGGGGAAAAAGACAATAATTTCTAATAAATATTAATGATATTTATAAAAAAAAAAAAAAAAAAATTATGCTAGGCCCCATACATACCACAAAACAGCCAATATCTCTATTCATTTTTGAGCAGTTTAGATTGAACATTTTTTAAAGTATTCATCTTGTGTATAAAACATCCGTCATACATGAAGTCCTTTAATTTACTTCTTAAACAAGGAATATTTTTTATTTGAAACTGGTTGGAACTCACATCTGTCAATAGCTTTGACAAATAATACCAAAAAGTAAAAGTTTATAGAAATATTTTCTTAATGAAGTAAATATAAAATTTACTTATACTGCAGATTATAATAGTTATTATTATTATAAATTTTAAAAAATAAGGTTGAAAACTGAAAAAGCAGTAATTTTAACAGTGATTTACATTCCTTAGGCAGTAGAAGAATTTCAGGAGGCCCAATAAGTTAGGACTGCAAGTTAATATAAGCTGATAAAGAAGTATTTAAGGCAATAAGAGTGAATTCTTCTCTTTAAAGGGCAGATATAAGGCCTATAAGGTAGGTAATTTCTTCCTTGTAAGTGCCAACCGACGGGGAAAGGAGCAAGCAAAGAACGCAGGGCATAATGGCACTTAGGCACTCCCTTTACTTTGATTAAATTCTATTAATTTATTGCTTGAGGAGCTAGAGCTTGTGGCACGTCTAAAGTCTCATACAGCCACTCTCGACAATGTCTACCCGGCGACTTAAGGCCCTTGTACTAGGAGTTTGAGGAAATAAAGTGACAAAGCCCCATTATTACTTCATGATTTATTATCACAAGCATTATATAATAATTGAATTCATTTTAATTCGGTAACTACCTTTTAGCAGATTTCCCTTAAGGGAAATCAGCTATTGAGGTCGTACTCATGATGCGAGTTTCGAAAAATTTCTTCAAATGTCCATCGATCCTACCCAGGAGATGACGAAAATGAGGTCCGTTCAAAATTATATATATATATTTGTCTGTTAACGCTCTAGCGGTCGCAATTTTTGTTTGATCTTTACCAAACTCGGAATTTAATCGTTTTATGTAAAAAGAAAGATCAAGTTCGTTAATGGCTGAAATCGGACCAGTGGGAGGGGGGGTTTAGAGGGGGGATTTTTGAAAATTCAAAATATCTCCGTTATTATGCGTCGGATCGAAATCTTATTGCAAATTAAATTTACTATAAATATTGTTCTATACATTTATTCTGTATCTTGAATATTAACCGAGATATTTGCATTTGTATTCTGCGTGTGGTCACCAGTAGGCTATGTTCGGACTTTCCGCCGAGAGCTCTGGCGGCCGTTTCTATAACTATTCGTCCCTCGTGAATAGGTTTAGAGGTTAGGTTAACTGTTTTTTGGGGCTAGAAACTACTGGGTTATTACGCCCTAAATAATGTTTTAGGTTTAGAGGTTTCTTACTACTACAGTCGTTATTAGGCAGATTTCTCTATTGTAAAACTTCACGTGGGAAATCTGCTTAGTTTACACAGCCCCTGCGTGACGGACTTTATTTTAACATTTTAAGATACTGCAATAACAATCTTTTTAAAAAGAATGCTTACTATAAATTAAGGTAATTATTACGTAATTTATTCATTTTATTTGAGAGTTACTACCCGGAGTTGAACCGTGTACTACCGTATCAACATCAGATTCTCCAACTCATATCCTTTGAAATGGAACAGAAACCATTTCAAGATAGCCCTGTTACTATTAAATCATTATCTCATTGGTAATGGCTTATAAGCTAACTATGAACATGTCCAAAACAAATATTCTAGATTTCAGTAAACATTGCTCACATTCTTCAGAAGTGATCTCAATTAGCAATCTTGACATCTTACCAGTCCCATGATAAAGATTTTAGGATTGACTGGCTCAATCTTATTGAAGATAGAGTAAGAAGCTAAAATCGCTTTGCTTCTTATTAAATTGTGTAAAAAAATAACTTCCAATGAAAACTCAATTATTATATGGATATTTCCATAGTCGGTAAACTTATGGTGTTATACATTGGTGTAACTCCAAAAATCATATTTTAATATTTAAATTGAAAAATAGAGCAATAAGGTTACAACAACAAAAAGTAGAGACTCCTGTCGCCCACTTATTAAGGACTCAAAAATAATGGCTTTTCCCTCAATATATGTACCAAACAATATTGGTTGCGAAACAAAACATGAACTTGTTTTACAAAAATAGCATAACACCTAATTATAAAACAAAATATTTCGAGAAAAACGTATGATTTTCAGGAGCAAAACTCTTTAATGCTCTGCCCGGATGTATCAGATCTATTAAAAAAATACTCTTTGTTTAAAAATAGAGAAAAGAACTTGTTTTTATAAAAAAAGATGAATACTTTCAAAAATGTTCAAAATTATAAAATAAGACTACGAAATATTTGTCATAAATATCTGTCTAAAATAATTTATGACCAAGTACATAAAGTGGGACAGGTTTCTCTTAATATATAAAGACATCTAATGAAAATACACACATTTCCTTTCAGTTCATTACAAAAATAAAACTTATACTTAGTTGCCGGAGCGGTCAAACTATGACTGTTGAAAACTAATATGTCGGCATCTCCGATAATCGGCTGATCTTTCTCAAATATTTGAAACCGATTAACGGACGAATTGGCTCATGTCTGTTGGAGTAATTGAGTTTCGTTTTAGTTCGATTTCAACATTTAGTTTAATTTCACTCACTAGCGATTTGCTAAAATTAATAAGTACTCGATAATAATTATCAATAGCGGGTTAGGATATTCGTGTGGGCAATGTTGAAGCAGTGGGTGTTATAAATAACTAATAGATAGCCTCTATTAATAAAACAAAATAACTACAAAATTACATGATCGTTGAGAAAATAAATGTCAAATAAACATATATAACTTTCTGAAAGAACGAAGAAACTTCGACAATAATCAGGTCTGACTTTTACTCGAGATAACGTTTTTAGCAGATTTCCCTTAAGGGAATTCAGTTATTGAGGTTGTACTCATGACACGATTTTGAAAAATATCTTCAAATGTCCATCGATCCTACCTATGAGATGACGGAAATGAGGTCCGTTCAAAATCGTGTATATATATGTATAAATATTTGTCTGTTACCACTCTAGTGGTCGCAATTATTGTTTAATTGTTACCAATTTCGAAATATAAGCGTTTCATTAAAAAAAAATATATTATATTCGTTAACGTATAAAATCAGACCAGGGGAATGGGGGGAGGGTTACTTGCGGAGAATGTTCAAAATTTAAAATATTCCCGTTATTATACTTCCGTTCGAAAAATGTGTATAAAACCAATCGTATCGTAAATTCGATTTTCTGTAAATGGTGTTCTCTGAGATTAATATCAACCGAGATATTTGGAATTTTTAGATTTCAGCCTCCGGTGAACCCCCACTCCAACTCGTGTCCAAATAACAATAAGCTGTTATAACATGAACCTATTTATTCTAAGCTTTAAAACCAAATATTGTTTCTTTAGGACCTTCAATATGCGAAATACATACAAATTCGTTGTGCAATGACGTCATCGATTAAGGTTGTACATTCATGTCTCGAAAATATTTATTTGTTCTATATCATACTCGATAAATAATCGTTTTATTCAACATTGAGATCATATTTGTGATAGACAGAAATCGGGACAGGGGGTTCATTCGAACATTTAAAATATCTCCATTGTTATGAGTCGGATCGTAAAATATTATAGAATCGATCTTGTTAAACTATTGGAGCTCTACAATTTTTGTTATCTGCATTTTTTTGTAACTCAAGTCCTAACCGAGTTATTCGTACTTTCTTATTTCCAGTTTCCAGTTACCCCCACCCCCTTGACTCATCAGTTTTTTCTTACATATAGAAAATATGTGTTGAGTTGAAATCACAATTGTGCTATAGCAGCACGTGGGAAATCTGCTTAGATTACACAGCCCCTGCTTGGCGGACTTTTATTATTATTTCCATGAAAAGTATGAATGGCACTAAAATAAGAATTTTCTGAGTGGCTTTAAAATAAAAGTAAGCACAATGTTATCTGATAATGGACAATTAACGATTAACCCCATATCTGAACTAAAACGTTTATGTCTAAAAACCAAAATTACTAAGTAATATTTATTAGCAGCATTAATGAAAAGAAACAATGCTTATTGTAATTAATCACATGAATTCCTTGTTTTGAGAGAAATAATTTGTGGAATCTGTGTGAAAGACTACAAGGTGGCTCGAAGCAGCTGTCTCCATATATCTTCAGCTGGACGGCAAGAACAATTTGGGCTGGAGTGTCGTACAAATGGATGTCCATCGTCGAGACTAAATCCTTTCCAGATCCTATCCTCTACTCCAATCTATTCCAGGGGCCTAAAGGAATTCCTAATCCTTTTAGCAAATATCTATCCAAACTATCAATTTCAATACAACAATTGATGTTTGCATAGCTGAAGAAGTAAGAAACCTAGAAGTTTAAGTTTCAGAAGAACTTGAAGTAGTAACATATGTCTGCCCCACACTGATAAGTACTTTAAAATAATTGCTAAAATTTTTCTTTGAAACTACCTAGTTAATATTAAATACTGACTGAGTAACAGGTAATCAAGATGGAAAATTGTGATATTTTCCAATATAATCTCTGCGAAATTGGCAAAATATATCTTTCAAGAATTACAAAACGTCCTCCACACAGGGTCTACATAAACTAAGCAGATTTCCCAAGTGCAGGAGTAACACTTGTGATCTCACATTACAACGCATTACATGTAAAAAACCGAAGAGAAGGGGATCTACTGAAGTCAGAAAACAAGTTACTCCCAACAATTGGAGAAAATCAAAAGTATAATAAGATTTCAAAAATCGACTGTGTTGCAGTTCATACAAACATTTTCGAGTAAAAAACGGAAAATCTTATTTAATGTGTCTCAGAAAGCAAACGTTCACTGAAAACCATATTAGGTATTTAACCTCAGAATGAAATTATTCATGATATGACAGCTTATTGTTAATATGACATGAGTAGGAGTGGGGGGGAACTGAAATATGGAAATAACTCGGTTAATATTCAATACAGAGAAAAATATACATAACAACATTTATAGATCATTACATTTGTAATAAGATTGATTCTATAAAATTTTTCGATCCGACGCATAATAACTGAGACATTTCAAATTACCAAAATTCCTTCGTAACGTTTAAACAAAAATTGCGACCACTAGAGCGTTAACACACATATATATATATATATATATATATATATAGTTTTAAACGGACCTCATTTTCGCCTTATCCTAGGTAGCATCAATGGACATTCGAGGAAATTGTTCAAACATTTCAACATGAGCACAAACTAAAATGTTGGGTGGTAATACAGATAAAATCAACACGCGTAAAAACTATTGTGATCAATATTGACGAGTTCATACTGAATGTATTAGAGTGAAATTTAGATGAATAAAATATTTGAGGATAATATTAGACCTCCATTGTTGTTTAATACAATTCACGCATGAACTGGCACATAATATAACTTCATGCAATAACCCAATTCCTATTTGTTCCATTCCACAATATTCTGCACAAATAATACTAACTTTTATTGAAGTAGAATTTCTAAATTCATTATTAAATGAGCAGCTTAAAATTGCAAAAATAGCTAAATTAATTTAGAATATTATTTAAGATAGCATTCAGAATATGGACGCCTGGTGAAATACTCGTAAGCCCATTTTAGCACAATTAAGGGAAAACCAGTTATTGAGGTCTAAACTAATGATGTGATTTTCGAAAAATTCCTTCAAATGTTCATCCAACCGAGGAGGTGGACAAAATGATATCCATATATAAGAAAAATAGACTAAAGGCTCCCTTAGGAGATATTTGTGCAGTGAATTAAGAAAACTCATTATCACCTATAAGCTGCGATTTCCCAATTAGAACTAACCTAAAAAATGAAATGGAAATTCAATGACGCCATTTGTAACAGGTATTATTAGCACAGCTATTACCTCCAAACGTAAATAATTCTGCATCAAGCGGAGTAGAAACATTTACCTAAATTTAAATAAAACACTAAATAAATTCAGCATTTCCGCCTCAAAACAACGGTATTGTCATATTTTTTCTATTGTTTTTTTTTAACTTAATGGGACGAATATTTTTTTTATTGGCATTTAATTAATCCGTTTTACATTAAATAAGTGACACTTCTTTCTTTGTTAACGTTACTTGCCATAGAAAAATGTGCGTCACGCAGGGGCTGCGTAAATTAACTAGATTTCCTTCTTGAAGATTAATAATTGCCAAACCTACATACTACTAACACAAATCCACCGTGATTATTAAGTGAATAAATACAAACTGTAATAATAAATCTTTCCCCTGCCGGCGGGAAGCGACTCAAATGTAAACAAACAGGTCTGCCAACGGTTCAGTGGAAAGAAAAACAATTACAGAAACATATCAGAATATAATATATTAATTTTATTGAAAACTGTATACTATACATAGTACTGTAATTAGAATAATATGATGAATTAGAATAATATTAATCTCAATCAATCAAATTTTGATAATCCAAGAATTTAAGACGGGGGGGGGGGGATCAAAAGAACATGTTGCCATATATCTCGTATAATAAAGGTCTCTAGTAAAGAATATTTGGTAAGCTTCGAATAATGTGGTTTATTATAACAGAGTATTGTTTATGTAACATGAGTAGAAGAGAGGGTTTGCTGAAGGCTGAAAACTGAAATATGCGAATATCTCGGTTAGTATTCAAGATAGAAAATAAATGTTATAAACTCCCTCTCTAAGCCCCTCCCCTCCCCCGGGTCCGATTTCGGCCGTTAACGCACTTGATTTTTTTTTTTACATGAAACGACTAAATATCGAGTTTGGTAACGTTTAAATAATAAATGCAACCGCTAGAGCGGTAACAGACAAATATATAAATATATACAATTTTGTATGGACCTCATTTTCGTCATCTCCTAGAGAGGACCGATAGACATTTGAAGAAAAATATCGAAAATCACATCATGAGTACGACCTCAATAGCTGATTTACCTTAAGGAAAATCTGCTAAAATAGAAGAGTTTAGTGTTCCCATTAGTACAAAATACAATTACTCAAAGAAATTTGATTCTAACTCTTTATAATCCAAGGAAGAAACATTTAGAAATAATTTATCAATTTTATTTTCACCAAAATCCATTTTTCCACCCAATTCAAGCGAATGCCTTTGAAAGTCTTCAATGTAGTAAATATTGAGCCAATCGTTCTGATTGTAACATAAAACGTCCAGAAGTCATTGGGGTTGCAAGATTCTAACTTAGAACGACAGTATGCTGAAATTCGATACATATGTATGGGTTAATGACTGATATTGATATTTATTAATTAACGAGCTTCTATTGGAACAGAGTTCCCCGAAGAACAATTGTAGGGACAAAAATAGAACCTCCAACTAAATCAGCGATGGCCCTTTACACCTCTGTGGGTCAATCAATAAAGCCATTACGAATGACAATACGGACTTAAGCCTTTTGAAGGCGAGTTTTAAATGGAAACTTAATCAAAATTAAAACTGTATAGGTTCTATTCATATTAAATCAATGGATTGAGAACATCGAACAACACATGTCGCAATACTTGACATATTTTGGGCGCCAACACAAAAATTATTCTGAGCTATGCAAATTGATTAAGGTTACACCTCATAACATTAAAAGTCCGTCACGCAGGGGCTGCGTAAACTAAGCAGTTTTCCCACGTAAAGTTATACAATAGAGAAATACCCATACGAGTGCCGGAAACGGCCAAACTAGCTTTCGGCGGGAACTAATAGAAGCTACACTTACACTCTCGTCCGTTCCACTTAATAAAAATGCAAATATCTCGGTTAATATTCAAGATAGACAATAAATGTATAAAACAATACTTATAGTACATTTAATTTGTAATAAGATTGATTCTATACAATTTTTCGATCCCACGTATAGTAACGGAGATATTTCGAATTTTCGAAATTCCACCCTCTAAACCCCCCTCCCTCCCACTGGTCCGATTTCAGCCGTTAACGAACTTGATCTTTCTTTTTACATACAACGATTAAGTACCAAGTTTGGTAACGATTAATCTAAAATTGTGACCGCTAGAGCGGTAACAAACACACACACACACACACACACACACACACACACATATATATATATATATATATATATATATATATATATATACAGGTTTTAACGGAGCTCATTTTCGTCATCCCCTGGGTAGGATCGATGGGCATTTGAAGAAAAATTTCGAAAATGTGTTGTGTTACTGAGAATATAATAAAGTGGTGTATGTGAATATATTGAATGAAAAATCAGTCATGGCTTTCTTATGAAAGGTCTCCACAATCAGTGTTAGGGTTCAATGCCTCCTGTATGTGGCCTACTACCAAGGACAATAGTTACAGCTTTGCAATGAAAGTTTCCATATATTAATGAGATCGAACATGGTTGTGACCACAGTTTTTTTGTCGTCCCACTATTCAGTGGTCTTGGGGGGGGGGAGTGTTTCGTGATTAACACTTCGTAGTCATAATCTTTCGAAATCTCTCTTATTGGCTACTCTTATAAAACGATTATTTTGGGGTTTTTTTTTTTGTTTTTTTTATAAATGAGAGAAGTAGTTCTCTCGATAGTTAGAATCGGCCACACCAAATTGACCTTCTCTTACTTAATGACAATGACATTCAAACCCACTTGATCAACTTGTATCATTCACTTGATGATAAGGCATATACTGACAGGACATCAGGACTTCCCCATTAAGAACTATTGACGGAAGGACATTAGCAACATGTTCTAATACATACACAAAATTCATATAAACGACAAAATTTAATGTACAAAATAAAATTGTGACGAACAACTGGATTACAAACTATATGTATTAATTGACACACATACATGTGCGTGTGTGTGTGTAGACATGTTTACAGCTAACCCTCAAGGAAGACACTATGACAATCAATCGCAAAAGCACCATTCTCAGACATTCAATTCTTATAAAACATTCACTATGCTCATCACCAATGACCAGATTTCCCTTAAGGGAAATCAGCCATTCAAATCTCCATCGATCCTACCTCGGAGATGACGAAAATGAGGTCCGTTCAAAACTGTACATATATAGATATAGACATTATTTGTTGCAGCTCAAGCGGTCACAATTATTGCTTAATCGTTACCAAATTCGATATTTAGAAGATTTATGTAAAAAGAATCATAAAGTTTGTTGACGGCTAAAATCGGAAGGGAGGGGGGGTTAGAGGGAAGGACTTTCGAAAACTCGAAATATCTCCGTTACTATTAGTCAAATCGAGAAATTGTATAGAAACAATCTTATTGCAAATTACATTTACTATAAATATTGTTCTATATATATATATATATATATATATATATATATATATATATATATATAGTTTTCGTATAATGAGTATTAACCGAGATATTAGGATTTTTCCGCTTTCAGTAAACCCCCACCCCTCCTACTAGAGTCATATTAATAATAAGCTGTTATATCACGAACCACTTCATTACCAGGTTAAATACCAAATATTGTTTTCAACAAACCTTAATTATACGAGATTTTGACTTTGTAAAGAGAAAATCACCTTTAATGTGATGCTCCTAAATAAATAAATAATAATAAAATAATATAAATGGCAGGGATATTAAAGACAAATAGCGACATTTTTACATAATTCATCTATCACCACCAAGATTGGAAGAGTTTTTCTACATAATTTAACTTAACGACTACTATAACAGACTATAACTATGGGTATGATGTTAAAAATAATTGGGTTACTTTATTTCGTTTTTAGCATTTATCCCTTATTTATGTCTCATTTTTGGTACTTGATGTTTACAGTCAAGTTAAGATTATGTTAAATTAAATATTAAAACAAGAACTATTTGCAAAATTTTAGAAAGAAGAAGCGCCGTTTACCATATGGACTCAGAGATGGAATGTGAGTATAATAGATCATACATCTTGAGTATATTTTCTGTTCAATATTTACAACTTTAGCAGATTTCCCTTAAGGGAAATCAGCTATTGAGGTTGTACTCATAACGGACTTTCGAAATTTTTCTTCAAATGTCCATCGATCCTGCCTAGTAGATGACGAAAATGAGAACTGTATATATATATATATATATATATATATATATATATATATATATATATATATATATCTGTTACCACTCTAGCGGTCGCAATTTTTGTTTGATCGGTACCAAACTCGATATTTAGTCGTTTTTTGTAAAAAGAAAGATCAAGTTCGTTAACGGCTGAAATCGGACCAGTGGAAGGGGGGGGGGGTTAGAATGGAGGATTTTCGAAAATTTGAAATATCTCCGATACTATACGTCGGATCGAAAAATTGTACAGAATCAATCTTATTGCAAATTACATTTACTATAAATATACATTTATTCTTTATCTTGAATATTAACTGAGATATTTGCATTTTTATTAAATCGACGGCTAACGGGCGAGAGTGACTTTCCAGCCAAAAGCTCGTTCGGCCGTTTCCTTGATTGCTAATTCTCGTGAAATTTCTCTGTTGTAAACCTTCACGTGGGAAATCTGCTTAGTTTACGCAGCCCCTGCGTGACGGACTTTTTTTTTCCTGGATATAAATAAAGAAAGCAATCATTTCATTAGTTTCAGTTCAGTGAGCAATTAAAACTACAAAGCAATCTCCAAAGAGACACGAATAATGAGAAACATGGAAACACCAATACATTCAGCAGGCGAGTTGACAATGTACTACACACTGAAGATTAGTGTGGTATATTGATACATTGTATTTAACATACGATAAAAAGACACACGTGAAACACAAAAGAATGAATTATCGTATTGTATGATTATGTAAAGAATGGATTATTGTATTGTATTAATATGAAAATAGAGATGTATTTGAATATATTATTGTGTTGTGTTACTGAGAATATAAAGAGGTGCATGTGAATATATTACAGATTTAAAAAATGAAAATAATAAGACTTTTTGTTTTGTTTTTAATTCTGAAATATAACGATTTAGGTTGAAATAATTTTATTGTATTACTATGAAAATAAAGAGGTGTATTTGAATATATTACAATTAGAATCAACTGATATATTTGGTTTTCATAATAACCTAAACCTGAAATGAAGCCCAACCAAAAAATCTGTATACAAACTATAGTTTGGCAAAAAAAGAAATAATGAAAAAGCCATATAATAACACTGGAAAGGTTTTACGACACAAAGTACTTACTGATGCGCGAAAACCTCGCACTTAGAATATGCAGTAATAATAGGAGACGCAATATTCAAATAAGCTCCCCACAAAATAAACAGAGGTTTTAAATGAGAATTGTTTTGCATTAGCGAAGCAGTAAGCAAGATAAACCTCATCTAAATGAACGCTTTTGTATAATTAATGACTCAATTAGTGTATTCAAAGCAACAAGGAGTACATACTTTATGAAGATATCCAAATAGTCTCTGGCTATTGAGGTCGTACTAATGACGCGATTTTCGAAAAATTTCTTCAAATGTCCATCGAGCCTACCCAGGAGATAACGAAAATGACGTCAGTTCAAAATTATATATATATATATATATATTTGTCTGTTACCGCTCTAGCGCTCGCAATTTCGTTGTGATCATTACCAAACTCGATATTTAAACGTTTTATACAAAATGACAGATCAAGTTCGTTATAGCTGAAATCGGACAAGTGGGTTTAGAGGGGGAATTTTCGAAAATTCGAAATATCTCATACATCGGATCAAAAAAGTGTATAGAACTAATCTTATTGCCAATTAAGTTTACTATAAATATTGTTCCATACATTTATTCTCTATCTTGAAAAGTCCGACACGCAGGGGCTGCGTAAACTAAGCAGATTTCCCACGTGACGTTTTCCAGTAGATAAATCTGCCCAATAACACCTGTAGTAGTAAGGTATCTCTAAACCTATTCAAGAGGGACGAATAGTTATGGAAACGGCCGCCACAGCTCTCGGCGGAAATTCCCGAACATAGCCGACTCCTGCCGACGACACAAAGAATACAAATGCAAATATCTAGGTTAATATTCAAGATACAGAATAAATGTATAGAACAATATTTATAGTAAATTTAATTTGCAATAAGATTGATTCTATACAATGTTTCGATCCGACCCATAATAACGGAGATATTGTGAATTTTCAAAAATCCCCCCTCTAAACCCCCCCTCCCACTGGTCCGATTTCAGCCATTAACGAACTTGATCTGTCTTTTTACATAAAACGTTCAGATATCGAGTTTGGTAACGATCAAACAAAAATTGCGACCGCTAGAGCGTTAACAGACAAATATATATATATATATATATATATATATATATATATATATATATATATATATATATATAAAATTTTGAACGGACCTCATTTTCGTCATCTCCTGGGTAGTATCGATGGACATTTGAGGAAGTTTTTCGAAACTCGTGTCATGAGTACGACCTCAATAGCTGATTTCCCTTAAGGGAACTCTGCTAATATTAACCGAGATATTTGCATTTTTATTACATGGGGGTAGATAACGCAGGAGAGGGTATCCCGCCAAAAGCTAATTTGGCCGTTTCCGTAACTGCTCGGCTCTTGTATGGAGATTTCTCTATTGCATAACTTCTCGTGAGAAATCTGCTTAGTTTACGCAGCTCCTACGCGACGGACTTTTTATTCTGATTCCTTCTCTCTACGGGATTCCAGGAAATCATAAAGTTGACAATATAGCAAAGTAATGACAATTTTTCTAAGTAAGACCCATCATGAACTTAACATTTCCCCAGTCACTATTTCTGGTAATCATGGATTACTGAATATAGTAAGTTCTCAAAATATTTCCTTTTAGCAGATTTCCCTTAAGGGAAATCAGCTATTGAGGTCGTACTCAAGACGGAATTTTCGAAATATTTCTTCAAATGTCCATCGATCCTACCTAGTAGATGACGAAAATGAGGTCCGTTCAAAACTGTGTATATATATATATATATATATATTTATATTTGTCTGTTACCGCTCTAGCGGTCGCAATTTTTGTTTGATCGTTACCAAACTCGATATTTAGTCGTTTTATGTAAAAAGAAAGATCAAGTTCGTTAACGGCTGAAATCGGACCAGTGGGAGGGGGGGTTTAGAGGGGAGGGTTTTCGAAAATTCGAAATGTCTGCGTTACTATACGTCGGATCGAAAAAAATTACAGAAATAATCTTATTGCAAATTAAATTTACTATAAATATTGTTTTATACATTTATTCTGTATCTTGAATATTAACTGAGATATTTGCATTTGTATTCTGCATGTGCTCGGCAGCAGTGGCTATGTTCGGACTTTCCGCCGTGTGCTCTGACGGCCGTTTTCATAACTATTCGTCCCTCGTGAATAGGTTTAGAGGTTTCTTACTACTACAGCTGTTATTAGGCAGATTTCTCTATTGTAAAACTTCACGTGGGAAATCTGCTTAGTTTACGCAGCCCCTGCGTGACGGACTTTTTGTGTCTATCCGTATGAAAATAATTCATTTTAATATCAAATTCTACCTCTTCTCTGAGGTAATATGTTCTTCTTGTCTACAGTTTAAGAATTCTATATCATTTTCCCCGTATTACAAAGCACGAATTATTTATTTCTATTGCCCCCATTCAAGTTGCAGTAGATGTAGAAATTAAAAGGTATTGAACAATTCTTAGGCTGAATAACAGTAAAATATGTAGTTTCGATGTAGGTCCCTAACATTTAATCCATCGAGTTTTTCATATTCAAAAAATTGTCTCAAGTCTTCCAATAAAAAAAAATTAAAACTACTAATGCTAAAAAAAAAATTAAAATCCTATAGCCTGACCTAAGAAATTGTTTAAATAAAGTCCAATGTCATCATAAATACAGGGACAATTGCTATTTGGTAATAAACTTTTTTATAGGCCTATTGATATTCATGAAACAGGAAAACGACAGAACATCATTTCCGTTACAGGATGGGTATAATGATACGGCCCGTGAAGTTTCGTCGATTTAAAACGAGCTAAAAGTTCATTTTGTAAAGTTATCCATATTTGGACTCTCATGCAATCTAACGGGAAAAAACTCTCCCACACAGGAGCAGTAGAAAAACATATTACGAAGTGACGTCATATTAACATGTCATCAGCACACTGCAATCAGCATATTTCCCTATCTAAATCCCTTAGGTAGACAAGGCTTGAAACCAGACATTTGATTATTCGTGAAATAATACGTTAAAGTGAAAATCACTTTGATAGTATAGAGAGTTTACAGGAAATCGGAAATGCAGAAAAAACTAATAACTCAGTTTAAAGAAACTTTCTTGAAATAATAATAGTATATTATCAACTTTTTCAACGTTATTAGTTGCATAACTATGGCAATCATATTCATAAACAACAGTGTTGTACATACTAGTTTTATTAGATTTTAGATTTTACCCTTGCCCTAAACACACAGCATACATTTTAGTCTCTAGTTTTCCACGAAACATCCAAATATTGAGTGTTGTACTGATCAAACGACAATGTCGGCCACTTCAACAATATTTAACGTTCAAAGTTATGTTAATTGGAACGAACTTCATTTACATGATCTTTTAGGTAGGGATAATGTACATTTGAAGAACTATTTCTAAATTCATCTTATGAGGGTAACCACAATAGTTGATTACGTTTACTATTACATTATTAACAAGAGTGTTTCTATGTAAACTTTTTTCGATAGAATACATAATGGAGGACTTTTTAAGGTGATACTTGTAATAAATATATAAACCACCCCTTTTTCCGATTTAAGCCATTACAAACAATGATTTTCACCTTTACATGTAATTTTAATTATATCTATTTAAACGAACCTCATTTTCATCTAGGATCGGTGGGCATTAGAAGAAAAATTTCGAAAATCGGCCATGAGTACTACCGTAATAGGTGATTTTCCCTGAGGAAAATATTTCTGGGAATACAATTCGTGGCTGCTAGATTACAGGCAAGAAGTATTATTGAGATATCTAGTATAGAGGACCTAAGTAATTATGGTTATTTTAATTAATAGACCAAGGCAGTATTGGGGTAAAATAATGAAACAACACCAATGCTTATAGTTTTAGAATTAAATTACTGAAAGTAAATTATTATTAATATATTATTAACTATAATTACACATTATGTCCACATATAAGCGATGGTCAAGGGGAACGGTCGTGTGTATGGGTGGATAGGGAGATATGCCCTCATAAATGCAATGTTCAAGGTGAACTGTTGTGAGTATGGGTTGATAGGGAGATATGCACAAGTAAATGCGATTTTAAAACTTTACGCTCGTGTATATAGTAGATCAGAAGATATGCCCACATATATGCAATGTTGAAGCTGAACTTTGCTGTGTTTTTTTAAATAGGGAGATTTGGTAAATGACATGCAATACACAAATGACAAATTTGTGATGGAAGAGATAAAATAGATAAATGCCTAGATGTGTGCGTATTAGGAGGGCTGCGTCAATGTTATCCCAAGATCGATCTAAAAGATATTCCATTGCCAGGCAGGCCATTCTTCTTCTTCACAAACCTTTTTAGAGAAAACCCTAAAAATTCTTATATTCTCAATGGAAAACAAAAAATTCACCCATTAAAAGTTATAAAATTATAGTTTATGAATACGCAATACGTCGGTCCCCTACGAATAATTCTGACTCACAATCCTTTATCACTGATGTTTTACTACTGTATATTTTCAAAGCAGCAAGATCTGGCGTTAAGGAATATTTGGAATATTTTCTAAAACTTTCTGTTTAATTCCCATGATTACATAAGAAGTTCTAAATCAAAGGTTGCTAAAATTAAATACGATATGATCTTCAAGAATGATAAATACGATATGTATGGATATGTGCTTAGAGTAAATCATTGTTAAATCAATTATTTTATTTTATTAAGAATATTACAGTCTGCATTTAAATGCATTTGGTAATGTGATAAGTACAATTCAATCGTGCTCCATCACTCTCGACAGAAGCTACATCCCTTCTCCACAATGAGAGGAGCAGCCTCTCCCTGCCTGGCAAGGAAGTCAAGAGCTAAGGAGGAGTGGCACTTGATAAGAAAATAGCCACTGCTATAACTTCACTTTATACTTCTATAGGAGATATCTGGGCCATTGTCTCGGGTGGAGGGGAATATGGATGAGTGGTACTTCTGGATTAGGATGATTGGATAGCCTGCAGTGGAATTTTCTCAATCTTAACGGAATTAGGTCCTTTACAAATGGGATAGTAAGATTTTTCTTATGGAGAGTGTGGTTTGTGATATAATATGGAGCATCTACTATGTTGCGCAGGACTTTGAATTGGAAAGTCATGATGCGTCTGATGTTGGAAGGATTTTGCTGTACCCCAGACTTCTATTGCGTATGTCTATATTGGTTTAAGTAGTAACTTGTATACTATTAGTTTGTTTTCGGTAGACAAGTAAGATCTTCTATCTAGCAGTCTGTATAGTTGTCCGAATCGTCTGTTAAGTCCCTGTCTTTTAATTATTGTGTGAGATTTCCAGGTATGTCTGGTGTCCGAATGTAGTAAATCAAAAAAAGCAATACGAATTAATAATGAATCTAGAGAATGTTCACATTGTGGACACGACACTTATTTCATTGAAGGGAGAGGTTTAGAAATATTTTAGGATAGTATGGATACCATATGGTTTGGAATCTATGATAACAAAATTCCGTCACGCAGGGGCTGCGTACACTAAGCAGATTTCCCACGTGAAGTTTTAGAATAGAGAAATTTCACGAGAGCTGAGCAGTTAATGAAACGGCCGAACTAGCTTTTGGCAGGAAAGCCACTTCGTCCGTTAGCCAGCCAGATTTAATAAAAATGCAAATATCTCGGTTAATATTCAAGATAGAGAATAAATGTATATAACAATATTTATAGTACATTTAATTTGTAATAAAGTTGATTCTGTACAATATTTCGATCCGACGTAACGGAGATATTTTGAATTTTCGAAAATCCTTCCCTCTAAACCCCCCCTCTCTTACTGGTCCGATTTCAGCCGTTAACGAACTTGATCTTTCTTTTTACATAAAACGCTTAAATATGAAGTTTGGTAAGGATCAAACAAAAATTGCGACCGCTAGAGCGGTAACAGAAATCAGGAAACTACTGGAATGACGGCTCACAAGGGAAACCGGATGAGGCGGTATGTTTTCTTGGCCTCTCAGGCCAGCTGTGTCCGACGGGGGGTTAATTATTGTGTGGGATTTCCTAGTAGGTCTGGGGTCCGTATGTAGTAAATCAATTAAAGCTATACGAATTAATAATGAATCTAGAGAATGTTCACATTGTATTTTCTACAGGTCCAATGATTAGTTTGATTTATTCTTTTCATGGTCATAAATTTTAAACATATTCAAATAATACAAAAAGACCCATGAACATAAATGAATGAAAGATAAATAAATTAGTAACCTCACATTTTCTGAAGCATGGCGTTTAGATCTGCGTGTGTGTGCTCAAGTATTTTATTGAAATAACATCAATTCTAAATTATTACAACGGATGGCAGCACTCAACTGAAGGAGTATAATTCAAAAATTAACTATTTTTCTATGTCCTGATAAGTTATTTCATCTTCCGCTAATCTAAAGATCTATTCAACTTCGCTACAGAAACATGCACCGTGATATAGAAATAATTCTACCCTCATAAACCAACCTCTCCACGTATTTCAAACAAATATATACAGTTTTGAACGGACCTCATTTTCGCCATCTACTAGGTAGGATCGATGGACATTTGAAGAAAAATGTCGAAAATTCCGTCATGTGTACAACCTCAATAGCTGATTTCCCTTAAGGGAAATCTGCTGAAAGTGGCTTTTCTTTTCTAAGTATACTGCAGAAATCAGGGCCAGACTTGTGTCCGTCAAAGGGCACTGCTTTTGACCGAAGAAAGGGCGCACCAACCCTAGGGCCGATGGGCCAGAAGACAACAACAGCCAAAAGGAAAAGCAATTGAGCAAATGTGCTTTTATTGATTACTGTTTTAACTAATGATTGATGTGTATTTATTTCATTAACTAACGAGCCCACTTGAAAATACGATCCAGTGACCGTAGGGACCAATATACAAAGTGCCTGGCAGACATAATAACGAATGTTGATTTGCCTGTGGGCTCAGTCCGAAGTATGAAGACAGGAACTACCGGCAAACCAATGAAACCCAAACTCTCCTCCGAATTACACTTCCCTCCAGGTGTAGTGAACAAAGGAGCAACACTCGACACAATTTCCGTTTCCAAAATTGGCCAACATTTTAAAAAATACTATCTGGATTGGTTGGTTTATAGATACTGAAGAGGTTTAGTGAACTTAATCGGACAGATCCATCGGAAGGCATGATATAGTAATTATCGAATGAAATCACCAAAGGCACGTGACCCGACTGTTCATTTTGAAATAAATAAGAACCAACCATCTCTGTTTTATTCAGAAAATGGCAATATCCATTTGCATGTTATTGTAAGAGTCATAGTTAATGTTTATTTTAATGGATTCCGTTTTAATATTTACTTTTATAGTTCTAACTTTGCTGTTATTTTAATGGTTATTTTAATAAGCATTAAGTTTGATGCTTTTTTTATGGATTTAATTTTAATATTTATTTTTATACCTCAACCTTCTTGTTATTTTAATGGTTGTATTCATAATGCTCATTTTATTAAGCTGTAAGTTTAATGTTTACTTTTACGGATTTAATTTTAATACTATTTTTTTTCAGCTCTAACTTTGTTGTTATTTTAATGGCTGTGATTTTAATGTTTTTTTTTTCGTAATGAGCTTTAAGTTTAATGCTGTCATTTAATAGTTAATTAGAAATGCAGTCCATAAGTTAAGTGTAATTGCTAATAGCATAATAATCCTTCCAATAATTCTTCTCGGTGTTTATTTAAATAGCTTGGTTGAAAATATATTCTGTCTTAATGAGTTGAATTGGTTTCTGTGATACCGGTACGTAGGTTTAAAGGCATACGGCCGAGAACCACCCCCCCCCCCCGCCCTTACCCAAAATAAATAAATAAATAAATAAAATCAAAAAAAAAAAAAAAAAGGAAAAATGGGAAGGAACGGGAGGTGGTTGAAATAAAAAATATAAAGTTTAAAAAAAAATAAATAAATAAAAAATAGGAGAAAAAAATATATGTATAATTTATATATATGTATATATATATATATATATATATATATATATATATATAAAGTCGGCCTACCGTGTTTGTGCCTGGGACTTTCTATGGTTGGGGAACTCAAATACGGTCTGAAGAGTGTTGGGCATTGATAATCGCGAAGTATTTTGCCCAAAATCAAACAAATATCCATTTGCCCATGCACTAGCATTGCACTAGCATATTTCAAAGCAAAATACTTCAAATACTGGTTTTCAAAAAGGCTACCGTTTGGATCAAAACGTTTTAAAACAGAGTGGAGAGAGGAATTTCATTTATTGGATTAATGCAGCAGTATAACTACCTCAATCATGAATAAAATTAAATAAAAAAAAAATATGTAAATAAATAATAACTTTTAGGACTCTAAAAGGAAACAGATTAATGAAACAAGAAATAGTAAAAAAATCGAATAAGAACATATATTCAATAGTCAAATTATAATTCTAGAATGTTTTTTTTTGTTTCCTTGTGACCATGATATGACAAAAGATACAAGTTAATAACTAGTATTTACAATTTTCTTTTTATAATTCCACAACAATCGCTCGCCCCACAAGGCTCCACTTCCTCTACATCACTTCCCCTCCCTAGATATCCACAAAACTTGAAAAATTTAAAGTAAAATAATTACTTTCATATTTCTTTACCTTAAAACAAACATCTGAGAATTTAATTTCTGAGTCTCTTTGAAAATTAAATTTACATTCATTAAAACGAAGATACTTATTATTATATTTTAATTTTCAGTCAAGGATGGGCTAATTTGCTCGTTATTAAAATTATTTATCTTTGCAGCATGACATTTGTACACAGAAGAAACCGAAAGCGGTTTTTTTTATTCCATTATAGACAGAATAGAGAGAAACTGCTCATCTGATTGTGGTGAAGGGGTGTAGCGTCTGTCAAGGGTGATGGAGGACGATTGTTACATATCACATTACCAAATACATGGATCGCAGAATGTAATTTTCTTAATAAAATAAAAAACAATTATAGATAGAGAGCGTACATTAGATAACGTATTTTTCAATTTGTTTAGTGACTTCTCATAATAATTTTAGGGTTAATAATTTAAATATGGGATAAATATTAAACCCACACTCATAAGAATAGGATTTCTCCCTTAAACAATGCATATCTAATTAATGTATATATATATATATATATATATATATATATATATATGTATATATATATATATATATATATATGCAAAAATGGAGCTTATAGCTTATTTCAAAATGATACAGTTATCAAAACTAATTTTTGTCAACGTTTTACAGTGTTTTCAATTTATTGTTTGCAATTAGCACATTAAAAAAAATCTTTTCGTTCAACATCATTGAAAGACCAGTCATACCAATTACACTGTATTTAATGAGAGGACATGTATTCTACCTTGTTGGGGAAAGGTTATTAAAAAATAAATATGAAGGGGAAATTACAGACATCGCGATAATACATTGCAATTTATAAGATAATGAAATTCAGGGAAGGAACCATAGATAATAAATAAAATTTTTAATAAACTGAGGTGCCTGGGTTTCGAATGGCTTATGAAAAGTGCAACAAGAAGTATTATGACGGGTCGCAGCGGTCCGGGTCTTGATTTCGTTGAAGACAAACAGAATTTATAAGTTTAATGTAACAAAACGCCAAATGTTGAAGAGTAATGTTATTTAAATGTGGGAGCATTTCTTAATTGTACTTTCAACCGTTCGGGAGATATTTGTGCACGCCCGACAAAGATGCAGAAGACCACTCCAAGAAGAGAGTAATGCAGATATAGATGACGAATACATAGAACGTCAAACACCTTCTGATAAGAAATGTTTTGGTCTTTGACGCAAATTCTAAATCAGTTTTGGTTTACCATTGATGAGCAATACAAATTCACAAAAATAAATAAAAAAAGAATGGTTTCATTTTTCAGAAACTCAGCTTTCAAAAAATGAAACACATATTAAAAGACACGCCCGTCTTATACTTGTATGAAGGAAATGAGGGTTGTCAAAAACAACTCAAAATTGTGACGCCACGCCCATTAGAGCAGGTCAACTCAGCTACAGCCGGGACTTGATCAATTTAATATATCTTTTTGACAGCCTGTGAAATCTACAGGTAAAAAGTCCTTTTTGTGTTATTAATGCTTAACTTTGCTTAAAATGTCTAGAGATAAGCCATCCACATACTCGCCGCTTTACTGTCTAAGGAAAGGCAGAAATGGAAACTTCCAGGGCATAAATCGCTTTGCCTCCAACTCAAACAAATAACAACTCAGGCCAATATGTAGTGCTCCTTAATTTTGTTTTACAAAGTCATTGCGCAGGATAAGACGCAATAAATTCATTTACTCGTGTTAGCACTCTCTTTTCAAGAAAGAAAAATAATTACAATTAAAATAAGTGTGCTGAATAAAGAAAATAAATATATTTATTTCGTGCTATGTACTATTAAAAAACAAACCTTTGATTTTTAATATATTTTTCGAATTCTATAAATCATTATGTTATATAGAAATTGAATATAATTTTTTGGAATAAAGTCAATTACAAATCAAAACAGAAATTTATATAAGCTGATTATGGTCTTTATAGCAAAAATATGAACTGGACTAAAATATTTTGATTCATTATGAGTGTTTAAATACAAAAAAAAAGAGTGAACTTGAATGCATCTACTATAATATTCCAAGGTAATAAACACTGCAATTCTTGAGTTACGTCTTACTGTAGTTGAACCAATTAATGTCAACTGCGTTACAAAACTAAAATGTACAGCTCATACATATAAAATCGAAAATAAATAAACACAAACCGCTAGAGCACAGCGATTATGACAAGCCGATATTTTCAAGAAAAAGTTAAACTCAAAATACCGAACCAAAATGGGTATACCACACTCTGCGAATATGCAAAATTCTAAATTCAAGGTTTAAACTGAGGAAGGATGGAACCAATATAAAATTCATTGCATGACATTTCCGTAACCATAATAGAAAATTCATTTATATATTAAAATAAATAAATCACTAGTTAATTAAAAAAATATGGATTTGATTATAAAAATCAAAATGAAAGTAAGTTCATTAATTAATGTCTTCATTATATGTTTATTTTCCTAAATTTTATCAAATATATCTAAATTTTGAAAAAGAAAAAAAACGTAGAATATAGCAATTTAACTAGAATAAATAATAAATTTTTGAAAAAATTATTATCCATAACATTAATTATCACCAGTGTGTACATTTAAAAAATAAATACATAAATAAAATAATGTTCTATTGTTGTATATAGTCTTTTTTTTTTAATTTTACTAATAAATTATATTTTCATGATTTCACTATCAATTATGATTTTTAGTTTCCCAAATATCAAAAAATTATAATTATTTCATCAATGAGCAAGAAATATATTAATTTTGTCATTGTGGTTGAAAAAAAAAATATTCACAAAAACAATGACAAAGATCGTAATTTCGAAATATAAGTACTTACATGTTCAGCCAACCTCCCAGTTGAAGTGACGACCGTGTACTACCCTAAGAGAGGAGGCAAGCATTGCCAACATTGCAGGGGGATATTTCCCTAAAATCCCTCCAGACTTCCCTTCTCGCATATCCCCCGCCCTACTGTTCCCGCCCCTGAATAAAATTAACTATTTCTAATCCAAAAAGCTCAGCATTTTAGAGATTTCAATCTTATGTGTATCTGTTTCTTAGTTATGATTAACAGATTAACAAATACAAATAAATATCAAATAATCCAAAGGAAAATAGAAATAAAAGCCATCCTCTGCATTAGTATATACCTATGCATAAAAACATTAAAGAAACACCTACTGATTTTTACACAGCTATTAACAGGACACCGTTAAAATAAGCGTATCCAAACAGATTTAAACTGACTGATAAGCCATTATGCCCATGCGATTTTGCTACTGAACAAACTTTCACCCATCTCATACACGACTGTACACTGCTTTCATACGAAAGGTACCTTTTAAAAGAGACAGTTATGAAAATAACAAACCGATGGCCTTTTAAGAATAGAATTGTATTCCATAAATGCAGTAAATCACTCAGGAAATATGAAGAAGTGTTATACCAGAAATCAGTATAACTATTGTATTATAGTAGTAATTTGATAAAATGTATATAAAGGGACTAGTACTTCCAGTAGCTCATGCTGCCATTTACAGGGCTCTGACACCTTAGAGGCATAATTACGAAGGTAAAACTCAATCCAATGTAATTTAAAAATCGCTCAGAATAAACTTCGAGAAATTTGCACGTATTTAACATACTCAGTGGGGCTGTGAAACATTAAACTTTCCAACCATTAGTGCAGAGAGATTTCAAATAATGTAATCCCATGTAAACAAAATTTCTAAATAATTAAAGTTTCTAAGGCAGCTTCTAGAAAAAATCATTGTGAGTCGAAGATCCTTAGAGCTATATGCATAAAAGCGAGGCACGTTATAAATTCTTAGAAAAGGATGAAATTGCCACTAATGTCGAGAGAGAGGGAGCAGACATTCTTTATTGACTTTGTTTTTCAATATGAATGAAATTTTTTTTCCCAAGATTGACTGTGAATTGATTAACTAAATCATGACCAAATTCCATTCGAAATAAATAAAATTCATAGCCATTATTCTAGTCTCTATTTCTGTAATAGTAAAATCATTTTGGGATTTAAACAAGGGCAGAATAGGTAAAAAAGCGATAAAATTGATTACTATTCTAGTTGTAATTGATTAAAATAACTGTAGTATATTTCTTCGACAAAAGGATTTGTTATAAATCCTTTGCATGTTAGCGGAGACAATTACTATTGTATTTCATCTACAAACCCTTACACCTCAACATACAACAAACATAAACCGTTCAGTTACATAAAACATTTAAATATCGAGATTGTGCAGTTAGAGAGTTAACATTCAATGATGTGTTTGTGTGTGTGTGTGTGTGTGTGTGTGTGTGTGTGTGTGTGTGTGTTTCTATGTGTGATAGAGAAAGTGGGAGCATATGATTGTGAATGTTTAAGATATTAGAAAATTTAATCTGTTCATTTTATTTATGTAACGTACTAATTTTTATTTATTCAATTTTAGTTTTAATTTTAACCATTGAAAGTATATAATTGTTTTCGTAATTTTATTAGTCCTTACAGTTTTTAATTATCTAGTTTCTTAATAAGATATTTTTATTTGGTTTTTGAATTTAATGTTTCGTTTTTGTTGTTGTTTTTTTTAATTGTTGATTCGTGTTTTTTTGTCTCTTTTGTTGCGTTTTGTTGCGTTCTTAGTTTGTTCTGTTCTCATTGTATTGTTTAATTTTTTCTGTTACTGTTTTCATTTTTTATTTCGTTTATATTATTTGTTTTTTTGATGACCAATATCCCCTAGCAGCAATATCGCAAATAAAAATGACAAGTCAATTTTCATATTTAATGTAAACTTCTGTTATCACAAACTAAATGGGCAGGTAAAAGATATAATAAAAATACATAAATTAAATTAAATTATTTATTAACGTCCGCTTTTTGCAAATAAGGCTATTAAGGGCGGGCTAACTACAGGTTACCACCTCATTTTTCTAGCAAGGGTGGGACTAAGGATATTATTTAATGAATTCCTTAACTAAATAAATTCCTAATGCCCAGGCGGGAATCGATCTCGCCACTCTAGTTTTGTCATTTGAGATTAAGATCAACGCTTTTACTCACATGGCTAACCTGAGCACCTCCAAAAAAAAATTTCGACTCAGACTTAACTGGAGCTCAGAGTATATATTCACAGACTAATTCTAATAAGTTATAATATTGTTACGTTTATTACAAAGTCAATAATAAACGTTGTTTATTAGAGTTCTTTTGGATTGCAAAATTAAACACACACAAGCTTCAGAGTTTTTATCACTGCACAATTTATTTAACAATGCACTACACACTTGGTTAATAATTCTTAACTACTACTCACAGTATGCACTGATACTGGAGCTGGGTCTCTCTTATAGCTGGTCGGAAAACATCAAACAGAATGCCGAGAAGGGACAGGACACGTTGCTTAGAACAGTTTCGGCCCAGTACTGTAGACACTTTGGGCACCAATTGTCCTTCCTCGGTCGGCTCCTTTCATCTCCTTCGTACTTCTTAAATATGTGATTAACCCTGTTTAATTTTTCATGTACTTAGTTTTCGTAAAAATATTTTATAATTCTACACAAAGATACACTCAATACCGGTTACGCTTGGTGTGCTAGTAAATCCAGGCCTGTTTACCTCCAAACTACTCTTAAACTTGGTGTACATAGACAATTGTTTTTTATTGTCATAAATCTTTTCTGCCTTAACTATTATAACCTCTCGTATTATGGAACTTAAAAATTTCAAACCGGTAACCAAAACAATCTTGTGATTCCGGCAACCCAAAAATACATAAAAAACAATTCCCAAATTAAAATCATATTTCTTTCAGTGGAATTTCATGAATCCTTTCAAATAACGCTCTTACGTAAACATTATTAAAAAAAAATCACAATTACTATATAATTAGTCAAAAGGAGCGTCTGAGTTCTATCTCCATATACCGTGGTGACTCCTTGGATGAGTCTTGATACAAACGTTGGTCTTGACCTCAAGGCAAGGCCTGCCATAACTTTTCAGCTCATGATTCTGGAGATAAGAGACACCTGAGAAGTCCGGACAAGAATAGCTCTCAGAGAAAAGTACTCCAGGCTAGAACTACTACCTTTCTAGCTAATATATCTCCTCTCCTTAGATAACTCCTAGTCGAACTTCTACTCTTCATAGTTATGAAGAACAATTAGAGAAAATGACTATATTGTATTCACTTTTATTTTTAGCATATTTACTCCAAGGGAAATCAGCTATTGAGGTAGTATTATTGACAGGAATTTCGATCCTAAATAGGCGATGTCCATCGATCCTACCTAGGAGATTACGAAATTGAATCAAAATTGTATATATCCATACAACAGTTTTTTAAATTTGTAAATGATTTTTTTTACAACCAACCAACGTAATAGAAAAAGAAATATCGATGTTTTTAATAATGATAACATCAAACGTCCAAAAATGCAAAACAATTCTTAAAAAAAAGAACATAATTTTAATAGAAAAAGAAAACGTATTGACGGCGATTATGATGTTGACATTATTACCAATCTCAAGATAAATTAAAACCGTCATTCAGGGGTAGGTTTTCCCCCGTCTGTCAGGAATTTGCATTTACCTCAAAACGTAAAAGTTCAATGAGAACAATATTTGGTATCTAGACTGCAAAGAAAGTGATTCATAATATAACAGCTTATTGTACATAAAATAACGAAGATATTTTGAATTTTAGAAATTCCCCCTCTACCCCCCCCCAGTCCGATTTCAGCCGTTAACGAACGTGATCCTTCTTTTTACATAGTACGTTTACATGTCGAGTTTGTTAACAATAAAACAAATCGTAGACAAATAAATATATATATATATATATATATATATATATATATATATATATTATACTTTTCCTGAGGTACTTGCAAATACGCTCTGTGATGGCGTCGCCATTTAAGATTTTTCTTTCTTAACATGAAAATGTTTATTTATTCTACACCATACTTACATTAACCTGTTTCATTGAAATCTAAAGGGGGGGGGGGGGGGTTAAACGTTTCAATATTCAAAATATCTCCGAGTTGTATCAAAAAAAGGAATAGAACCATTAACTATTTAAGCTAGGAAATTTGCTTAGTTTAAGCAGCCCTACGTGACGGACATTTTTAAATTTGAAGTAACCCCAAGGGGAGTTTATTTCTCAAATGCCCCGTATATCCTGATCCGCATAATATATCTTTGTTATTAACGATTTTTTTTTAATATAAAATAAACGGGGATCAGGTTAGCCATGTGAGTTAAAGCGTTGGCCATAATCCTAGAGTGGCGAGTTCGATTTCCGCCTGGGCAATAGGAATTTTTTTAACGACGAACTCATTAAATAAAATCCTTAATCCCACGCTGGCTAGAAAAGGGTGGTAACCTGCAGATAACCCGTCCCAATTAGCCTTAATTGCAAAAAGTGGGCGTTAATAAATAATTTAATTTTATATCTCAACGCTAACGTGAGACCTGTGTACCCAAATTTCTATAAACAAAACTAGGGAGCAACTTGCAAAATTATTTTGTGAATATACCTCTAACTAAGAGAGTGTCTAATCAGCAGAGAAAGTGTAAGCTGATAAAAAAGGATATTTGGAAATTGGAAATATCAGAACATATGAGGAGTAACAGGTGTTTGGCACTTGGAGTTTACTCAGCAATAAGTGACAGCTTGTTAAGAGTAGTTGATATTGAGAGTCGACTTTATAAAATAATCCTTTCAGGATATTTATCAGCTACGGATTTAAGAACGTCCTTTTTAAACAGACATATTTCCAGACCGGATAGTGGAACATGTGATGTGGCTCAACTTAGGGCGATAATACTTCACTTTGTAAAAATTACTTTATTTTTTACGCAGGATGAAACTTGGTGAGGCAAGGGGTTCATTTTCACCTAATGTTTTTCAATCGTGCCTCCATTTGGTATTTTAGCTTGAAAATACAATTTTATTTATTTATTTAGGTGTATTGCTATTCAAGCGATTCGCACTTTTTCTTATTATAAAAGCAAAGTAGTTTAGTAAAAGCCACCTTATTATAAAAAATCTATGGTCGTAGGTAAAAGCACGGTTAATTTTTCTCCAGTGACTATTATTAGGAGCAGAAATCCCATTTTTAAGTCTAATGTTTTAGTGTTAAATCCGTTTGAAAAGTTTTGTCTCTTGGAAGTGATTCAAAATATTTTTAAAAAGCTATGTTACAAGGCAACTTACCGTGCTGTGAAAATATAAGATTTTTTAGAGCCAGATGCTCGATACAATATTGCCCTAGATATTATTTTTTTGGTTTTCAACGTTCAATTAAACTCCATTTAAGATAGCGTATCAGTAAATATCTCATAAACTTCCAGTCAGTTAAATACGCTTCTTATTCTAGGAAACATAAAGAATATAACAGGTGTCATCAGCTGAGTGATTCTAGCAAGACGGAAAATCTGCTAAACAGCACCTGCACCACGGACTTTATTTTGACATTTATTACCCATGCCTTGAAGCGAAGGAATAATCTTTTATTCGGTATTAAAAGCCGCAGATTGTATTATGAAAATCCTTGTTTGAAAGATTAAGTGACATCACTATTATTATGTAGATGTCTTTCATACAAAAATAAATGTAACAATTTTTGGTTTTATTAAGTTGTATGAAATAGTAATGATTTACAAATCAAACATCATCATGGGCTCTCAAACTGCAAGCTGCGACGATTTGAAAGAGGTTTCAACGTTCTTCGTAAAATAATTACGTAAACGTTCAAACACGAAATTTGTTAATTTAAGAAAGTTATAATAAAACCAGAACATGACCTGCTTTATTAGAACTAGGCTTTTTTTTTGTTTCTCTTTTTTAGTAGTAACCCTATGAGGAGTTATTTATTTGAATTATTTATTACATGTATGATTATGTTTAAACACATTTCTATAATATATACTATTTAAAGGATTATTACCATATAATCAAATATAATAATGAAATAATAATAATTAATTAAATAAAATTATGAAATAAGCATGATAATTACAAATGAAATTAATAAATGAAACTAAAAAAACAAATTAAACTCAACCAATGTTACGGCTTTTATCTTCTTTAATTTACGAGTCTATGTAAGGGAAATATATTGAATTATAATTCTCTTTCCTCATAATGAACTTTATATGCTAATGTATTTTTGCTACATCCATATCTACACCTTTGATAAACTATATGAGTTCTTTATTAAATAGTATTTGAGGTGGTTCGGGCCAATTACCTCCTTTTAAAATTATGTTAATTATGAAATTTGATCTATTTTGATTATATTTTGAACAGTAATAGTAGTAATTCTTGTAAAATAATGTCTTGTTTATCCATGTTTCGTTAGAAATTGTGGGCATTTGTGATGGTGACTCTTAATTGTGTTGTAGGTGTGAGTTATATTTGGTATGTATTGGTGGATGCTGTAAGATTTGTCGATTCTCTGTTCCAGTTATATTTTGTTTCGGTTCGTAAGTATGTCTTAATGCATGGTATGAGAGTGGCACGAGAGAGAATTCTGGGATTATTGTTGTATCTTGAGCTGCTTGCTTACTTAGCTAAAGTGTCAGCTTGCTCGTTTCCAATATTTCCTGAATGGGCTTTTATCCAGTCTATGTGTGTGTGTAGATTTAAATGTAGAATTTCCAAAATATTTTTTAAAATGTTTTAGGTGAGCGGGTCTTGTATAGTAGGGTTACGAATTGAGTAAATGAGAGTAAATGTGTGTCGTGTGTGCAGACCGAGAAGTTAGCGCAGCAACATAACCAATTAACAGATGATTTTTTAGCAGATTTCCCTTAAGGGAAATCAGCTATTGAGGTCGTACTCATGATGCGATTATCGAAATGTCTTCAAATGTCCACCAATCCTACCCAGGAGATAACGAAAATGAGGCCCGTTCAAAATGATAGATGTATATGTGTATATATATATATATATATATATATATATATATATATCTCTGTGTGTGTGTGTGTGTGTGTGTGTGTCTTAACGCTCCAGCGTTCGTAATTTTTTTTTATCGCTACCAAACTCGATATTTACTAGTTTTATTCAAAAAGAAAGTTAAGAGGTGGGATTTTCGAAAATTCGAAATATCTCCGTTACTATACGTCGGATCGAAAACTTGTATTAAACCAATCTTATTGCAAATTAAATTTACTATAAATATTGATATATACATTTATTCTCTATGGCAAGTGTGTGCGCATTCGTGAGTTTCCGCCAAAAGTTCGGCCGGTTCCGTAACTAGTCGGCTCTTGTGAAATTGGTGTAGAGACTTGTGTAAGCTTCTTCTATGTGAGATATACGCAAATACGCTCTGTTGTTCCCTCCCCCCTTCTTTATTCAATAACTACTAAAATTTGAGTGATTGATATAAAAATTATTCTGCTTCATTATAAATAAAAATAAACTAGATATAATAAATAGTTTTGAATAAAATTCATATGTTATATTCAGATATATTTCAGTAATTGTTTTTCTTTCGAGTGAAAAATATTTCTATCTATCTGTTCAGCTGTGTGTTTTTGGCAGACCTGCTATTTCACAATTCAAAGTTTTCCGCTTAGAGGTTATTAAAATTGACTGAAATATTTCTCATTACCGTTTGTATTTTTTTTACTTAATGTTCGAGGTTGTGTTAAGTGTTACCAGTATGTAGATTTATCTATTGGAAAACTTCATGAGGGAAATCTTCTTAGTTTAAGCAGCCCTTGCGTGACGGACTTTTTTTTATTGAATTGGTTATGCTCCTACTATATCCTAAATTGGTTCAACTTGGCAAATTGGCTACAAGGTCAAATTTCAATATATCTTTGGGTACAGGTTATGAAAAGTTTTCATGGATATAAATACCACTTTTACTGTGGTTTTTCGACGTATTTTTTCTATAAAATATATTCGTTCATTTTACCAGGCGTATAGTGAAAATAATGTTTCCAAAAACCTGAACAATAGAGTCATTTCGTTTAAATCTTTTTATAGTCACGAACCAGAAAGATATGTGCAATAAGAGAATTTCAATTTCCTTCATTCATTTGTTTGAATAAATACATATCTCTCAGATGGCTGGGCACGTGCATTGTGGATGGTCGTACATGCATGACCAAAGCTATTTCGCTTCCATCAGCCTTCCGTCAATAGAGCCATCAGTAATATGACGTCACTTTGAAATCCGAATATAGGGCCAGAGGTCAGTCCTTCACGTACGTTAAACACAAGGCTGCAGTCACCACTAGGACGGTGGTCAAGTTACTTTTCATGAGTAATGTCAGGATAAATATTGTTTATTCAGTACATTTGCAGTTCTCACTTAGTAAAATATAACCATACATAGACATAAACACTACAAAATGAAACAAGGTTTATATATAATATTTATCTATACCCATAAATTAAAGCTACTTGAAGTTCATCCAATGGATATTTCTTAATCGATCAATCCAACCCAAGTGGTCTACAGGTAGTCACTTGAATATTTTCAATATTTTTTTATTTTTCTACCAATTGAAGTATAAAGTTTTCTTTATTAAAAAAAAGTCCGTCACGTAGGGGCTGCGTTAACTAAGCAGATTTCCCACGTGTGCCACTTATTTGCATTTATCTCAAAACTTAAAAGTTCAATGAGAACAATAATTGGTATTTGTGCTTCAAATAAAGCTCTTCATAACATAATAGAATATTGAAAATATGAGATGAGCAGGAGTGGAGCTTTACTGAAGACCGAAAACTAAAAAATGCAAATATCTCAATAAATAATTAAGATAGTGAAAAAATGTATATAACATTTATAGAACATTACTTTTGCAATAAGATTGGATCTATACAATTTTTCAATTCGACGCTTAGTAACAGAGATATTAAGAATTTTCGAAATTCTCCCCCTCTAAACCCCCCCTCCCCTGGTCCGATTTCAGCCATTAACGAACTTGATCTTTCTTTTTGTATAAAACGATTATATTTCAAGTTTGGTAACGATAAGACAAAAATTGCGACCGCTAGAGTGGTAACAGACAAAAATATATATATATATATATATATATATATATATATATATATATATATATATATATATATATATACAGGGTGTCCCCAAACCAAACGGCCAAACTTCAGGGATCGATAGAGGATCGAAAAACTAAGAAAAAAGTCCTCTGGCATATGCCTCGTTTTCGTTTCGTTTTTGGGAAAATCACAAAAAACTGAAAATAGTTGTGCAAAAAGTGTATTTTTTTTTTAATAATGTATTTAAATTACAAAAACTATTGGCTTTTTGAGTAAGCTTAATTTTTTAATTTACGAGGAGTAAATTTAGAAAACATGAATATTCTCACGCTTTCCTTATCAATAAAACGTCTAGGTTGAGTGTTTAAACTTAAAAAGAAAGGATTAAAATGTTTACTATCATTTTAATCCTTTTTGGGGGGAATCCAGCCTCGCATTCTCACATTAGTGGTGTTGCTAGTACTGTTCAGTGAAGTCAACAAATATGGCTAGATTTACCAACGCTGAATACGCGGACATAGTCTACGTCTACGGATTCTGTGATGGCAATGCACGTCAGGCAGTTCGGGAATATCGCAGACGGTTTCCTGACCGAGAAACCCCACACAGAAGTGTTTTACCAGCATTTTCAGAAGGCTTCGAGAGACTGGGTCCTTCTCATGTAATCGTCGTGGAAACCGTATGCAGGCTCCGATGGAAGCCGACCTGAGGCGGAGGGAGAGGATACTGAGGCACTTCAATACCAACCCATCACAAGCGTCCGGAGAGCTGCTTCAGTTCTAAGCATACCAAAGACAACCATTTGGCGCACATTAAGGGCTGACCGCAGCCAGCAGACAAAAGGTACAAAATTTAATACCCGCCGATTAAATTTTTGTAATTGGTACAAAGAACAATTGCAAAACGATGTAAACTTAAGTTCGAAAGTAATCTGGACGGACGAAGCGACTTTTACACGTGCGGGCATATTCAATCAAAGAAACTACCACCTTTGGGCACATGAAAATCCCCGCGCTGTTAGAGAATTTCACTACCAGCATGAGTTTTCTGTAAACGTGTGGGTCGGTCTTTGTTATAATCGCATAATAGGTCCCGTATTTTTACCTTCTCGACTTCACGCTGAAAGTTATCATCTATTCCTGGAGAATGACTTACGGGCACTTTTGGAAGATATCCCATTGGAAACAAGGCTTGAGAGCTGGTTTCAACTCGATAGTTGTCCTGCACATTACAGAAGGGCCGTACGAGACTGGTTGGACATCAACTACCCAGGTCGCTGGATAGGACGAGGTGGGCCGGTACCTTGGCCTCCCCGGTCTCCGGACCTCACACCACTAGATTTCTTCGTGTGGGGATACATGAAAGAAAATGTCTACTGAGAGCACGTCCGCACAAGGGATGACCTCATCGAGCGCATCAGATTGGTTTGCAACCAGCTCACCGCAGAACAATGTTTAGATGCAGTGCGATCTGTGAGTAGCGACGTGATGCGCATATTGCAGCGAGAGGCCAGCACTTCGAACAACATTTACGTAGACGCTTTAGAAATTAACGATGTAATTTTAGAGAAGGTAAAACCTTCAAAATTTTCAGGGTTTTTTTCTCACTAAGGTAGACTCGTATAAAAACTGAAACATTTATGTTTTCCAAGTAAGAATATTTAATTGTTTTATTAATTTTCTAAATTTTTAATCTTTTTTTATGTTTTAATCTTCAGTTATTGTTCATAATGTTATCTACTTTAAATAGGTAATTTTTTTATACTATGAATATTTGAATAAAAATGTATTTATTATTTTTTCTTAATAAAAATTTTTTTTTTTTTCAATTACCTTTCTGTTAGTATAAGATTAGAATACAATAATTGTATTGGAATAGCATTTATTGCTAAAATTCATTCAAGGAATAAAATCCGCTCTTCCATTGGCCTTAACTAGTTTTTGCACAACTATTTTTAGTTTTTTGTGATTTTCTCGAAAACGAAGCGAAAACGAGGCATATGCCAAAGGACTTTTTGTTTTAGTTTTTCGATCCTCTATCGATTCCTAAAGTTTGGCCGTTTGGTTTGGGGACACCCTGTATATATATATATATATATATATATATATATATATATATATATATATATATAGCTAGATAGATAGATAGATAGATAAATAGATAGATATATACAGTTTTGAACGGACCTCATTTTCGTCATCTCCTGGGTAGGATCGATGGACATTTGAAGAAAAATTTCGAAAATCGCTTCATGAGTATAACCTCAATAGCTGATTTCCCTTAAGGGAAATCTGCTAAAATTATTTGTTTTATTTATTATTTTTCCCATGGCGGCTATTTTTGTTTTAGCTTATCGCTCATTTTCACAAAACGCATGGCTTCACTCTTCAGCGAATTGGATTTTCACTTAGGTTTTTTCTACAGCATTAAATCAAATACCAAACTTTTCAGAAACGTATGCTCTAAAAGAACATTTTTATTTACAAACTACCCTTAAGGCATTAAATTTACACTGAAGTTTGAATTAACCCTCAATAGTTGATTTCCTTAAGTCGCTAAAAAGGACAAAAACATGGAACAGCTGGTATAAGTTCTTAGAATTTGATGGCATCACACTCTGCTAATATTTTGATCATAAAGAAGAAATGTAAACATTCACAAATTTAAAACCTATCCGGAAGACAGGGATTTAAAGTTATAAATATAACATAAATGAAAGTCAAAATCATATTGGATATGCACATATAAAAGCCAAAATAAAGAATACCTACTCTCATTTTGATTGGACATACCCAAATAGGGCCTGGATTTATTTTCATTTCAGAAAATTTCTAACGCTTAACTCAAAAACATTTTAATAAATTCATAAATTTTACTTTAAATTTCATTTAAAATTAAAAATGTTCTTTATAAGCGCCCACTTTATGCTACGAATGGGTTATCTACGGATTACGATTTATTTCCAGCCTGGGTGGGCTAAGGATTATAGTGGTGTGTTCGTCCAAATGGCCTTGAGCAGATTGCCATGAGCATTAAGAGCAACGGCTGTACTCACATCTGGGGCGAAAATGAAAGAAAGAAAAATAGAAGTAGCTTTTATAAACTCAGAACATGTGTGTAAAACTACAAATATAATAAGACCGAAAGACAACAAGTTGTCCTATACCACAAAGTGAAAAACACTGAAGTTGTCTGCAGTTTCCTTATTAAACTAGTCTCCGGACTCTACTCATCTAGTTCAAATTCACATGCAAGACAGAACAACTTTCAGAATATAAAACTTAATTAAGATAAGACTAGCTATGTAAAAAAAAATTAATAAATTAAAATTTAAAAAAAAAAGAGATGTTATTAAACAAAGGAAATTCTCAAATACAAAAGTTACTCAATCGGAAAATGCATTTTCTGCTCATGTTTTAGAGTCACAGATAATAGATAGTTTCTCCACAAATACCCAATTTAAGTGCGCATTTAGATTTAGTTCTGTTCCTTTAAAATCTGCAAGTTATCCGGCTCGAAAGAATTTTCACAGACAACATTTTACTTAGCATACTTTACCAAGTGAGAGTTGAGAGCTTAACTTTTTAATTGGAAGACAAGATTCAATTTGGATGATAACTCCTAAACAACCTAAGAGTTAAAAGTTTATAAGGGTTTATTTACAATTATTATAACCTACAAAATTACAACAAAAAAATTTATTCTTATTTTGAACCTTTAAATTTTCGACAAGGAAAAGTTCTAGTGAAGAAGAAAGTAAAGATTGAAGAATTTGGAACGAATTTGTTTTCTTAATAACTTTTTATTCGTCATAGTCGGCCTGAAATATATATCGTTTATTTCCCATCGAAATATACAGATAATATTACCTTAGGATAAATACAAAAGTCAATTCATTTTATGAGGGAACCTCCCGTAAAAATTACATAAGTTAGCATTAGAAGTAATAATTCTCAATTTATACTACACTAATTTTCTAAAATTCAAAAATATATTTAAATACAATTGGTTAATTTAATTGTTTTATAAAGCCTGTACTATCAAAGATTTCGTCGTGTTGACAACCAAATACCCTCATTAGAGTTCGTTAATGGCTGAAATCGAACTAGTGGGAGGGGAAGGGTTTAGAAGGGAGAATTTCGGAAATTCCAGATATTTCTGTTATCGTGAGTCAGATTGAACTATTTTATAGAATCAATCTTATTGCAAATGTAATGTTCTATAAATGTTGTTATGTACGTTTTTTCACTATCTGGATTATTAACCGAGATATTGGCAGTTTTAGCAGATTTCCATTAAGATAATTGTTATTTTTTTTAATTTCTTCAAATGTCTATCGATCCAACCCAGGAGATGACGACAATGATGGTCGGTTCAAAATTATTTATATATATATATATATATGTATATATATATATATATATATATATTTATTTATTTGTCCATTAACGCACTAGCTGTGGCAATTTTTGTCTGATCGTAACCAAACTCGATATTTAATCGTTTTATGTAAAAACAAAGATCAAGTTTGTTAAGGGGTGAAATCCGAACATTGGGAGGGGGGGGGGGGTCAGAGGTGTTATTATACGTTGGATCGAGAAATTGTATAGAAACAATCTGATTGCAAATTAAATGATCTATAAATATTTTTCTATTCATATTTTCTGTATCATGAATATTAACCGAATTATTTGAATTTTATAGTGTTCCCCCACTCCTACTCATGTTATATTAACAATAAGCTATCATATTATGAAGCACATTATTTGAAGCATAAATACCAAATATTGTTTTCATTAAACTTTTACTTGGTGAGATAGATATATGCAAATATGTTCTGTTGCCAACACCCCCCCCCCTCCTTCTTTTGTTCTTGGATTACTAAAATTTAAGTAATTGAAATTAAAATTATTCTGCTTCAAATTGCGGTACTAGTTATAGTAAATAGTTTTCAATAAAACTAATATGTTATATTCAGATACATTTCATTAATAGTTTTCTTTCCGGTCTAGAATTCAAGTTAGTTGGCCTGCTTATTTACAATTCAGACGCTTTCCGTTGTAGAGTTATTAACTTGTGACTGAAAGATTTCTCATTACCGTTTGTATCTATTCACTCAATATTCGCGTTGGTGTTACCAGTACGTATATTTATCCATTTTAAACCTTCGTGTGAGAAATCTGCTTAGTTTACGCAGTCCCTGCGTGACGGACTTTTTAGTTTTATGCCTTCAGTAAACCCCCACTCCTACTCATGTCATATTAACAATAAGCTCTTATATTATGGAGCATATTATTTGAAGCTTAAACACCAAATATTGTTCTTATTAAACTTTTAAGTTTTTCAAAAGTCTCTCCTCTAAACCTCCAACCTCCCACTAATCCGATTTCAGCCATTAACAAACTCGATCTATCTTTTTACATATCGATATTATTATTTAAATATATTCTAATGATAGTAAAATGCATTGAATAAGTGCCCCGCTGTATAGACGTGCCACAGCTTGGTTTCGTTTTTCCATTCTCATTAATCTTTTACCGTCAGTGCATAATTAAAACGCTAAAGGAGAAGTGGGCGACTGAGAGACAAGGGATAAAATACATACTATATACAAATTGGAATAAAGGATTAGATTCTTAATTTAATCTATGTAGAGAAATGAACCTTTATTACACAGAGCAGAGCAGTGGGCTGAATTGCTTTGTTAATTACAGGCTAGTAAGTAGAGCAGTGGAGAGGAATCCTTCGCTCAAAGGATTCACAGCCACAAATAGGAAACCACTAGCAGTCTCTGCTAACTAAATAGTGCAGTCACCTGTCTGACTTAATAAAACTATAACAGATTGTTAACACCAATATTGTTATCAAAAAGAAATTTATAGAGCATAAATAAAAATTGACTACTGCTATAAATAAAGACTATGGCTAGTGAACTTAATATAATGATTAAAATTACTTGCCATGAGTCAACGCCTACAAAACATTATTAAGCAGGCATTCGAATTTTCCAAAATAGAATATTAATAAACACAAAAATATAATATAAATAACACCACTATTCTTATCAAAAATAAATCTATAGAGCCAAAATAAAAACTAATTACTGCTATAAATAAAGTGAAAAGCTAGTGAATTCAAAATAATGATTAAGATTACTTTTCATGAGTTAACGCCTATAAAACACATTATGCAGGCATTTGAATTTTCAAAAATAGAACATTAATAAAACATACAATAAAACAAAAGTTTATAAATATTTCTTTAATAATTATGAAAAAACTGATAATGATAACTTTTAATATTGTCGTTCTTTAGTCAGCAAGGAGGAAAAATATACAGAGCGCGGGAAATATAACAAAAGTTTTATTTATTAATTTAGGAATTCAAGTGATTCACACTTTTTTCTTATTATAAAAGTAGAATAGTTTAGGTATTAAAAAATAATATATATATATATATATATATATATATAATATTTTAACATATTAAAAACATGTTAAAATATCTACAGTCGTAGGTAAAAGCACGGTTACTTATATATGTATATAGTTCTGAACGGACCTCATTTTCGTCATCTCCTGGGTAGGATCGATGGACACTTGAAGAAATGTTCCGGAAATTACGTCATGAGTTCAGTTAAGAGAAATCGAGACCTACGTTGTCCTCATTCTAGCAGATTTCCATTAACAGAAATCAGATACTGAGGTTGTAGTCATGATGCGACTTTCCAAAACATTCCTAAAAAGCCCATCGATACTCTCTAGGAGATGCCGAAATTATATATATATATATATATATATATATAAAATTGTAACCTCTGTCTGTACATTGATTTTTTTCGCGAAAAATTTCACGATAACTTTTCGTTTCACATAGTCATAGACACCATAACTGCATTTTGTTTCTTTCGTGTCTGTTTGTTTGTTTATTTGTTACCTTTTCACGCATAAACGGCTGAACCGAATTTTATGAAACTTGGTATGTATATTACTACTAGCCCAACTTAGACTTTAGGCTATATATACCCTAGTATTACCGACCTCTCCCAGGTCGCATGGATACCAAGGGGGGGGGGGGGCTCCTCGAGCCCACAACCTTTATAACCTATTATTTTGGTTCTATAATTTTTTTAAAATTTTTATTTCTATTGGATTATGTTTAATGAACGTTTCTTATGACACCTGTGGAAAAAAAAAATTAAATACAATAATAAAAATAAGTTAAAAAAAAAAAGTTCGGAAGGGGAAAAAAGGATGACTTTAAATTAAATATAATTGTATTTTACTGGAGGAACATATCTAAACATTGTTAGAATAAAAAGTTATCATATCTAAGTTATTATAACATTATATAATAGAATAATAATTTAAGAAAATATAATTATCAGATTCGTAATGCAATTATCGGTGCTTTTGCACAATAATTTTTTTTTCCGAGTGTTTATCCAGGATGCAGCATGGACTAAATGTTCCCCTAGTTGGGAACAAAACTAGAAAATCTTCTCTTTTCTAAAAAAGTACCTATCAGGAGCAATAATTATAACCATCTCAGTAATATATTTTTATATGAAAAAAAAATATATGGGGAGAATATATATAAATATATATATATATATATTATATATATATATATATATATATATATATTTTTTGAGAAAAAAAAAAAAACTTGAGAAGGTTTTGTGTATGTTAAAATTACATCAAAGTAATTATTTATTTGAGCGATATAATTAATAAACACTTGAATTACTAGTTAAAAGTAGTATTAAATACAGTAGGCTCGAGAAGCCCCACCCTTGGTACTTAAGTGTATAACTACCCCTTGCATTACCAAGGGGGGGGGGGGGCTCCGCGAGCCCATACGTCAAAAAAAAATTTTTTCTCAACAAAGAAATTTTTTTATTTAATTTTATTTTTATGCCCACACTCTAGGATGTTTTTCTGAGGAATACATAAAATATGAAAAATATCCCATTAAAATTGGGTGATAGGGAACAAAAACAAAAAGTTGTGGGCTCAAGGAGCCCCCCCCCCCTTGGTAGTTCTAGGGTTAATATTCTCTAAGACGAACATGAGTGGGGGTTATTGGGGAGGCCTGAAATGAAAAATAGAGATATTTCGTTTCGCATTGCTTTTGCGGTAAATATGCCCATAACAAGAGTTGTTTATTTTGTAATTTAGAGTAATTTTTGTTATATGCACTTTTGCTGTATACGGAAGTATAAATGAGTTATACGCTAAAAACTATAGCGGGAGTCCACAATTTTATTTGGCACAAAAGACTCAACCGAACTAAACCAAACTCGCTATGAGAATTAATACTGACGCCTTCATTATAATAAGCTATACTAACATTTCTAGGGACGGGCAGGAGTGGGGGTTATAAGGAAGGCCTGAAATTAAAAATAGCGATATTTCGTTTCCTATTGCTTTTTCAGCAAATATGCACATAACAAAAGTTGTTTATTTTGTTATTTAGAGTAACTTTTGTTATATGCACTTTTGCCGTATACGGAGGCATAAATGAGTTATACGCTATAAACTAAAGCGGGAGTCCACAATTTTATTTGGCACTAAAGACTCAACCGAACTAAATAAAACACTCAATATGTGAATTAGCACTAACCCCTTCCTTATAATAAGCCATACTAACATTTCTAGGGACGGGCAGGAGTGGGGGTTATAAGGGAGGCCTGAAATTAATAATAATTATTTCCTATTGGGGTTTCGGCAAATATGCACATAACAAAAGTTGTATATTTTGTTATTTTGAGAAATTTGCTCAACACTTCTTTTCAATATGGACTACCAGGTACCTCACCTGAAAAAAATTAATTCAAATGTATGTCAATATTTTCTCCTTAATAACTCAAATCTATGCATAATGCACAGGAGACGGGAAATATGACAATATGCAGGACAGTGAAGTCTTACATAAAAAAATAATTTTATTATTAACAAATGCCAACAACGGGTATTAACCCTAAACACTGGAACGGGTAAATGTCAAAATATTGTGCAAAGTAAAGCCTTGCCAATAATATACCATCACCATTCAGCCTCAAATGAATTCCCGAGCGAAGCCGGGTATCTGAGCTAGTATATATATATATATATATATATATATATATATATATATATATATATATATATATAATTTTAAAGGTGTCTCTCTTGGAGTGGAAATATACATTAATATGTGTTTAATTCATTTATATTGAACAAATGTGTATTTCTTTAATTTTGATCAGCATTGATTGTTTGTGAAATTCCTTTCCTTAATTTCTTTGCGGTTTGGTTGTGAAAATCTTTATTTTCCAACTGCCACTACGGATTTCTAGTCAGATCTCTACAAGTTCTGGCAACAAATTACCAAGTTTTGAAACGAATCTAAATTAACTCCTCGTCACTTTAATTATACACTTCTTGTTAATAATATACAAAAAATAATGTGAAAAAAAAAGGAGAGGAACCCTTTGTAATATCCCAGCTCGTTTAATTAGAACATCATGCGAAAATATGAGAAAAAGTCAAGCAAAGTTTTTTTTTTTTTTTTGCTCCTTTTCCCTGTTTCCATTTATTTATGAAATACTCTTTTTTATTTGTTATGAAGTTAGTAGAAAGCACAATTTTTGTCAGAGTGTGAAAATAACAATATTTAAGCTCTCCACATACATAAATGCAATTATCGATAAAAATAATCCTTTTTATGATGGACCCAATATACTTATATATTCTTCGTAGTTTAATGGTAAAAGTTTCGCCAATAAAATCAAATTTCTTTTCCCAAAATCTTAATCCACAATCACCCTACATGTTCCGTTCCTTAGCTACCACCTCTTCAAGGCTTATACTTTGAAGAAAAATAATAACACTAATTTCTTTATATATATATATTCGTTGAATAGCAACAATATATAAATATTACAAGTAAATTATATGAATGATAATAAGTGGCTATTATTGTCTTGAGGTGGGAAGTTGTTCATTGACAATACTCACATTGGAGGGAATATTGGATTGTTATATAGAGTAATAATGTGCACTAAACAAGATCTCTTGGCAACTTATGCTTCAGACGTCGCCTTGGGTGTTCTGTAATATGGGTGGATGAGAGTGATTCGACTAAAGGGTTAGGATGTCTTAGAAGGAGGCAGTGGAATTTCAGATATCGGGATTTTGCGAGGGTAAGGACAAAAGGAATGTTGAAGTCGTAATGGAGAGTTACATTGGATATACGTAAAATGTGGAATCTTTGATTTTGCGAAGTATTCAGGATTCGACGGTTGGGATTTTGTAGGAATTTGTTGGTTTAGTATAGTCCCAAAGTTCAAGTCCGTATGTCCATATTGGCCAGAGTACTGTCGTATAAATCAATCGTTTGTTATGCAGTGTTAGTTCAGATCTGTTGTCAAGTCGTCTTAGTAGAGGTCTGTACCGTCAATTCAATTCTCGTCTTTTTAATGTGATGTGAGGTTTCCAAGTTAGTCGCCTGTCTAATGTGAGTCCTAAATACCTAATTTGTGATTTTTGTGGAATTAGTGAGCTATTTGGGGTAACTGGAGGGCAAATGAACGTCGGAGAGTAAATGTTACATGACTTGATTTGCTGCTGTTGACTTTGATCCTCCAATGAGTCAGCCAGGATTCTTGGTATTCTTGTAGAGGCGGAGCTAGGTGATCTTATAAAGATGCGGATGCCATATTTTGATCTGAGTTAAACGTCATTACAGTATCATCTGCATACACGAGAAGGGAAGTTGCAGTATGGGATGGGAAGTCGGCAGTATAGGAAAGAAATAAGAAAAGACTTTGAATTCCTCCCCCCCCCCCACCTTGTAGTACAACTGCTAAAGATTAACTTATAAAAAAATCAATGATAATTCATTGCAACATTAACACATTAATAAGTCTGACATAAAATAATATATTCATTAAATTTAATTACATACTCTTACTTACAGTTCTAAAATGCTCGTTCGTTCATATATTCGTTGAAACGACACTTCCGAACTGGGGATTTCGTTGAAACTGAGATTCTCAGGTTGTCAGCTGTCGTAATTCGATTATTGGACCTTGAATAAAATTGGTTATTCTAAAAATAAATTAATATATAAAGAATGTATATTCCTATCATCAAGTTAACAATTTTATTGCGGATGACAATGGTGTTGAAGAATAGAATGAATTTTAATGCTTGAAGATATTTTGCGATTCTGTTCGATAAATAAGAGAAGTTTTGGAGACACTTGATACAATTTTTAACTTGAGGATAGAAATATACGTCAGTGATCCCAGGCCAAGCAAAATGAAAATATAGTTCTAACATGTAATACTGTTAAAGAATATTTTTATGTCTAGAGCTTGAAAATTTTGAATATCTTTATTAATTGTAAAATAAAATAATAACAAATAAACGGGTAAAGTTAAATAAAACCGTTTAAAAATATTATTAAAATAACTGCGATATTATTGATAATTGTTATATACTTATGTATCCAATTAATAGTATAGGTATGTCTTGTATAATATGAAATATTTCCTTATACCAATTACATTTTTGACAGACAGCATTAGAATTTTCTTTAAATATATGGAACACGCTAAAAATTAAATGGTAATAAAATTTTTATTTATCTATTAATATTAAATAAAAGCCCTAGAAGTAAAAAAATAAAAAAGAAATTGTCACTCCCGGCTAGAGTCGATCTTGAGATTTCCGGGTTGCTAGATGAAAACACTATCAACTGAGGCTACTTGAAATATCGGTCTTAGGAACAACTAAAACGCTCAGGAAAACTTAAGCATTTTATTTTAGAGGAACGCGTTCTCTCGTTTTAAAGAATTGGTTTTTCATTAGGTACCTACCAACAACACACTACTAATAACTAACACTAACAAATTTTCGTTCATATCGGTGTGGGAGAAGGCCTTGCACTTCCCTTGTGAGATTAATATAGGGTACTTAATATTACGTTAGCCGCGATTAATATCAGGTTGGCTGTGATAGATATCAGGTGTTCGTGGCGGGAATTATATGACATTATGTATACGATAAGCCCACTACAGGTTCGTTGTGAGCAATACATGATTTTAGCAGATTTCCCCTAAGGGAAATCAGTTACTCGTACTCATGACGCGATTTTCGAAAATTTCTTCAAATGTCCATTGATCCTACCCTGGAGATGACAAAAATGAGGTCCGCTCAAAATTATATAATTTGTCTGTTAACACTCTAGCGGTCGCAATTGTTCTTTGATCGTTACCAAGCTCGATTTTTAATGATGTAAAAAGGAAGATTAAGCAGATAGAAAAGGGGGTTACGAGCGCAGTTTCAAAATACCCCAAATCACCCAAAAAATGCTCACGAAAAAAATCCTCAATTTTTTACAAATATATATTTAAATACTTATAAAACATCGATTTTTTGTAAAATATATATGGAAAAATCTATAAAATCATTGATTTTTTACGAAATAATCTAGAAAAATTACTACTTGAAAAGGCACTTTTGGCATGAGCATCATGGATGTATTTTTCGAACCCCCTAAAAATTTATCAAATGACATTTATTTTTTTTTACCATTACCATTACCTGCGCTATGATAACTTTAACAAATTAATAATATATGTTATATATATTTTTATTATTATTTTTAATCATCACTATCGCTTTCATATAGGTAAGATTCCCACCCCATTTTACTTTTGACTACCCAGTTTCAACTACTTTTTAATTTTTGTAATTCTGGATACTTTTTTTACAATGCTAACGGCCAAAAATACCCTCCAAATACTAACGACCAAAAGTACCCTTCAAATACTAACAACCAAAAATACCATCCAAATGATCACGACCAAAAATACCCTCCTAATGCTCACGACCAAAAATACCTTCCTAATGCTCACGACCAAAAATACCCTCCTAATGCTCACGACCAAAAATACCCTCCTAATGCTCACGACCAAAAATACCCTCCTAATGCTCACGACCAAAAATACCCTCCTAATGCTCACGACCAAAAATACCCTCCTAATGCTCACGACCAAAAATACCCTCCTAATGCTCACGACCAAAAATACCCTCCTAATGCTCACGACCAAAAATACCCTCCTAATGCTCACGACCAAAAATACCCTCCTAATGCTCACGACCAAAAATACCCTCCTAATGCTCACGACCAAAAATACCCTCCTAATGCTCACGACCAAAAATACCCTCCTAATGCTCACGACCAAAAATACCCTCCTAATGCTCACGACCAAAAATACCCTCCTAATTCTCACGACCAAAAATACCCTCGTAATGCTCACCTCCGAAAATACCCTCCTAATGCTCACGACCAAAAATACCCTCCTAATGCTCACGACCAAAAATAACCTCCTAATGCTCACGACCAAAAATACCCTCCTAATGCTCACGACCAAAAATACCCTCCTAATGCTCACGTCCAAAAATACCCTAAATCCCCCAAAAAATGCTAACATGCTAATTTTATTAATTTCCAAATAATCGATAAAATCCATAAAATATTGTTTTTTATGAAAATTTTAGTTATTTTTATATGGGTTTTAGATAAATAGATCATAAAATTTTAGTAATTATTATATATTTTCATAGATTTTTAAATATATATTTTTAAAAAAAATATGATAAAAACAATATTTTATGGATTTTTAGCGATTATTTGAAAAATAGTAAAATTAGCACGTTAGCATTTTTTGGGGATTTAGGATATTTTTGGTCGTGAGCATTAGGAGGATATTTTTGGTCGTTAGTATTTGGAGGGTACTTTTGGTCGTTAGTATTTGGAGGGTATTTTTGGTCGTTAGCATTGTAAAAAAGTATCCAGAATTACAAAAATTAAAAGGTAGTTGAAACTGGGTAGTCAAAAGTAAAGTGGGGTGGGAATCTTACCTATATGAAAGCGATAGTGATGATTAAAAATAATAATAAAAATTATATATAACATATATTATTGATTTATTAAAGTTATCATAGCGCAGGTAATGGTAATGGTAATAAAAAATAAATGTCATTTGATACATTTTTAGGGGGTTCGAAAAATACATCCATGATGCTCATGCCAAAAGTGCCTTTTCAAGTAGTAATTTTTCTAGATTATTTCGTAAAAAATCAATGATTTTATAGATTTTTCCATATATATTTTACAAAAAATCGATGTTTTATATGTATTTAAATATATATTTGTAAAAAATTGAGGATTTTTTTCGTGAGCATTTTTTGGGTGATTTGGGGTATTTTGAAACTGCGCTCGTAACCCCCTTTTCTATCTGCTAGATTATGTTCGTTAATGGCTGTTACTATACATCGGATTGGAAAATTGTATATAACCAATCTTATTGCAAATGTAATTTTCTATAAATCTTGTTATGTATGCTTTTTCATTATCTTGATTATTAACCGAGATATTTGCATTTCTTTAATTTCCTCCTACTCATGTCATATCAACAATAAGCTGTTAAACAATAAACCACATATTTGAAGCCTAAATACCAATCATTGATTTCATTGAACTTTTACATTTTGAGATAAATGCAAGTACATGATGGGCACATGGGAAATCTGCTTAGTTAAGGCAGCCCCTGCGTGACTGTATAACATATAAACTCTCAACAAGGAAAACAGGAGCCCCTAAAAAATATTTGAAGATGTGAAAGAGCAGTTAAGATCCAGTTTTAGAAAAAATGAACTAATGTTTTTGCATGGCGTCTGAATTATCTGTGCTATTCAGGAAATCATAGTACACTGTTTTAAGATATGTCCCAAGCCAGGGACCTCTTCAACAGGTATACTGAGTGGAGTAAGATAGAGGAGCAGGCCCACGCAGAAGTGACTAAACATCTGGAAAGAGTTACGGCAGCTAGGGGACTGAAATCGGAGGATCCTAGCTGCAGACAGCATTAATTCTGGAGTGGGTATGATTTGAATGTTACTTGAAGGAGCGTGGGAACTTCACAGATCTACTGCAGTTTGGTCAAGGATTTCAATGGATTATAAATTATAGGAACTCATTTTAAGAGTTTGAATGTTTGTTTCAACAAGAAAGCAAGATTTATTTATTTTATTTTATTTTTAAGAGTAAAGAATGTTGGTTATTTTGTATAAACAAAACAAACCTGTGAAGCCTGAGCTTGTCCCAAGTGTTAAATGGTATGATATGGGAGATAGCAAAGTCCTTATAGCTTAATAGTTATTACTTATACATATTTTTTCATTCTATCTGTTTCAATCATCCATTTGTTTTTGTTTTTTTATTCTTTTTGAATATAGTGTACATTACTGATTGATATTTGACTTTTACTGAAATTAGCTATATATAATAAATATGAGCATATTGAGCTGATTGTACACTAGTGACATTTCCAAGCAGTGAGTAGAATTTAGAATGTCTGTTACGCAGAGGCTGCATAAACTAAAGCAAATTTCACACATGCAGAATGCCAATCAATGACATCACAGTAGATATAACATCATTGCGCATTGGAGTTCCATTTTCTGCTACCTTAAGTGCCCAATACAACAAGATTAATTATATACCCTGAACTCAACCAGTGCATGAGATGGTAGAGTTAATTGAAGAAAAACACAAAATTACAAATAACTCCACGAATACTCATTTATAGAAATGTGTATAACAATAATGCAGAATATTACATTGTCAACAAGAATGATTCTGTGTTATTTTGTAAAAATATCAGAGTTATTTGCAACTGTATGTTTTAGCCCTTCTTTAACCACCACAACTCCAGGTTGGATTTTTCAGTTTTATATGAAATGTTTAATTATCAAATTGAGCCCAAGCTTGTTTAATCACATTACTAAAAAATAAGAGGAAAACTAAAGTTGTTTATCAAATTTTCATTCCCATTTTCTTTCAATTATATTTAGCATACTTTTTTTGTTTGTTATAAAAAGAAATATAGAAATGAAAAATAGTCAGTATGAAAATAAAAATCATTTAGCCCCCCGCATACACAATAACAATAATAACTACTAAAGTTTATAAGCTCAAGATGCCCATGTAACACAGCAAGGAAGCAAGAAATTAATGACAGATACACCAGGAATTTTTGCACGACCACTTGGGCACATGCATTGGAAATTCATATTTAAATACCTCCATTAACTTCTAAAGTATCACATTGCATGTTCTCTTGTTCCAAACATTCATCAATGTGCTATTTTCTCAAAGTATTTTTTGATCAAATGTTTTGTTACATGGTAATTGAATATTTCTTTAATAAAATTTGACTATGCGTTGAGCATATTCCCTTAAGGTTATGCTACAAAAATTAAAAAGAAAAATCCTTGGTTTTAACAATCCTTGCAGTATGGTAGGCAGGGCCTGAGTCTGGACTAAGATGGCAAGTTGTCAGTTTGATGCATTTCATTCTGTTACAGACTCAAAATCATTACTTCTTTATTCAAGTAGTTATTCAATTGTATCACAATGATAAGCGGACACCAGAGGATCAGGTAAAACCGCAATCTTAAAGCCCTATAAATACAACGCTTAATAAAATTTAGATTCAATCCTCAGTCTTGAACCTGTTATCTCTAGTACACCAGTATAGTTCTTTTACCCACTGTACTACCGCTACCCCAACAGCTGTGTTGCGTTAAAACTTCATGGCCAAAAATAATGCTCGCATAGATATTACTGATTGTGTTTCTGTTAACATATTTTAGTTTGATAATATTATTAATGAGCAATTTCTTATAGCTTTTGAAGTTAGGTTCGTCAGTGAGGGCTAGAAATATATGTGAGTATTGATGTTGAAGTCCTTCCTCAAAATTGACCAATCTACTTATGTGTTGAATTTCTGTTGTTTGAAGGCCCAATTCATATGTTACATTTTATGCTCCTTGCAAATATATTATGGTAAACAAACAAGCCTATTCAGGTTGATATTTTTTCAACAAACTTGGGCTTATTATAGGAGTAGAGTATCATAGGACAGTAAAAATCAAAATCAAAATTTGTCTGTCTGTAGATAATTGCAACATATTTTTATCACCAGTCCTGTTCTATGTTCTCATGGCCATAACAGCCATAGATAAATATAAATTCAATACCAATCTCATTAATTGTCCCAACTTAGTTTTTTAATTCAAACAGGAAGTCCTACCTCAAAGTATGTTAATCACTCAGGTAAAGAAAAATCTAGATGTTGGACTGCTACCACTGAGCTGTGTTATGCACCAGCTGAACTTCAGAAGTATGTCATGGAAACAATAATTACAAGTCCATTGGACAAAGTAAAAAGTCAATTATAAAGTTATTTTTAAAAACACAAAATGTATTTAAACAAGCCAAAGATGTTGCCCCTTTGACAAATTTCTGTTATGAGGAACTTGTGTAGTTATGAAATGGAAATGACAATGATATTATTTATTATTACTTATTAACATCCACTTTTTTGCAACTGAGGCTAATTGGGACGGGTTATCTACAGGTTACAATCCTTTTCTAGCCAGGGTGGATGTTGTTTAATGAATTTCGTCAATAAACAATTTCCTTTGCCCAGGCGAGAATCGAACTCGCCACTCTAGGTTTACCATGTGAGATTACGGTCAACACTTTAACTCACATGGCTAACCTGAGCCCCAAGACAATGATAAAAAAAAAATAATAATCACTTTGAAAGGTCAACTTGAACTGTTTTTTCAGCAAAGTGAATTTGGGTTCAACATCGCATCAAAATAGTAAACAGTTTTCTTAATGTCTGACAGAATGATTGTACATCAGATCTTAAATATTCACTACAAGGGTAAGCATTTTGAAAAAAAAAATATTATTACATAAATATTTTATTTATTCCATAATAATAAATTTTATATATTACACTAAACATTTTGACAACAGCATAAAATCTTTATAACACATTATTTATTTAATAAAAAAAAAGTAAGTAACAACCATAAATAATAACTAAGAGCCTTATACTTTAACATAAATGGGTCATGGTAAGAAAAAAATTATAAGTTCAACAGTGGGAACTTTTTCAGTAAAAAAAATTATAAATGTTTCATATAAAGATAACTTTAATACAAATGCAAAAATAATAGTTTCAGCTAATCACACTGACAATAACAAATGAAAGAATAACAATAGCATTACTCATATAATCTTCATTTACAGAGAATATTGGGAATCCACATAAAAATATTTCCAAATCATACTATATGATAATCAGTTTTTTGTGTTCTAAAAACAAAAACTGTCATAAAAGCATACTCTTATATTCACAAATTCATCGACAAGAGTATGCATTTTAAGATGAAAACCACTTAAATAAAAGAAAGTTATGTTTTATAATCACAAAAATAATGACAACTAATATTGTTCAAGTACGAAATTTAAAAGAACATAAAATGAATAAATAAATAGAATCAGAACAGTTAATAAAAAGAAGGTGTATCACAGAGGCTAGGCCATTTGTTACTGTGAGCGCGCTTGTGTCCAGTTTTTTTTCTAATATCACAACATGGACATTTTGTCCAAACTTAGTCTCTAATTTTTGACTATATTAATGTAAAATCCAAAATCTAATTTGGTATGGAAATCCAAAAAGTAAGTTTTTGTGTATATATGTATGTATATATATATATATATATATATATATACACTGAGAGACTGTAGATGGTCTATCTAAATAATTGTTACAAAAGCGCTATAATTTTACAAAAAACAAGTATAACATATTGGTATCGCTTACCAAAAGCAAATTTTTGAATTAATAAGCAAAGCAAATGATGTAGATTGAATAAGTAGGAAAAAAAAATATAAAATCGATATCATGGCAAGATTATAAATAGGCAAAAGATAGGGGAATATTTGAATAGTACCTACATAATAATGAAGCCTTTAATATATTATTTACACACATAACCCTTAAACACATCCAACAACAACTAAATAACAAAGATTGAAAACTTCTTAAGAATTCATTTGATATTATATGATGGCACATATACAATTTTGATTTTATTAGCTCACTGGGTAGGAAAATCAAAATGGTTATGACTTATTTAATTGATCATATAACATTATTGTTAGTAAGAATAATAGAATACGTAGTTACTACTGTAATTCTCAAATTATTTACCTGTAAAAAAAAATAATAATAATAGTGTTGAATAGCATCCAACAAATTTTGTATTAAGGAAATAAAAACTAATAATATAATCATAAATACATTTTTAGACAGTAATAAAATTATAATAACATATATATAGGAACAATATAGAATAAATGAATTTTAATTGATGATTACGATTCTGAGTTATCATGATTTACTCCTTCTTAACTCTTCCAGTAGCCAACACTTAATCAAGTAATAGTCATTTATGTAGTCAATGCAGTGAAAATAAATGGCAATACATAATAATAAGAGTTCTAAAAAATAAACAACACAAATAATTTTTTATTACTAGTAAAATAATTCAGTAATGTCTAATTATGAGCTCTGACAAAAGAAATACATTATACTCATATCATGAGAAGCACATCACAGTTCAAATTGCCAGGAAATAAATAAACCAGAATTCTGCATTATCACTACGTACAGTGCAACTCAAAATTTGATTTTGCCTCATCGGTTTTGCTGATAAAAAAAAATATGGGTTAGAGATAATACATAATAAATTAAATTCTAAAACAAGCATTTCATATAATATAAGCAGTACACTTATTTTAAGAAATTATAATAAAATTACAGACATTATTAATGGCTGGAATACAGTTAAATTCAATTAACTCGACAGTTAAGTGGTATTGGAAGCACATTATTCTTATAAAAATATAGAACCATTTTATTTATTATGATCTTTTAAAGCACAAACAAACATTTCATCAGATCAATTTAAAAAATAAAAATACACATACATATCAGATGGTCTGATGAAATAAATTTATTTTGCTTGGCACAAATTCATGCATGAAACAGTAAAATTGTATTATAGTTTAAACCTACAGATGGTTCTTGTCTAAATTCACTAAATATGACATTCAGAATTTGAAACTTTCTTTTCCACTTGTACAGATGTAGTTGCTTGATGCTAGTAACTGAAATTAAAAAATATTAAATTAGAAATATAATTATATTATATTATATATATATATATATATATATATATATATATATATATATATATACATATACATACATACAGATATATTCTTGTTTATAAGTGAAGAGTTTCAGGCACCAGCACAGAGATATAATGTAACTATTATAAATAAATTCAATACATTTGATTATATTCTTTGTGCCTTTACATAATTTTAACAATATGCTAAGTTTTGTATGTATATACACATATATATATATATATATATATATATATATATATATATGTGTGTGTGTATATATATATATATATATATATATATATATATATATATATATATATTGATGGATTGAACATTTATTTAAAATTTTTAACTCAATTAGCAATGATTTCTAATATCACTACACGATATTTCAAATCAGACAGTATTTGCAGCTTCCCACTGAAAATATGAACTTTTAACAAGTTTTCAAGCACTTTTCAAATGTCTGAATGTGATCCTCAAGCATCTCGAAAAGATACAATATGATCTCAATATTTTTTGCCAGAAAGACTTTAACCTGGACGTAATTCTCATTTCATTAAAAAGAAGACCTTACCTCGAGAGTGTCACTTTGCTTATATCCATTTGTGGTTAAATAGTAAATCCAATTAGTAGATTTCCCATTTAATTTTCTAAATTCTTTTTACATTTTTTTTTCTCTAACATATACCAAGATAATTCCATTTTTCCCCTTCAATAACATTAGCAATATGCCAGAATATCACAAAGCTCCTTATTTCAAACTTAAATACAACATATATTTTTTATTGGACAAAGAGGAGAGTGGAGGAAAAAAATATTTCCGTTATTATGAGCCAGATAAAAAAATGTTACATAACCTATCTTAATCAAGATTTAATTTTCTTGTTCCAAACACTTTTTCTCCAGCTGGAATATTAACTGAGATATTTCTTATAACATCTTAGATTTTAATTTTTTAGTTTTCAGTCTTCAATAAAGACTCGATTTTATCTTCCAGCCACTGAGCAACTAAACGCCGGAAGTCCAGGTTAAAATTTAAGACCTATTTACTTATATAGGCGGCTTATTATAATATTTTATAGAGTTGTTGCATTTTATCAGTAAGATAATGCAATGTTGTAGAGTGTACTAAACTAGACAGTACGATTATGAATCCTTAATCTATGAACTGTCCTACTATCAAAGAGGCAAGATTGGAGGTACATTTAAGTTGTAGTTTACTTACACGAACTTGCAAATTCTTATTATAATCACTCTGCTCTACTGAGGAGATGATTTTAATGGTTTTGAGGGTATTACATAGATAGAATCCTCACTTTGATGTCATTTACTTCTTTTGATGCTTTGTTGCAAGTTATTCCTCTCCAGTAGGCAAGGGATTGGGGAGACAATATACCCTTGAAACTTTCTAATGTTTTTCCGAGAAAGGCTTTCCTATTCACATAAACATCATCAAGGATGACCTTTGGATATAGAATACATGTAAACATAATGGCATCCTAGCTTGTAAAAGTTTTTTTCTGGATTAAACAAATTAATTTATCTGCTTTTAAAGCAGAGGTAAAGGCAATAGGCAATCAATGAAATGATTGGAAGGTAAGGTTTGGAGCATAGCTATAAATCAAAATGAATGAGTAAATACTGTGGAACAGATCAATGTTCTAAAATGACCCAAATGCCAAAATAATTAATAAAAGTAGATAATAAAGAAATAATATTTACCTAAATGGAGTCCATATTCCTGTTAGTTCATCTCTTCTGTAATAATGTGGCCTGTTTTCACGAAAAACAGTAACAGCAGGGAATGGATTTTCTTGAATAAACTTCAATGCCGAACGAATCTAAAGGAATTAAAGTATTAAATATTTCAGGCAGACAAAAACAAAAGCTAATAATAAACTATGAATTAAACCCATAACTTTGGGATCCAAAGGCATTTTTTTCCCCCCACTGATCAATTTTATTTCATATCTATTTTTAAATTTGGATCATTAATTTAAAGTTAGCTTTACTACATCTAAAAAATTATCTAATGAAAAATAATGTGGATAGACCCCTTTAAACCTTTAAACATGCAATAAACAATATTTATAACTAGCCTCAACTTAAATATAATGTGTGATAACGAGATATGTGCATGCACACACCGTGCCCTTTACAACAAGTAACTCTCTTAGAGAGGCATCTTTCTAGCAGCATATGGATTTATTGTTGAAAAAGATTCTCTCTTTTGAAGTGATCCAAGAATTGACCCAATTCTTACCCTTGCTCTTGTAAGGCGTGAAGTGCTGCTTGGCTAGGCCATGCCCATTGCCCAGAACAAGCGGTAGTAGGAAGGAGCAATATCTGGTGAATAGGACATCCCATTCAACAACTCTAAAGTGTCCTTGGTGACTTTTGTAGTATGGGGCCGAGCGTTGTCATACTGAAAGAACCTTTGTCATGTCTGTTGGCATATTGAGGGTGTTTGAGCTTCAATACTCAGCTCAACTACATCAATTGCCATTAGTACCATCCCCCAGTGATGGTTTCATTTCACTGGAGTAGCTCATTGTAGATAACTGCAAGCTGATTCCACTACAGCATTATCTTTTTGCCATGAATATTCAGTTTTCCATTGAAGTTGATGAATGGCCAGGCTTACCCCATGATATTCTGTGCTTTGAGTTGTCGTATTGGATCCACTTTTCATCTCCCACCATGATTCGATGCAAAAACCCTTTCGCTTTTGCCTTTAAAGCATTTGTTCACACGTGAAAAGACGGTGTTCAACATTTTATGGCTTGAGATCTTTTGAAACCTAATTTCCTTGTTTTTGCACCATGCCCATAGCTTTCAGACAGTTTAAAATCTAGTGTTGAGTCACTCTTAAGGTTTCAGCAAGCTCTGCTTGAGACTGGCATGAATCTCTGTCTAATAATACCTGTAACACAACATCTTCGTACTTTACTGGCCTCCCTTCATTTTATAATTTCCTTCCTCAAAATTATTTGTATTTCTGCATTTTCAGGCTTCAGAGTATCCCCATCCTACTCAAATAGTTTTTATTTTAAATTAAATTACTAAGCACGTCATTTCAAACACCTAATTTCAAAGCTTGTTTATATTATTATGTAAAACTAAGGAAAGTATAGAATATGAAGATTACATCATCTGTACCGGAGCACACATGGGTGTGTCATTCCAGTATAAAGGGAATCTGTTTAGTTTGCACATCCCTTGTGTGACTGGCTTTTATTTTATTTATTTCATCCAACTACAAGGCTTGTTAAAACCGCTCTTAGTTATTGCAAATATGGAATGGAAATACTCCTCAAATTTATTTATGTGGCTATATCAAAAGAAAATAAGCTTTGTACCTGCATAGTAAAATGTGGTGGCTCGACTTGAGGAGCTGTAGATAGATGCTGGAGAATTATATCATCAGGCTGCTCCAGCCAGAGATCAACTCCTCTCAATGGTGGATAGCTGAATGGTCCAATTCGCAACAGACCAAGGCCACAATCGTACACATCAAGCATGGTCTGAAATATGAAGGTATTAATAATTCACAGCGGTTGTCATGCTATAAAACTTAAAGGATGTTTAAAATATGTTAAGTACCTTAAGCAACAAAACATATATATATTGTTGATTCTTGATATCCCCTTTAGATAGCATAATTTAATATATACACATTTAAGACAATTAATATGTACTACATTTAAACTCAGAATCATGAAATCAAAAAATTATTTGACTGTTAATATTCAGATGGTGAGCAATGTAAAGATCAAAAGTAGGAGTGTTTAACAAATATGAAATAATCAATAATAATAGTTGTACAACTGAAGTTTGCTATTTATAAGGATAGAAAGACAGTAAAAGCACTATGGCTAATTGATAACTTATTAATTTTATCTTGAAAGCAAGGTATACTATTTTGCATTCTATACAAACAACTCTGAGGGGTGCATTCTGCTTTCAATCAGTAAAGTTCAAATTAGTATTTTTAGCAAATATAAGGTAATTAGGACAAACTCAATTTTTTTCAATGATAAAACAGTTGACTGTCTAATACAAGAACATAAGTCCTGGAATATAATACTTCAACATTTAGTAAGAAAAAAAATAATCCTTTATTATATGGACTTACACAAAACTATTTTACTCAGTCTGATTTTTTTTTTTTTTTTTTTTTTTCAATGAGAAAATATTGTGATATATAATAGATATTGTTGTTATTTGCAATGACGAAATATTGTGATATTGACATTGCTGTAATTTATAATGACAAAGAACTATGAAATATAAAAGATATTTTTGTTATTTGCAATGACAAAACACTGGGATATTGATATAGCTGTTATTTGCAATGACAAAATATTGTGATAAAGATATTGCTGTTATTTATAATGACAAAGTACTAGGATATATAATAGATATCGTTGTTATTTGAAATGACAAAAAATTGTGATATTGATATTGCTGTTATTTGCAATGACAAAATATCAATATGTGTGTTGCAGTACCTTGTGGTTTTCCCAGTGGTGATTTATGATTTGTTCTTTCAGTTAGTTTTCAAATGGGCTGATTCCAAGCTTTGCCTTAATCAGACAATTAGCAGATTTCCCTTTAGGGAAATTAGCTATTGAGGTCGTACTCATGAAATGAATTTTGAAAAATGTCTTCAAATGTCTATTGATCCTACCCAGGAGATGACAAAAATGAGGTCCGTTCAAAATTATATATATATATATTTGTCTGTTGCCGCTCTAGCGGTCACAATTTTTGTTTGATAGTTACCAAACTCGATATTTAAACATTTTATGTAATGAGACAGATCAAGTTTGTTAATGGCTGAAATCGGAACAGTGGGAGGGGGGGTTTAAAAGGGGGATTTAAAAAAAATCTAAATATCTCCATTACTATTCGTCGGATCAAAAAGTTGTATAGAACCAATCTTATTGCAAATTAAATTTACTATAAATATTCTTCTATACATCTATTCTCTATCTTGAATATTAACCAAGATATTTGCATTTTTATTAAGCGTAATGGATGAGATGAGATCGGCCAACTTGGTTGTAGTCGTGAGTTTCCGGCAAAAGCTAGTTCTGCCGTTTCCATAACTGTTTGGCTCTCATGAAATTTCTCTATTCTAAACTTCACATGGGAAATCTGCTTAGTTTACGCAGCCCCTGCATGATGGACTTTTTGAAGTTAAGAAAAAATTGTTGTGTAATTAAAGTCTAAATGCATGTTCTGCGTTTACTGTTTCATTCTTGGCCTTCAGTCTTTAAATGATTGCAATAGAGGTTCTTGAGAGGTCATTATCAAATAAAGTAGCAATAGTATTATTTAAAGTTGTATAATTAAAGTAGTACAATTTAAAATTAGGCCGAACCAATCTTTAGGCTGGAAAAAAAAACTAAAAAAATCTAACGGAGTGATATGAAAAGTTCAAATACCCTCAATCAAGTCCTTTATTATTACAGGCTTCTGGGGCCCCAAATGGACTCTGCCTGTAATAAAGGACTTAAAACAGTTGAAGTGTTTGAACTTTTCAAATCTTTCCTTTGATGATGAATCTCAACAGCCAGCCCAGATCCCTAGATATAAACCTATTAAACTTACTGGCTGGCTAGAAGAAAGATGTCTGGCAGTTCGTAAATTCAATTCTGGTCCTTTGTCAGGAAATGTTGCAGGAAATATTTCACCAGTCTTTACATTAACACCAACTCCGTAAATGATAGGCCAATGAATTCCATTCCTCACAGTAGTATTTAAGTCTCCAGAACAGACCAAGGTTAATTCAATCTCCACTGGCTGCTTATGTAGGGTGTCTAGGGGGGAAAAAAGATAGTACTATTGGAATTGCTGATAATACAAAATAAAACAAATAGATCTTAATGTTAATTTACTATTTTTAATGTATCTAAGGTTGTATATTTTTAATTTGAATATTGTTTAGTAATAAACTATTATTTATTTTAAAAACTATTCTTATTATGGGAAATCATTGGGGAAAATTCAATATTATAGAAAATTTAAAATATTGTCCCGCTTCCAATTTACACCATTCTCTTGCAGTCACGATTCACATGAATTCTACGGACCAAGAGTTCACTGAAATCAGGCTCATTCAATCCTCCTCAACAGCATTTCACTCTCCACCTTATTTTCTTAACTGAACCACCATCTTTCTCAATCCCGCTCTGAAACTCTTTTAGTAAAAGTATTAACTGTATTTTTTATCTATCTCCCCAACACGACGTGTATTACACCCAATGTGGTTTCCGATTCATTAATTCTTACAATTTTCTACCCTTTGGAAATACTCCACAGGTATACATATACATATTTCAGACTGCTTTTAATTCCATTTCTTAACAACTGAGTTAATTTTTTAACTAAAGAATTGTTTAAAGTATAAAGTATTAAAAAATTATTTTTTATGTTCCTTTTACTATATGTTGATTAGAAATTTAATAATGGTTCATAATTGTTTATAATTTTATTTGTGTTATTAGCCTGACAGTGATGAACCAGATTCACCAAGACTATAAACTGTTTATGCTTACGCTGTAGCTATTAATAACAATAGCTACAGGCAATCTATTTTCTTCCTCCTCTCTATAAAATGAATGTGTTATGGTCTTAAATAATTTATAAGAAGCTCGAGACGCTCCAAGATTAAATACATTATTACCATCTATAAGACATATACAAGATTAAAAGAATGAAAATTGGCAACACTAGTTTGCAGACAATATAGAAATAATAAAATTGGACAATCAAAGTATAAAATTACACTCTTTATAGAAAATCATTCATATGAAATCTTTAATATAAAATAGAAACTTACGAAGTATATTGTAAAAAAGCTCTTCTGAATAGTTGTTAGGATCAGTATAGCCACCAACTAACTGAAGCTGAAGTCTTCCTTCAGGATAGCCGAGAGCTAGCTCCTGTATCCTAGTAACGAGGGTCATCAACCCTTCATCAGTACCAACTCCATCACAGTGAGCCAAACCCACAGCACCACTAGCTGATAAAATTAACAATTAGTACTAATTACAGAAAAATAGTATCACACTAAAGAAAGAAAAACTTTTAACAAAACATGAATGTTATTTTGTATTTGGTGTAAATTAGCCAAATTGATAAGTATGAAGACAACAGAAATATCAGGGTCCTGTAATTGAACAATAGCAATAAATACATTTCTTTTAATGCAGTTCTTCATTTTTTTATAGTAGGTATAATTTGTCTGAAATTTAATAAGAAAGAACTGGCTTAAGATTCAAATGATATTTGCTTTTCATTAGCAGAAAGATCTAACTTAACATTATTCATTTCTCCATATGCTGTCTGAAGATTATCAATAGCTGTTATAGATACAAATCAAATAGTTAATTCTGACCACATAAAGCTTTCAGCTAGAGACACAGATATCTACCTCACCTCACATTAGTATTCTTAATAAAGGCTTATCTAACTACTGAAAATTATGAAAATGCCAATAAATGATTTCCAACAAAAAGAAATCTAATAGAGGTTACAAAGTTAGTTCAAGTCAGACTCAAAAAGAAAGGATACTAATTTTATTTTACAGGTATTATAAAACAAAACAAAATTGAACAGTGCATTGTTGGCAAAGAAAACAAAATTGAATGTCATAAAGTTAGCTATACAAAAAAAAAACCTTTTGGACCAACATTTCATATTTGGAGCAAGCTGAGGATTCTCTTATATGTTTGAGAAGTGGAGTAAGTGCAGTGGTACTAAAAAACATTTGCGAGTGTCACAAAGTCTTTTTTTTTAACTTCAAAAGTATGGGGTCCATCAAACCTCACACCATGGATCGAAACAAATCCCACAAGAAAAAAAATTACCAAGTCTCTTAGAATTGTCATTTTGTATAGCTAAGTATCATTGAATCACTTGAACAAAAGATAATACAACAGAAAATAGAAAAATAATAATTAGTGAAGAATTAACAATATTCTAATTTTTTCCCACGATTTTGCTTTCGTCAAAACTAATATAGTTTATATAAAAGCATGAAAGTGTTCCATAAATATAATAATCAGGATTTTTTACAACTTGGCATTCTCAATTAAAGTTGCTCCAGAATGAAAGATTTTATCTAAATGCCCAAGGGAAGTAAGTTGTATATTTAAATAATTTAAATTTTATATTATTACACTAAAGGTATCAGTCATTTTTAATATAACTGAAATTGTAGACATTATATATTTTAAACCAGTTTAATATAAATTAACTAATAAATTAGGAATAAGGGAGTTTAAGGCAATAAATTACAGATAGGGGGAGGGAATTAGAGTCAGCCAAGGTAAGGGATTTCAAGAAAATCCTCAACATAAGCCTCGAGGGCCATGGTATCCAAAGTATAATATTAATCAATTTACTTGGAAACATATTTGACAATATTTTATGCTAAGCATATCTAATGGAAAATTAATATACAATCAATGAGTGTGCATGTATGTGTATGTATGTATGTATGTGTATATATATATATATATATATATATATATATATATATGTGTGTGTGTTTATATATAGTTTATGCTCATTAAAAGAAAAATCCTTTTTAGCTTAGCTAAGTAAAGAGTCTTAAGAAGGTAAATGTGAGGACAGTCAGTTTAGAAAGATAATTATTAGAAAATATAGAACAACATTTTAATATACACAACCATGTATTTGCTAAGTTAGTATCTTCAAACTTTTTAATTGGAAAGGTAAACTAAATTGATTTCAAATATAGGAACATTTAATACGAGGTCCAACTTTTAATTACAAAATATTTATCTTTGGAACCTCAGATGTAACCAATAAAGAAACAAGTCATTTGCAAGGTACAAGATAATTACACAGCCACTTGAAAATATCAAGATAACAAAAACCATTAAGAATCATAGTAACTAACGAGATACATCTTATCGGCTAAGTGACATAAATAAAAAATGGGTTCCCAGTTTTGATTACCAAGCTAGATAACGAATGACTTGAGCTGTCCAATAAAAAAAATATCATAAAAGAAATCAGAGAAAATGAAGGAAGATAAGATAATCGTATCTCATATAAATTTCAAAACAACATTGATATTGAAATGACTAAATTCTTTGAACGATACGAGTCTTCATAGATATTTATTACCAGCCTCTTATAAATTCTGCATTATCAAAACAGTCTTCTAATTTACACTTAAATACTTTCCTAATATTAAATAGCAGTTTCAACAAAAAAAAATGTGTGTAGTATAAATTTTGCAATAATGTTTGTTTTTCTAGTTCTAAATATATATATATAAATTTACTGTAGTGTGTATCCATTAAACCTATCATTCATTTGTTTCTTCATTACATAAGATACACTTTTTCTGTGGGACGTATACAGGAATCTCATTACACAAGGTTACAAGGTTTGGATATAGTTTATTATTGCCTTCCTCCTTTCCTAAGTCAATTTATATGAAAGCATAGACATAACTAATGCAGCCATTATTCTTAACTTTGTCATAAATAACAGGAATAGTTTAATTGGTTAATATATCTTCTGCTACTATAAAATTTGTCATGAAGTTCTGAATTCTTTTAGAAATATAATTAAAAATTTTCATTCACATATATTCAATTTTTGAAGCTCCACCAAATTTCAACAGCCAAAACTAGTTTCATAGTATCAGATCGAGCTATTTTTTAACAAGCAGGACTGGTAAATGATTATTATTTTAATATAGACATTTACTAACTAATTTTTAAAGACAATATGTGTATGTGTGTTTATATATATATATATATATATATATATATATATGTGTGTGTGTGTGTGTGTGTGTGTGTGTGTGTGTGTGTGTGTGTGTGTGTGTATGGGCTCCGATGACGATGTGGGTTAAGACAGATAAATAGGTGCAGGTTCGATCCCTAGGTAAATCATTTGTTCACATCATGACCACATTAGTACCATTACACTTGTGGGGAGTTAACAGCTCTTCAGGAAGATTAACAATATTATGCTGTTAGATCTCGTCCACAGACAGATAACTTATTCAGTGTCCTATGTGATTGACAGGGATTGTGTGTCGAGTTGATCACTGTCTACATAAAACTCTGATCTCAAATCCCACTCGGGTGTAATTAAAGATCTCTAAAGTCTATAAAGCCAACCGGAAAAAAAGAGGAAAATGTGTATATCATTGAGTTACAGCTCATTTAAATTGCCTATAATCTTATAAAAACTTCAGCCAAAGAACATTATTTATTACATGTTACGACTTCAGGAATTTTATGTAAGACATATAACCCTAGTTACAAAATAATGCATGAAGCACACACAAAATGAATAGAAATTATATATTAGATCAATATTAAATACACTGAGAATAGAGGAAGGTTACCCTAAGAAATATTATCATTCATATTATTCTAAACTAAGTATTATATTTATTAAATGAGTCAAGCCCTCTATTCTTTGCTTACCAAATGCATTAACACCTATGCTTAATGTATAATGGTACCAAGATCCATATGTATTTTTTTTTTAAATTCATATAAATATTGCAAACCCCAGTTTTGCCTAATACAGCGGGATACATAAACACACACGCATGCACACACGCATACACACACACACACACACACACACACACACATACATAGTATAACAGAAAAACTAATCTATCTTGCACCAATAAATACATCATGTTTGGATTGCTCATCCTAGAATAAAGAAAACAAATATAGAAGACTAAGGACTAATCTGTCCTCTATTTGGTTCAGTAAGTAAGATTTGCATGAAAATATTAATGATTATGGATACAGAAATTAAAAAAGTAATAAACTTACTTGTGTGCCTAAGGATAAGTATAATACATGTAGTGGCATCGTCAGATCCTAATATATTCACATTTTCTGAAAGAAAAAGAAAATATTATTAAGTAAAATATTTGTTATACTAATTCCTTCATAAAAAGAAGTCAAAATTTTAAAATTCAAATTTAGTTTGAATTCTTATTTTAAATTATTCTTCATTTTGAATATAGCTAGTATACAAATTCATGGAATGTAAAATAGATAGTATAGTGATTAATTATGTACCTATACTGTGTTCTATATATGTTCTAAATTGATATCCAATAAGCAAAACACATTTACCTCCAACTGCTCCCCCTCCCCTCACTTATAGTTTGAGGTCACGCTTTCAATTATTATTTTTTGTTAAGTTAATTTCAAAAAATGTTTGATATCATCTTTCCAATTGTTTTTTTAGTAGAACTTTATATTTATGACACAACCCATTAATATAATCTACAATATTAGGCTACCTTCGAATATACATTGAAATAAAAAATCTGCTAAAATGGCAAGACAGATAAGATCTGTTAAAGAGTGGTTAGGATTGCCAGAGAAAATCAACATAACCAGTAAAAAGTTAAGAAAGACCATCATCAATATAGTAAACGTTAAGTACTTCTTATAGTATAGATTTTTGTATTTGGGACATGGGTAAACCATTTATGTTTAGGGATTGGTTAGAATACTTTTCTGGGTATGATTCCCAAATGGATATGGGAATTGAATTGAGGAAAAACCCAAAATAATATCCCAAGCCCCTTCAAAACAGCAGAAAACTAGGTAATCTATCATGATTAGCATTAATAACATAAATCGGGTATTTTACTTTGTTGTTAATGTCATTTATTCACTTTATGCTATTTAACTCATAATTCTATTATTTTTTCATTGTATTTTTGTAATTTATATTATTATTATTATTCATTAACATCCACTTTTTGCTACTATAGCTAATCCGGACGGGTTATCTATAGGTTACCATCCTTTTCTTGCCTAAGGATTTTATTTAATGAGTTCACCCAGGTAATAAATTTCTATTTCCCAGGTGAGAATCAAACTCACAAATCAAGATTTACCAGGAGAGATTAAGACCAACGCCTTTACTCACATGGCTAACCTGAGCTCCTATATATTAATTTAATATTTACATCTTAAAGATGATGTATTCATTAATTTTTAATGATCGATGAACTCAGATATTTTACACTCATATCTCCAACAGCTCACACCTTAATATGGTACCGTTATTTCTTGATTTCCATTGCACAAATGCAGACAAGCTATGAAATGTTCACATAAACGCTTTACCTATAACATAAATGGAGGATGGTGGAAGAGGTCATTTTAAATTTTTATATAAGGAAGGTGTTTTAGTGGATCAATTTATTATTGGTAAAAAGTTATATCCTGCACGAAAAAGGAATAAAAAATCATAAAAATAAATAACTAGATGCCATAAAGAACACAACATACAAAGGGAAATGACAAAACTATGAAACAACCTAAACCAACATTCACATAAGCACCTGTGCACACATAAGCACACATTTGCTCATGCCTTGCACACAAACACTCGTCCAAACAAGACTCACCCGCAAGGCGATGCATAACTTGCAGTTTTTCTTATGTGGTTACATTTTAGTGAATGTGTTTCAATTCATAGCCATCAATTGCAATCTATGAACCGGGCAAGGTGTGGAAACGAAACATGCCTGAGCATAGATTACTGCTTGTGTGGAGACAGCAAGAATATGAAAAATTACATTAAACTCCATCCCTCCCCCAGGGAGATTCTGACTGTTAATCAATTCTATCTTCCTTTTCAGGTTATAAGTTTGAATATCCCAAAATCGTGGCCCACTAGAGAGAAAACTCACGCCACTGAATGAAAGTGTGAGAGAAAGAGAAAAATAATTTTCAGCATTCCTTATGTTGTTGCAAGAATAAATACATGAACATGAGATAGAATCCCGTAAGGATGATTTCCAGTAAGGTAAAAATTCCGTAATGCAGGGGCCGTGTAATCTAAGCAGATTTCCCAAGTAAACCCCCAAGGAATAACTTGTGATCTCATATGATCACCAATTCTCTATTTATATGTAAAAAAACCGATGAGTAGAAGGGGTTACTGAAGGCAGAAAACAAGATAGTACAAATAGCTCGCTTAATACTTCAGTTATTAAAACATACATAGAGCAATAATTGTAGAAAATCAAAAGTTTAACAAGATTGGTTCTATAACATTTTATGATCCATCCCAGAAAAACAGAGATATTTTGAATTTTCTAATTCAACCCAACCTAAAACACCAATATTCTAGGTCAGCGGTTTCCAATCTGGGGAGGCGCCAACAATTTTAAATAAAAACATATACCATAATATGTACAAATAAATGTAACAATATCGTAACATATAATTTATTTTATATTATTTATATATTTATTATATACATATATAATGTATATGTATATGTACATGTACATTAAAATAATAATAAAATGGGGAGGCGTAAAAAAAAATGTTTTCTTTCGGGGAGGCGTAGTAGCGTAAAGGTTGGAAACCACTGTTCTAGGTCCAAATTCAGCCAATAACACATATGATCTCTAGTGATGACTAAAACGGCTAAAATATTGAGTATGGTATAGGTCAAATAAATATTTTTGAGTAAAAAACTAAAAATCTTAATTGATTACATCATCACATGACGTATTTCCATGTGTCTAACAAAGTAATGAAAACCATATTTCGTATTTAACCTTGGAATGAAGTGGTTCATGATGTAATAGTATACAGTTAATATGACATGAGTAGGAGTGGGGGTTTATTGATGGGAGAAAACTAAAATGTTGAAATTTTTCAGTTAATACTCAATATAGAGAAAACATGTACATAACATTTATAACACATTACCTTTGCAATAAGATTGATTCTATACAAGTTCTCGATACCACCCATAACAACAGAGATATTTTGAAATTCACCCACTGGTCCGCTTTAGCCGTTAATGAACATGATCTTTCTTTTTACATAAAACTATCAAATATCGAGTTTGGTAGCGATCAAACACAAACTACGACTACTAGAGCGCTAACAGACACACACACACACACACACACATACACACACACACACACACACATATATCTATATATATATATATATATATATATATATATATATATATATATATATATATATATATATGAACATTTGTTACGTTGAGAATAAATGATACTCATGAACATGATATACAATCCTCAAAGGATCATTTCCAGGATGGTAAAACTTCTGAAAATGATTTAATATTAAATCGATATTATTACTAGGTGACTGGTGTGATACTTACTGTCGTGAGAGACAGTGACTGCCATTTCCCGCTGCTGTACATATAGGAGACCTACAGGACCTATGACTTTGGGAGGCTGGGATGCTAGTCTGCTGGCAGACTCCTGGAACTGGGGGTGAGCATGGACCAGGGCTCGACAGTCAGGCAGCGGCTCCTCCAGGGGCACGCCCCCTACTGTCACTGTCATCTCCCGCGCCCTGAAACACAAATATACTCTTAAATACCTTCACAAAATAATTTAAAAAAAACACAATTTTCTATAAAGGGGTGATTCTATAAAGTACGTAATAATGAACTTTATGTGACCAAATTCAGATTCAGATTCCGTTTTCAGATAATTATCACCAATAAGTAAATACTGGTAACACTTAACAACACCATGAATAAATGCATACGGTAATGAGAAATCTTTCAATTTTAATAACCTCCAAACGGAAAGTGTCTGAATTGTTAACAAACAGGTATGCCAACCACTTAGAGGTGAGCAGATAGATAGAAATATTCTTCACCGGAAAGAAAAACAATTACTGAAATATATCAGAATATAAAATATTAATTTTACTGAAAACTATTTACTATAGCTAGTGCTGTAATTTATAATGAATTAGAATAATTTTTATCTCAATCACTCAAATTTTAGTAATCCAAGAACAAAATAAGAAGGGGATCAGAAGGAAAACAACTTTTATATATCATTCAATTTTCAATAAGATTGGTTCTATAAATTTTTTTTGATCTTACAGTAGACGTATAGTAACAGAGATATTTCGTATTTACGAAAATACCCCCTCTACCCCCCCCCCGGGGTTCAATTTCAGCCATTAACCAACTTCTTGATCGTTCTTTTTACATAAAAAGTTTAAATATCGAATTTGGTAACGATCAAACAAAAATTGCGCCCGTTAGAGCGTTAAAAGACAGACACACACACACACACACATATATATATATATATATATATATATATATATATATATATATATATATATATATATAAATTTTAACCTCTGCCTGTACATTGATTTTTTTCGCGAAATTTCACGATAACTTTTCGTTTCACATGTCATAGACACCATAACCATAGCATTTTGTTTCTTTCGTGTGTGTCTGTTTGTTTGTTTGTTACCTTTTCACGCAAAAACGGCTGAACCAAATTTATGTAACTTGGTATGTATATTACTACTAACCCAACTTAGACTTTAGACTATATTAATATCCTCTGAGGCGAACAGGAGTGGGGGTTATAAGGGAGGCCTGAAATTAAAAATATCAATATTTCGTTTCCTATTCCTTTTTTGGCAAATATGCACATAACAAAAGTTTTTTTTTTTTTTGTTATTTAGAGTAATTTTGTTATGTAAACTTTCGTCGAATACCGAAGTATAAATGCGTTATACGCTAAAAATTATGGCGGGAGTCAACAATTTTATTTGGCACAAAAGACTCAACCGAATTAAATAAAACTCGATATGTGTATTAGGACTAACGCCTTCATAGAAGCCATACCAACATTTCTATAGACGGGCAGGAGCCGGGGGGGTTGTAAGGGAGGCCTGAATTTAAAAATAGCAGTATTTCGTTTTCTATTGTTTTTTCTGCAAATATGCACATGGCAAAAGTTGTTTATTTTGTTATTTAGAGTAACTTTTGTTACACTTTCTTCGTATACCGAAGTATAAACGAGATATACACTAAAACTTTAGCGGGAGCCAACAACTTTAATGGGCACTAAAGATTGAACCGAACTTAACGAAACTCGGTATGTCAATTAGCATTAATTATTCCATGATTATAAGCTATATTAAATTTTTTAGGTTCAAACGGGAGTGGGGGTTATAAGGGAGGCCTGAAAAAAAAATTTGTGATATTTCATTGTCTATTTATGTTTTCGATAAACGTTTACGTAACAAAAGTTGTTTACTTTGTTATTTAGAGTAACATTTGTTATATACACTTTTTCTGGAACAATGTGTGAAGCAAGTAATTTGCGACAATTCTTTCCAATATGAACTATCACGTACCTCAATTGGAAAAATTAGTTCAAATCTATGTTAATATTTTGTCCTTAATAATTCAAATCTATGCATAATGCACAGGAGACGGGAAATATGAAAGTATTTTGGACAATGAAGTCTTACATATCAAATTAATTTTATTATTAACAAATCCACAGCAACGACAGGTATTAACCCTAAACACTGGGTTAATGTCAAAATATTGTGCAAAGTAAAGCCCTGCCAAAACAATTCCATCACCATTCAGCCTCAAATGAATTCCCGGGCGAAGCCGGGTATCTGAGCTAGTATATATTGTATAATGTTGAATGGACCTCATTTTCGTCATCCCCTATAAGATCGACGGACATTTGAAGACATTTTTCGAAAATCACGTCATGAGTACGACTTCAATAGCTGATTTTCTTTAAGGAAGTCTGATAACGCCCAGCTAATGGAGCATAAAGCTGATTTTCAAAAAATAGGGGCATCGCACATTGAGGTAGCCTGAAATAATTTATCATGAAGTTTATCGCATCAAGGAAGATTTTAGATGTATTTTTTTTTACCGAAGAAACATATATTATTTACACATGTATGTATATATATATATATATATATATATATATATATATATATATTGTGATGACTAAGCAAGCTCCAATAGAAACGAAGGGAATGTGCTGGGGGAGTAGTTAGACTATCACCTTGGTAGTGAAAGTGCTAATCACTCCTATACCAGTTTCTCTTGACCCGGCACAAGAGCGAGCCCTATCCGTCTTCCTTCTGCATTTCTCCCTCTAATAACATTGCAGCTCTGCTAATTTTTCTTTTCCCTTCATTTTAAAATGTGAAAGCCCATTTTTTATGTTTACACAACCTCTACCCCATTAAAAGTTGGATAAATAGCAGGCGATATGCTACCAGTTAGAGTTTTTGAGGGATTGTCTGACCGTTATTCGGCAATTTATAATGTCTTCAAGTGAAAAGAACTCGGAAAGACGGAAGAAACTGGTAATACGCACATTTCAGCATGTTTGAGGAAATAGCACTTAATTTAAGGGAAAATAAATGCCTCTACTTATCTTAGTACAACAAGTAGTATACTTTATAACAATATTAATGTAACGTAGCGAGTTCGATTTCCGCCTGGGTAGTTCAAATTTATTTGGTGACAGACTCATTGAATAAAAGTCCATCACACAGGGACTGCGTAAACTAAGCAAATTCCGTACGGGAAGGTTTACAACAGATAAATTTACATATTGGTAACACCACCTTGAGTGTATAGCGAATAAATACAAACGGGAATAAGAATGTCTTAAGACAATTTACAAGTTAATAATATATACAACGGAAAGAGTATGAATTGTAAACAAACAAGGCAGCCAACATACTGAATAAATAGAATTATTCTAGACCGGAAAAGAACAATTAATGAAATGCACCTGAATATTACATATTAATTTTATTTAAAACTATTTACTATAGCTAGTGCAGTAATTTTCAATGAATGAGAACAATTTTTATCTCAATCACTCAGATTTTGGTAAACCAAGAACAAAAGAGGGGGGAGGGGGTCAACAGAACGTATTTCCATGTATTTCGTGTAATAAATGTTTGTTGAAAACAATATTTAATATTTAAGCTTGTAATGAACTGGTTCATGATATAACAGCTTATTATTAATATGACTCGAGTTGGAGTGGTGGTCTACTGAAAGCGGAAAACTATAAAATCCAAATATCTCGGCTAATACTCGTTATATCGTACGGAAAATATCTAAATAAGAACAGTTATAGATCATTTAATTTTCATTTAGTTTCGTTCTATACAATGTCTCGATCCAACTTATAGTAACGGAGATATTTAGAATTTTCAAAAATCCTCCCCTCTCCGATTTCAACCATTAACGAATTCGACCTTTCTTTTTACATAAAACGATAAACTACCAAGATTGGTAACGATAAAAAAAAAACATTGCGACCGCTAGAGCGGAAACAGAAAAATATGTATATACACAGTATTGTACGGACCTCATTTTCGTCATTTCCTAGGTAGGATCGATGGACATTTGAAGAAAATGTTCGAATATCGCGTCATGAGTACAACCTGAATAGCTGATTTCCCTTAAGGGAAATCTGCTAAAGTCCGAAGTCCCATCCTCGCTAGAAAAGGGTGGTCACCTGTAGATAATCCGCCCCCATTAGCCACATCGGCAAAAAGTGGACGTTCATAAATAATAATGCTAATTTAACTCCTAAAAACATTTATCGGACTATTTTGGCCAAGTACAAAGAATAGTACTTATGTAGAGTTATCTTGGATTTAAATACATGGCAACATACTTTATAATTATATAATAATAGCTTATATCGAGTGAAAATATTAAGATAAGTGTGGGGGAATTATGAAAGGTGGCTAGAAAGGAGGATCTGAAGATCTAAGGAAGTAGTACTGTGAAGGCGTGTTGAACAGGCCAAGGACTGACTCCATACTGGGTCTGCAGCTCTCTTCAAGCATTTTAGACAGAACAGTGACGCTATCCATCGGCATAGTTATCGAACTACTCTATAAAATGTCCGTCACGCAGGGGTTGTACAAACTAAGCAGATTTCCCACGTGAAGTTTCACGATAGATTAATCTATATGCTGGTAACGACACCGTGAATAATTAAATGAATAATGTAATGAGACATTTTTCAGTCAATTTTAATAACCTCCCAACGAAAAGCATCTGAATTGTAAAGGAACAGGTCAGCCAACCACCCAGAGCTGAACAGATAGATAGAAATATTCTTCACCGGAAAGAAAAACAATTACTGAAATATATCTGAGTATAACATATTAATTTTATTGAAAACTATTTACTGTATCTAGTAATGTAATTTATAATGAATCAGAATAATTTTCATATCAACCAATCAAATTTTAGTAGCCCAAGAACAAAAAGAGGGCGGGGGATCAACAGAACGTATTTGCATATATCTCGCAAAGTAGAAGTTCAGTGAAACTTACGTATTTAACCTCGGAATGAAGTGTTTCATGTTATAACAGCTCATTATTAACGTGACATGAGTTGGAGTGGAGGGGGGGGGTTTCTGAAGGTTGAAAAATGCAAATATCTCGGCTAATCTTAAAGATAGAGAATAAATGTGTATAAACAATATTTAATTTGCAATAAGATTGGATCTATAAAATATTTCGATCCGACGTACAGTAACGGAGATATTGCTAAATTGCAGCTGTCCGATTTCAGCCTTAACGAACCTGATCTTTCTTTGTTACATAAAATGATAAAATATCGAGTTTTGTAGCGATCAAAAAAAAATTACGACCGCTATAGCCTTAACAGACAAATATATATAATTTTAAACGGACCTCATTTTCGTCATCGCCTGGGTAGGATCGATGGTCATTTGAAGAAATTTTTCAAAATTCGCGTCATGAGTACGACCTCAATAGTTGATTTCCCTTATGGGAAATCTGCTAAAACTGCCTGAGCATTTAATAAGATTTTCCCTGGAAGCAGTTGTCCCCGTTATAAGTTTCTAGGTGCTATATTTTTTAGGGTTTACTGGAAGTGTCGAATTCATTTTAGTTATCTCTCATTACCCTTTCTACTCATTCTTACACTCATATTGGCATATCATTATCTATTAAGAAAGAAAATAGATAACTCCATGAATCCACTTTGTTAATCATGCATTAACAAAGTGGGTTTATAATGGGAAATCGCTCCAATTAGCTCAATTTTAGAATTTAGGCAATTTAAATTCATAGGCAACTCACGAGCAATCTCATATTCCTATAGAGATTCTTGTACCAATTTTTCAGCTTCTTAAGTTGATTTCCCTTATGGGAAATCTGCTAAATACGTTGGACCAGATTATGTATTAGCTCTAGAGCAGGAAATAAAGAACGCTCTTAATGTCCAACTGTTTTCATGGTATTTACGTATTTGAATTGTTTAACGCTCTGCCCGAATATACCAATCTATTAAAAGTCCGTCACGCAGGGGCTGCGTAAACTAAGCAGATTTCCCACGTGAAGTTTTACAATAGACAAATCTGCCTAATAACAACTGTAGTAACCTAAACCTATTCACGAGGGACGAATAGTTATGGACACGGCCGCCAGAGCTCTTGGCAGAAAGTCCCAACATAGCCGACCACACGCAGAATACAAATGTAAATATCTCGGTTAATATTCAAGATAGGGAATAAATGTATATAACAATCTTTATAGTAAATTTAATTTGCAATAAGATTGGTCCTATACAATTTTTCGTTACGACGTATGGTAACGGAGATATTTCGAATTTTAGAAAATCCTCCCCTTTAAACCCCCCCCCCCTCCCACTGGTCCGATTTCAGCCGTTAACGAACTTGATCTTTCTTTTTACATAAAACGGCCAAATATCGAGTTTGGTAACGATCAAACCAAAATTGCAATCAAGACTGTATATATATATATATATATATATATATATATATATATATATATATATATATATATATATATATGTGTGTATATACAGTTTTGAACGGACCTCATTTTCGTCATCTACTAGGTAGGATCGATGGACATTTGAAGAAAAATTTCAAAAATTCCGTCATGAGTACAACCTCAATAGCAAAAAAATACTCTTTGTTTAAAAAAAAAGTCCGTCACGCAGGGACTGCGTAAACTAAGCAGATTTCCCACGTGAAGTTTTACAATAGAGAAATCTGCCTAATAACAGCTGTAGTAGTAAGTAACCTCTAAACCTATTCACGAGGGACGAATAGTTACAGAAATGGCCACCAGAGCTCTCGGCGGAAAGGCCGAACATAGCCGACCACACGCAGAATACAAATGCAAATATCTCGGTTAATATTCAAGATAGAGAATAAATGTATATAACAATATTTATAGTAAATTTAAATTGAAATAAGATTGGTTCTATAGAATTTTTCGATCCGACGCATAATAACGGAGATATTTCGACTTTTCGAAAATCCTCCCCTTTAAACCCCCCTCCCACTGGTCCGATTTCAGCCATTAACGAACTTGATCTTCCTTTTTACATAAAACTCTTAAATTCCGAGTTTGGTAACGATCAAACAAAAATTGCGACCGCTAGAGCGTTAACAGACATAGATATATATATATATATATATATATATATATATATATATATATATATATATATATATATATATATATATATATATATATATATATACAGTTTTGAACGGACTTCATTTTCGTCATTTACTAGGTAGGATCGATGGACATTTGAAGAAAAATGTCGAAAATTCCGTCATGAGTACAACCTCAATAGCAGATTTCCCTTAAGGGAAATCTGCTAATAAATTAAAGAACTTCATGAATGACGAATGGTTTAATGTTCAATTATTAAATAAAACTACTAAATATTTGTCATAAAAATCGGCCTAAAATAATTTGTGATCAGGTACATTGTCTCTGTAAGGTGGGACAAGTTTCTCATCATTTATAAAGCTTGTCATCCTTTAATAAATTTGCATGTCAACAAATAAAATAATGTATGTTTTAGAGTTGTAAAAAAAATTGTACATATTTAGAGTTGTATTAAGATTGTTAATGAAACTAATTTATTGTATATAATTATTTAAATTGATGAATTTTATACTATGTATTCTAAGATTTGACCTAATTTTTTAACGAATGTATTATATAAGTATAAATGTAATTCAATAGTCTGTAAAGAGTTTAATTGGCATAATATTAGAAACTTGTTTATAGAATAACAAAATAAAAGAAAAAGCTATTTGACGTTCCTGTTATGTTATGATAACATTTAATGGAAATAAACACATTTCATTTTATTTCATAAATGCTGAAAACTGACTATTTCAAAATAATTGTTTTTCTATTTTATTCACATTAATTTAGAAAACTAAGTCGAGGTTAGTCATGCGTACTAAGCCGCTGATATACGCGCCATAAAATCCTAAGAGTCGTGAGTTCGTTTCCAAAGTAGGGGAAGCAATTTATTTAGTAACGGACTCACTAAATAACACCCATTAGTTTTATAAAGTGGAAAAAGGTTTTCTATAACTAGCCATTTCTAGCCAAAGTGATGAAAAGGATTTAAATTATTGGATTCGTAACCAAATTAATCCCTATATCTAAGGATGAAAGAAATCTACTATACAAAAGTTCAATTAAAAAGCCCGTCACGAAGGGGCTGCGTTAACTAAGCAGATTTCCCACGTGCATTTACCTACTTGCATTTATCTCAAGACGTAAAAGTTTAATGACAACAATATTTGGTATTTAGGCTTCAAATAAAGTGCTTCATAATATAACAGCTTATTGTTAATATGACATCAGTAGGAGGGGGTTTACTGAAGGCCGAAAACTATAAATTCAAATATCTCAGTTTATATACAAGTTAAAGAATAAATGTACATTAAAATATGCAAAAAACATTACATTTTCAATAAGATAGATTCTACATAATTTTTCGAACCCGACTCATAATATCGGAGATATTTCGAATTTTCAAAATCTAACCTCTCTAACCACCCCCCCCCCTCCCTCCGTCTGATCCTATTTCAGCCGTTAACGAACTTGATCATTCTTTTCACATAAAAAGATTACATACCAAGTTTGGTAACGATAAGACAAAAATTGCTAGAGAGGTAGCAGACAAATATATATAATTCTCAAAGGACCTCACTTTCGTCATCTACTAGCTATGACCGATGGACATTAGGAACAAATTTTTCGAAAATCGCATCATGAGTACTACCTCAATAGCAGATTTCCCTTAAGAGAAATTTGCTAATATTATTTCATTAAGTTTAAAATATTATTATTATTATTTATTAACGTCCACTTTTTGCAACTAAGGCTAATTGGGACGGGTTATCTACAGGTTACCACCGTTTTCTAGCCAGGGTGGAATCTAAGGATGTTATTTTATGAATTTCGTCACTAAATAATTTCCTTTCCCCAGGCGAGAATCGAACTCGCCACTCTAGGCGATAAAATATAAGATTAATGGAGTTATTATTATTAAACTTGAATCGATGGTTCGGTTGCTGCACAACACTTCCTAAATAGATAAAATTTCCTGGTTGGTAAAGGGTATTAAACTACAGGAAACTAATTCAGATGAGCTATAGGAGCATAATAAAAATCTCATTTTAAATAAAATTATTTACAATAAAGGTATTTTAATTAATAAAATACTCAATAATATCGAATTTTAAGGCTGGCCATTTCGAAAGTGCTTATTTTAATACATAAAAGAATAAATACCTCAAGCTGCCCCCATTAGGGGTACTTGTGAAGGTCAGCCTCCTTGACTTCCCAGCTATGTAAATGTGATTCAAGTTTTTTTTTTTATTTTTTATAAAATTACTAATTTGTATTTTACAAGTGGCGCTTATATGTACATATTGCCTATGTATTGATTATATATACGATAGTTAATCATGGTCATTGATTACATTAAAATGCGTTATGATAAATCTTTCATAGCCTTTATCTTAAACCCCAACTGTTTGGAAAACTTACAATTGAAAACATTAATGAACAACAACTCATACGATAAGGCGGAGAAACTATTATTATTAATAAAAACAAAGTGTCAGGTAGATTAAAATAAGAACCATATCCAAAATAATGCTATTTGCCTTAATAATAGGAGCTAGCCTACAAAATATCAAATATTTTAATCAAGTGGTGTTGCTCTATTTGCTTTAAAAGTTATATGTTAAATTTGATTTATAAAATAAAATACAAAAAACTAAAAAAAAAAAAAAAAAAACGACAATATACAATGAGATGTCTACTAACCAAAAAGGAACTAAAGGATTGATAACGGAAGTACCCAAGAGATAACAGATTCAGGTTTTCCATCGCCATAGTTAAGCAATAAAGCTGATAACATGCACTATACATTAATGTATCAAGCTGCTGAAAAATTGGTACAAGAATCTCTATAGTAATATGAGATTGCTCGTGAGTTGCCTATGAATTTAAATTGCCTAAATTCTAAAATGGAGCTAATTGGAGCGATTTCCCATTATAAACCCACTTTGTTAATGCATGATTAACAAAGTGGATTCATGGAGTTGACTATTTTCTTTTTTAATAGATAATGATATGCCAATATGAGTGTAAGAATGAGTAGAAAGGGTAATGAGAGATAACTAAAATGAATTCGACACTTCCAGTAAACCCTCTAAAAAATATAGCACTTAGAAACTTATAGCGGGGACAACTGCTTCCAGGGAAAATCTTATTAAATGCTCAGGCAGTTTTAAGTATTTCTTCAAGTTAATTGCACTTTTTGGAATTAAGCCATTTGTTGATGTAATGATACCAGTGACAGTGATAGAATCTACCTCGTAAAGAGCTCTTATTTCGATATCTATACCTGTACTTTCTTACTTTCTAAGCGTAAAATATAACGGATATTCTCATCATTTGGGACAACGACATCAATGATATCAGCTGATTTTTCATCTCGTCATTATTATTATTATTACTAGCAATAATAATTAATAAATTAGTATGTAATAATTATTAATAAATTAATATTTAAACTATCAATAAATTAATATTTATTAACTATCAATAAATTAATATTTACTAATAATAAATTAAGATATATTAATAAATATAAAAAGACAGATCAAGTTCGTTAATGGCTGAAATCGGACCAGTGGGAGAGGGGTTTAGAGAGGGGGATTTTCTAAAATTTGAAATATCTCCGTTACCATATTTTTAATATTTTAATATTTACTAATAAAAAATTGAGACATATTAATAAAGTAATATTAAATAAGTATTAAAAATTTAATATTTAATAAGTATTAATAAATTAATATTTAGTACTTATTAATATTTAATAATTATTAAATTGGCTTTTTCATTTTTGAAATCACTTCATGATTTTTTTCCCATGTTCATTATTATTAAAGTGTGAGTGCTCGCGCGCGCAACTGTTATTTTATTAGTATAAAATTAATTTTGTTTTATTATCAATAGCCGGAAACAATGTTCGATGTTGGGGAAGGTTTAGAATAATGCACTTGATTGCCATCTTAATGGCACTAGGTTCCGGGTATTGCACGCTAAATTTTATTTAGCCCCCCGGTTACCAGGCTATTAACCACACCCCCAAATGTGTCTTCTCAACATCACGAGGTAATTCAGGAACTATTTGAATAAACAAGCACCAATACATTGCCTATAATGTCTCCAGTATAAAGCAGGGAATGGACCAAGCTGATCTCTGGGCCTCTCCAACATAGATGCATGTTAGACTTTTGGCTATTGGGAAAAAGATTTACATTTTTTAGCAGATTTCCATTAAGGGAAATCAGCTATTGAGGTCGTACTCATGACGCGAGTTCCGAAAAATTTCTTCAAATGCCCATCGATCCTACCCAGGAGATGACGAAAATGAGGTCTGTTCAAACTTATATATATATATATATATATATATATATATATATATATATATATATATATATATATATATATATTTGTCTGTTAACGCTCTAGCGGTCGCAATTTTTGTTTGATCGTTACTAAACTCGATATTTAAACGTTTTAGGCAAAAAGACAGATTAAGTTCGTTAATGGCTGAAATTGGACTAGTGGGAGGGGGATTTTCGAAAATTCAAAATATCTCCGTTACCATACGTCGGATCAAAACATTGTATAGAACCAATCTTATTGCAAATTAAATTTACTATAAATATTGTTCTATACATTTATCTCTGTCTTGAATATTAACCGAGATATTTGCATTTATATGAAATATGGGCGGATAACACACGAGTTTTTCCCGCCAAAAGCTGGTTCGGCCGTTTCGTAACTGTTCGGCTCTTGTATGGAGATTTCTCTATTGTATAACTTCTCGTGGGAAATCTGCTTAGTTTACGCAGCCCATGACGGACTTTTTTTTTTTTCATGGTATCAATTTTGCTTTGGCCAGAAATTGTAGAAAACAAATATTTATGTTCATGGATGTTTTTTACAAAGTACGGTATTTCGCAATAATTATTCAATCGGCTTTGTTCTGAAGGGATTGAAGAAGACCCGGGAAAATCTAGAGTTCAGATTTGAGAGAATATGTTTTATCATTCGGGATGTCGATTCCTTTTAGCAGGAGTTGCTCACTGAAGGCCCAGCATTATAAATATTCATTATAAACTCCCCAAGCCTGAGCCTTGATAAATTTCGAAATGAGTTAAGTCGAGTCTAGATAAATGGTAAATCGTTTCATTCAGCCGCGGTTACTAAATGTCAACTCACCTTGGAGTTACAGCTGACTTTTTCATAGATATTCCAGTAGAACTCGACTTAATGAACAGATTTCAATATGCATCGATTTTTAAGAAGATATAATTTACTTATTTTTTTTAGAAACATATTACGCATTTATTTAATATAGGTGAACTATCATTAATTTGAGATTCTAATGTTTAAATAAAGGCAGGGTTGTGGAGAATATATCTGTCAGCGGTGCACATTGCAGACAGAAAGTATCTCTTGTGCCCCAATAAAAAGAAAAGAAAACCACAATACTCTGAAAACTGATACTAATAGTTTAATAGTTGAAAATAAGCATAAAAAAAATATTTATAGTGACAGTATATATTTTTATTATGGATTTTAATAACCCCGTTGCATGAAGTGGACTTATAAAAAATAAAGTTCTTTGCGCAATCACCCATTGGCCCAGGTTTAAATGATATGATTGAGAGCAATATTAAGACAGTAAAGCATTATAAAACGCCTGTGCTACTGTTATTGTAACACATTATATCCACGATTGCGAAATATCAAATGTTTTAATTCAACTAAATACGAAAAAAGACACCAAAGCACAAAAAAAAACAAAAGAAGTACACTTTCAAGATCAAACGTAACTCGTTAGGGCGACAGGGTGGACAGTGAGTCAAAACCACGGAAGACTGGCGATTTTAGAAGAAGGGATTTTCTCTCTTGTAAATATAATATTTCTGCAGATAATCCAAAACCCCGAGAGGTTAAATGAAAAACAGGGGAACGTAGCGTGGGAAAAGACAGAAACTTGTAATATTCGCATTGGCTTATCACAAATGAGAGATAATCTAGTGATTTTTAATAAAGAAAAGAATGATACCAATCAAAAGAATGAGGAACAGAATAATATACCGTCTGCTCCAAAATCTAACTTTAACAGTGGAATACTTTTTTTTCGTAAAAGTTAACCCACCATATATTACAAATAAAGTCCGTCACGCAGGGGCTGCGTAAACTAAGCAGATTTCCCACGTGAAGCTTTACAATAGAGAAATCCGCCTAATAACAGCTGTAGTAGGAAGGGATCTCTAAACCTATTCACGAGGGACGAATAGTTCTGGAAACGGCCACCAGAGCTCTCGGCGGAGAGTCCGGAACATGGCGGGGTTCCGTCGACCACACACACAATACAAATGCAAATATCTCGGTTAATATTCAAGATACAGAATAAATGTATAGAACAATATTTATAGTACATTTAATTTACAATAAGATTGATTCTATACAATTTTTCGATCCGACGCGTAATAACGGAGATATTTTGAATTTTCAAAAATCCCCTCCTCTAAACCCCCTCTCCCACTGGTCCGATTTCAGTCATTAACGAACGTGATATCACTTTTTACGTAAAACGCTTAAATATGGAGTTTGGTAACGATCAAACAAAAATTGCAACCGCTAGAGCGTTAACAGACAAATATATATATATATATATATATATAATTTTGAACGGACCTCATTTTCGTCATCTCCTGGGTAGGATCGATGGACATTTGAGGAAATTTTTCAAAACTGGCGTCATGAGTACGACCTCAATAGCTGATTTCCCTTAAGGGAAATCTGCTAAAAATAAAGTTCAGTTGAAACTGAAATATAAGCAGATTCCAGGAGGTTCAGCTCTCTACAAAAATTAAAATACTATAATCATAATTCCAGTTTGCTCAAATTTCCACATAGCATAAGAGAAATCAGCTACTGAAATTGGTACACATGATGCGATTTTCGAAACATTTCCTCAAATGTCCATCGATCCTACGGGATACGACGAAAATGAGGTCCGTTCAAAATTTCAAACAGCGTTTTATGCCAAACTAAAGACCAATTTCGTTAACGGTTAAAATCGGACCCGGGACGAGGGGGGAGGTTTAGAGGGCGAGAACTTCGACAATCCAAAATTTAGCGTTATTATACTTCGGCTCGAAAAAGTGTATAGAACAAACCATATAGTAAATTTGTCTATAAATGTTGTTATATACATATTTTCTCTAAAAATACTATTAACCGAGATATTTATTATACAATAAGCTGTTAAACACGAACGCCTTTATTTTAAGATTAAATATCATATATTGTTTCCATCAATGCACACAAGATAAAACTAAAATTTCGTTGAGCGATGCCGTTACCAATAAACGAGTTACGTTCTTGTCTCGAAAATATTCATTTGATTCATACGATACTCTTTATTGGACAGTTTCATTCAACACTAAAGATCATATTTTTTATTCGCAGATATCGAACAAGGAATATCTCTCTAACCCCTCAGATCAAAAATTCAAAATATTTCCGTATTATCAGTTGGATAGTAAATTTTATAGAAAAAATCTTATTAAACTATTGAAGCTCTACAATTTTTGTTACATGCATTTATTCGTAACTCAAGTACTAAGCGAGTTATTCGTACTTTCTTGTTTTAAGCCTTCAGTAACTTCTAATCATCGTTTTTTCCCACAGAAATAGAGAGTAAGTGGCGAGATGAGATCACGTGAGTTATAGCAGTACGTGGTAAATCATCTTAGTTTACACAGCCCTTGCGGGACAAGACGTTTTGCCTTCTGCACTTGATAATAAAACCATAATTATAAGAGTGAACAACTAGACACAAGAATATCTTCAATATGCAATAGCAGTAAACATTTCGTAAAGTCGAATTAGACTAACTAATAAATACCTTCAGGCACTTGGAAGTAGTGCATGTGGTAAAATCACTCCATTCTGTATATATTTATCAAATACGAGTTGATATACTGAAGTTTTAATAACATAAATACTAGTCTAACGTTCGACTAAGATGGGGAATGTTAAAGATAAAATAATAATTCCATTGCCTCAACAGTTTTTCGATATACAAATATTTTAATAGCCGTTATTTAACAATATAGTAGATATCGTGAATTTAAAAGTTACATTTTTTAAGCATTATTCTAAAAGTGATATCACAACTGTGATAACACATATCTATCATCTAGCAAATAACTAACAAATAAGAACAGAAGGAGGAAATATATTATCATTCGACTGATAACAAATGTTCTTATCAAACTATAAATTGTTCATGGTCCTCATATGCAACAAAATTACCGACACTAAACTTCATGTACATATTAATATTTATTAAATTCAGAAATTATTTAAAATGTTTAATATTCGTGGGAACGGTAAAAACGTTTGTCAAGAAATAGGGAACTAATCTGTTGGGAAATATCCAAATGGGATACTCGTTCTTTTATTAAAGTTTGAAACCTCAAAATAGTGGCAAAAAGTGGACGTTAATAAATAATTTAATTCAAAAAGTCCGTCACGCAGGGGCTGCGTAAACTATGTAGATTTCCAACGTGAAGTTTTACAGAAGAGTAATCTGCCCAATAACAACTGTACTAGTAAGGGGTCTCTAAATCTATTCACGAGGGACGAATAGTTACAGAAACGGCCGCCAGAGCTCTCGGCGGAAGCTCCCGAACATAGCCGACGCCTGCCGACCACACACAGAATCTTTCGAAACTCGCGTTATGAGTACGACCTCAATAGCTGATTTCCTTTAAGGGATATCTGCTAAAATTATTGTCGATTGGTAATTCAATGAAATAGTAATACACTCTACTGACTGCACTATTGGCTTGAGGTGGGAAGTTGTCCATTGACAATACTCACATCGGAATGAACATTGGATTATACCATATTGGAGTTATACTTTTACTAGACAAGATCACTTGGCCACTTACGCTTCGGACGTCGTCTTGGATCTCCTGGAATATGGGTAAATGAGAGTGATTCGACTAAAGGATTAGGATGTGCGGGAAAGAGTGGAATTTCTAATATCGGGATTTTGCGAATGCACGGACAAAAGGAATGTTGAGGCCGTAATGGAGAGTTACATTGGATACGTAAAATGTGGAATCTGTGATTTTACGAGTATTCGTGATTGGGGGTTTGGATTTTGGAGGAATTTGATAGTTTAGTGGAACCCCAGAGTTCCAAGTCCGTATATCCATATTGGTCTAAGTACTGTTGTGTAAATAAATCATTTGTTATGCAGTGATAGTTTATATCTGTTGTTAAGTAGTCTTAATAGAAGTCTGTACTATCGATTCAATTCTTGTCTTCTTAATGTGATGTGGGGTTTCCAAGTTAGTCGCTTGTCTAATGTGAGTCTTAGATATATAATTGGAGATTTTTGAGGAGTTAGTGCGGAGAGTAAATTCATGTTTAGCTATACTTAATATCTGAAAACAACTTTTTTTTTCTTTATATTTTATTTTGGATGAAATATAAAACATTTGAATGTATTGATAAAGATGAAACCCAAAATATATTGTATCCTCGCGGCCATATTAAAAGAGTTTATATATGATTCAAATCAAAGTGTTGCCGAATGTGCAACACAAATCAAAAGATTACAAAACGAAATCTCTGTATGTGAAATGATAGCCTAATAGGGGAAAGAACAGTGAGTTCTCAAACGATCGAAAGGGCAGATGTGATACATTATTTTTTTTCTCGGGCAAGATTTAGCCCAGAGCCATAATTATGGCGGGAGTGAGACAGGGGATGTGGAGGCAGTAGCCCCATACGGCCGACATATCGAGTCGACAATAATTCACTCAGAATCGATATATAGACTACGGGCTCGCCCACCTTTACATCATTCCTTATCAGAGACCGTTCCCAATTACATAACCATTTATTAAATTTATACCGCATATTTATAGTAACGAACGGACAACAGTATCGCGCCATTTTATCGGCGAATCGATTAGCTAAGTGTCGTAATAGAGTTGAGGAACTTGAATCAATAAATAAATATATCAATTAGAATGGGTCTTTCGATAGATTTTGCCCGGACGTTGATTGCTAAGATAACTGAGTCACCTCATATACCAAGCGATTTCAAATGGGTAGCACCCAACACAAAGTTACGAATTTCTCCTTTATTACAGATATTTATAGCATAACCTAGTAACGCAAGGCACTAGTGCTTTTCCCATTAGGCAGCTACAAAAAAGAGAAAAATGCTAAAATAACAAATGTCCATACTGCTAACACTTAACACCATCGTGAGTAAATAGAAACCGTAATGAGAAATCTTTCATTTAATTTGAATAAGCTCCCAAAGGAAACGGCTTCTGAATTGTAAACAAATAGGTCTGCCAGCCACTCAGAACTGAACAGATAGATAGACATATTCTTCACCGGAAAGAATAACAATTACTGATATATATCAGAACATAACACATTAACTTTATTGCAAACTATTTACTATATCTTGTACTTCAATTAATAATGAATCAGATTAATTTATATTTTAATAACTCAAATTTTAGTAGCCCAAGAACTAAAGAAGTGGAGGGGGGGATGAACAGAACGTATTTGCATATATCGCACAAAGCAAAAACTTACACGACAAGAACGGTTAGAAGAAGCTTGCAGGAGAGCCGAACAGTTACGGAAACGGCCGAACTAATCCGGAAACTTACGACAAGAACCGACAATAGCCGTTCTCATCTCGTCCGTTATCCACACACACTTAATAAAAATGCAAATATCTCGGTTAATATTCAAGATAGAGAATAACTGTATATAACAATATTTATAATACAAGTGATTTGCAATGAGATTGATCCAATATACTTTTTCGATCCGATGTATAATAACAGAGATATGTCGAATTTTCGAAACTCATATAAATAATTTTGAACGGACCTCATTTGTGTTAACTCCTGGTTGGTTCGATGGACATTATAAGACATGTTTTGAAAATCGCGTCATTAGTACGTCCTCAAGAGCTGATTTGTCTTGAGGGAAATCTGCTAAAACAGATTTCTCTAATAAAATTAAAAGAGAAAAGATCAAACCCCTTGACCCAGGGAGTGGATACAGTTAGTACATTCAGCACGATGTGGTGCAATGACCTGACCTCAAGTTCCTCCTGCATTGTATTTTGAGTGTGTTCCGCTGAGCCTTCCATGTTTTTAATAAATGAATACCTCAGGAATTATTATAGCAAAATGAAGACGATAGAAAGAAAAGATGACCTCATTATTTCTAGTAATCTAGGGAGAACCCTACCTTGTCGAGTAACTCACTAAGTCGGACTTGATTGACGATAACACAAATTATAGTTTGCTACAGATTGATGCCTTTCATTAGACAGGTTATGCATCCAAAGAGTTACGGAAGGGACTCCCTAAAGTTTGATTACGAGTGGAACCTCTCTGTAATGTCGAATACTCCTTCCTGGTCTCTGTATTGCTAATTAGCAGATTTCATTCAAGGGAAATCAGCTATTCAAGATGGATTCGTGTTGCAATAGTTCAAAGCTATCAACAAAAGTCCATCGTTTTTACTGATAACTAAAGTTGTATACAAATATAAACATATATTACTAATATTTGTCTGCAAGCGTTGTATTTAGCTCGTAACCAAAGTCGATATATAGAATTTTCTTGTAAAACTAAGGATCAAGATATTTTCTAAAATTGTTTTTTATACATTCTGCAGTAACTCGAATTCTAGCGACTTCGTTTTTAGTCTTCAGTGAAACTACTTTTACATGACGCTTATTATCACTCATACGTCCATTTCAAATGTTCAAGAGCATTTCACGAAGAGTTCATAGCAAGAGAGAACTAGAGGATATAACGTTAGGTGACGGCGGAAGTGTGCCAAAGGGAAATCTGATGTGTTCACGCACTACCTGAATGTATGAAGTTCAGAAACAATAATAATCTATGGGATTTTCACAAGTCAAATCATGTCCTTAATTTAGAACTTTACACTTATCTTACTATACATAGTTCTACTCCTTCTCAGCTTGCTGATACAAATATGGCTTAATTCATAATTAACTAAATAGCCAGTAAGACCGAAACATTTAGATCATTTATTAATGATTTTTTGAATGATACGTATCAGGGCTGAACTGAGTAATCGATTTCTCTGAAAATAGAAGAATAAATAAAGAAAAAAAGTTCAACACAATATTGTAGACTACAGAAACATTTTACAACAGAGCACTACACGTAATATTCCTGAATGCAAGAATACCAAAGACACGACACAACGTTCGTCAGCTCAAGTACCCATTGGGATTAAGGCCCATGGACTAAAAACGGCGTTCAATGTAGGCTAAACCTACATTACAAAGAAAGAAGTTAGGCAGGTATTTCATTATTATTATTTTAAAGTCTACTTTACTATGGACAATCAGGACGAGCTATCTATAGGTTACCACCCTAGTATAGACAGAGGGAGACATAGGATTTCATTTAAAGTACTACTGCCGTGCGGGAATCAAACCCAAATGCATGGCCAAGTAAATAAACAGTAAGCATATTAAAGAAATTAATCTTTCAAACAACAATCTTTTCAAATTGTAATCAAACAATTAAAGAAGTCAAAAATAATTAAATATCTCCAACTATTACATCATACAAATATAGGCTAAGCCATGCAATGGAAAACTTAGTTTCTGTATATTGTAGTTATAAAGTACTCACAAATAACTTTAGTAGGCCTGACTTTTACACCAACGATTTGTTCATTAAAACAACTTTGAACTTTTTTAATCATATAGGATTTATTACAGCCGAAGAACTTTCAGTAGCTACACTGCCACCATCAGATGTCAGAGATATACTAAGGGGGTGAAATCAAGCAAATCGCACTTTGAAAGTGAAGTGCTAATAATGGCATTGTATTAGCTCAGTAGTTTTCAAATATGCCACCCTACCACCAACAACGACAATAATGAAGTAATAAAGCAAGTTTGGGAAGCAAATTTATCAACGAAATAAATATGGTAAGTATTATTATTATTTATTAACTCCTGCTTTTTGCTACTATAGCTAATTGGAACCGGGTATCTACAGGTTACCACCCTTTTCTAGCCAGGGTGTCACTAAGGATTTTGTTTAGTGAGGTCGTCACTAAATAAATTCCTATTATTAAATATGTGTTTTGGAAATTAGATTGATGGATTCCATGGGAATTTACAACAATTAAATATTTCAGCCAATGCTGGAAGATCGAGTAAATATTAAATTGATGAATTTCTCGCGTCAGCTGGGGCCATTCCACATGGCAATGAATACTTATAGTAATAGTTAGATCACAACAACAAATAAACATGGAGGGGGTGGAGTTGGTGAAATAACTAGTGAGTTGGTGAAGAAAGGAAGGAGAGATAGAATGTTTGTAAGTCGACCCACTTGGCTATGTAAGATGAAAAAAGGAAGCTAATTGTCGCTCATTTAGGTAGTTAGTCACGGTGAGGCACGGACCTCTGCCTCTCATATCGCCGTCAGCACTACCACCACAATATATAGATGGCACTTATTAAATACTATAATGCAATCATCAATATACAAATTTAATTATTTATTCATATATATATATATATATATATATATATATATATATATATATATATAATACTCAAACACGAGAATTATGTACAATGTCTGTCTCGAAACCCGCAGAAGAAGACTGCCCACTACGGTATGTTTGTACCGAAAACATTGATTGCTGTGGTCCTTTACTCTAGACAAGCCCTGTGTAGTAAAGTCCGTCACGCAAGGGCTTTCCCACGTGCTGGTATAAGACACTTATGATTTCATTCTCTATTTTAATGTAAAAAAAAAAAAAAAAAACATGAGTAAAAGAATTGGGGGGGGGGGGGTTAACGAAGGCTGAAAACCAGAAAGTGCAAATAACTCGCTTAATACTCGAGTTCCGAAAAAATGTATAGAACAACCATAATACATTTTGCGATAAGACTCGTAGTAACGGCGATATTTTGAATTTCCCAAATTCCTCATCTAACCCCCCCCCATTTTACCGCCGATTTCAGCCATTAACTAATACGATCTTTAGTGTGTAATGATACAGTTAAATATATCGAGTATGGTTATAGAAGAAAAAAATATATACTTTAAATTCACGACCTAAAAATCTTAATTAAGATATTAAGATACACATTAATCGCACTACGTATTAGTATGTATCTCACGCAGTAAACGTCTAATGAAAACAATATTTGGTATTTAAGATATGAATTAAGCGGTTTATGATACAACTGGTTATTGCAAATATGACATGAGTCGGAGTGAGGGTTTACTGAAGGCTTAAAAACTAAAAACAGCAAAAATCTCCGTTAATACTAAAGATAGAGAATAAATGTATATAAAAATATTTATAGTAAATTTTATTTATATGTATATAAGAACGGTTACATACAATTTTTCGATCCGACGTATAATAACGGAGATATTTTGAATTTTCTAAATTCCCATCTAAATCTCCCGCTGGCCCGCCACATGACATCCTTGTTCTCTTATTAAATAAAATATTTGGTGCACTTCATTTAATAGTATTTCATTTGAAAGTGGTATATGATATCTCCGTTCTGATGCATAAGATTGGAAAATGTCATACAATATTATTTACAGATATTTTCATGATTAAAAAACGAAGGTCATATATTAATTGTTCGTATCTCTAATACGTAAGAAGGTATTTGCATTTTTTAAATCTCCACCAAACTGTAACCCCCACCCGTCGTCTTAATCGATTTCGGTCAAAAGAGGAGTTGCACGACTAGACGTTATAGCAATCCCAAACATGAAATTTCGACTTTCTGCGGTCAGTGGTATTTGAGTTGTGCGAGATACGTTCACACATTTATACTGATGAAACTAGTCAAAATGAGTTACGGGAGGATGGAACAAATAGATGGAATATTTTTGCGATTACTTCGTACAAGGAAAAACATGGCATCATAGGAGCAAAAAAAGAGGGAACTGCTCCCTGAAGTCACCCAGCAGAACATGTTTCAAAAGGCTGTCCATTTAAGACTAATGGGGTTGAAAATCCCTGCGAATTATTTTCCTTGAACATTTAGAATGAATGTGTTTAGGAATTATAAATTTGTTGGCTTTGCTCCAGAAAGCACTCAAGTCAGTTGAAAATAATAATAATGAAATAAAAAACAAGAAATCCAGTGAAAAAAAAACGAACTGAAACAGAGCAAAACACGTCTTATTATGCCAAAATAACAACCTCTTATCAACGTTAACCAATTAAATTATACTATTTCCTTCGAACATGACAAGCTTTCCCTGTAGGAAATTTAATGATAGTACAAGAAACTGGAGCAAGGGAAATGATAAAATCTTGCAAGAAAAGACTGAAAGGGAAATAAGGTTAGCATTAGTTAGGAGGAGAGGAAAGAGCTGGGAAGTGACCCCGGTGGAAGGCACGACCCCGGGTACCGGTACAGCGGGGTCACCCGGGAGGCCCGTTATCCAGCTACGATAGCCATCTTGGAGGAAGAGCAACGGACTATTAACACACCAGCTGTAAGCCAATCACCTGCCTAGCCATCCGGCACACTAACACTAACAGTCCATTTTATGGTCCGATTCATCAGGGTTTCATCGACGACTTTGGCTTTTTGTTAACAAAACTTTGCACCGGGCACCTTCGACGAGGCTATTAGTCTAACGTATAGCAAGCAGTAGACGTAGGTGAGTAACTAAACCAAAGTACACCGCAGAATACTCTCAGGCTCAGCTGCTGTAAAGACATAAGCAGGAGTTAATAAATAAACCCAATAGGAGATAAGCTATACGCCTAAGTCTACAATTGGTACTCCTGTTTTCGGGGTTGTTATATATACCACCTTCATTAAGAGGCAACCACTAGGCAAGCCATTACTGTATGCGAACTGCAAATAAAGGCTTGCAGAGTAGACGATGAACCAGTATTTTAGATAGGTTACATTACAAAGCCAAAGGAGCAAGATATAAAAATATCAAAACTGCGTCCGTAACTATCAAGAGGGCGAATGGTCTGTAAAATATTGTGACACTATCCAGTTTCAGTGGAGTATGTCTGCTAATCAGCGGGGGTACATTAATGAACTCCAGCCTGAGCTTCTTTATTAAGTTTTTAGTCTGGAAATGTCTCTGCAGCTGATTATTCTTCATTAAGCTTCAATGCCAACCTACTAAACCAAGCTGTGACTCAGCTAACAGCTTTTTGAAGTATATACTCTTTTTCAAGTATGCTACAGTTTAGCGTAAGCCGAGATACTAATATTACTATCTAAGTAGATATTAGGGGGAAAAACATTATATGGCAGGGTTCTGAGCAACGTTCCCGGTAGGATTCCAGGGAGTATTACAAAATTTCAGCTGCCGTTGCTATAAGCTTAAAAAGTTATTTATGTGATTCCTATAAAAAAAACTCTTAAAGTTTGTCTGAAATTCTATTAAAACTAGTCCAGGATCGATTTCAGAACGATGACTACTTACAAATAGTGAGTTGCTTTTATTTATTTTTTTAGTCTTTAACAGACCCTACTTCTAATCTTTCGATTTTAGCAGATTTCCCTTAAGGGAAATCAGCTATTGAGGTCGTACTCATGAAGCGATTTTCGAAAATTTTCTTCAAATGTCCATCGATCCTACCCAGGAGATGACGAAAATGAGGTCCGTTCAAAATTATATATATATATATATTTGTCTGTTAACGCTCTAGCGGTCGCAATTTTTCTTTGATCGTTACGAAACTCGTGCTATAAATATTGTTATATACATTTATGCTCTATCTTAAATATTAACCGAGATATTTGCATTGTTCAGTTTTGAGCCGTCAACAAACCCCCCCCCCTTCTACTCATGTTGCATAAATTTTACTCTGTTATATAATAAACCACATTATTCGAAGCTTAAATACCAAATATTGTTTTTAAGAGACCTTTATTATACCAGATACATTTAAATATGTTATGAATTTTGGATTACTAAATTTGATTGATTGAGATAAAAATTATTCTGATTCATTATAAATTACAGTATAAGTTATTGTAAATAGTTTTCAATCAAAATAATACTTTAAATTCAGATATATTTCAGTAATTGTTTTTCTTTCCTGTTGGAAGTTGGCAGAACTGTTCGTTAACATTTCAGACGCTTCCCTTTGGGAGGTTTCTTATTATCGTTTGTATTTATTCACTTAATATTTACGGTGGTGTTGTGTTACCAGTATGTATATTTGTCTATTGTTAAACTTCACGCAAGAAATCTGATTAGTTTACGCAGCCCCTGCGTGATGGACTTTTTTTATGGTATAATGAGTGGTGAAAATTCTGGATGATAACTAATCTAGTGGTAGTCTGCTGTTTAAGAAAGTCGACTGTAGGTTTGTCAGCTAGTGTGGTTTGTTGGTATGATTTATATACAATCAAAACGGCTAACAGTTTTTGTACAGTCGAGATGAGTTTGATGTTATAGTTGATGGAAGTTGGATGTTTTAACAGAATTTTATCGGAATAAAGTAATATATTTTATAATCAAAAGCGGGAGCACGAATAAATATATTTCAAGTCAGCAAAGATGTTCCTTAGACATTAAGGTATGAAACTAAGCTAGTAGATACTTGATAGGACCATGTATATACACAGTAACTGGCCATGAAGGAACAACAAAAATACCATGTGTATACACCTAAAAATAACAATGCATTGTGTTGAGTAAAATGAAAAATGAATACTACAGTCCATAATAATGAGATCACATTTCCTTCTACGACAATAGATTTTAGTCGAATCCGACAACAAGTTTCATTATACATTCCTATTTCGTTTGTATACTAACTAATCCATATTCAAATCAAATATATTAGTTCATTAATTATTTATGTATCTAACGAAATACGAGAGTCATTCTCATTCAATTAGACCTCTGTGAGCTCAATAGTCAGAGACATTTTTCGCAGGTTTAGAAGTATAATATAACATATTTCCAGCTAATATTAAAGGGGAAACGAGCCCACCCCCACCAAAAAAAAAGAAGAAAATAAACAAGGATACTCCTCTCCGGCTAAACACATTCCGAATAGAACCCATGAACAAATGAAAAAAAAAGTGTATTCCAATTGTGGATGGACTGGAAGCGTCAAAAAATGGTTGTTTTCATGAAGAATTTCCTGAGAACTTCCAAACTTGCCTACTTATCAACATCCACAAGCAGTCAATTTGAACCAAAGAACCGGTTATACGTTAGAAGAAATATGAAGGACTTTTGTATTCCGACCTGACCTCAATGCCTTTTGACGGGGACCTTTGCAGAAAACAAAACCAAAAAATATGGAGAACTAGATTATTTTATCAAGGCAATGGTTCTGTAAGAAATTCAATAAAACAAACATTAAATTCAATGGTAAAGATTATGCTCAGTTCAATTTTTTTTTTATTATCCTACACGAAAGGTCTCTGTACAAAATATTATTGTCAAACAAGCAAATATCTAAACCAAAAATGGAAAGAACACGAAAGATGATCATTAATTTAAAAATATTAATGTGTTTTAGAATAAATGTTTTCTTTATCCGTTATATGAAGTGGGTCATAAAGAAAAACAAATATGATGTGGGCACCACATGACTTACTTGTAATCCAAAGAAATTAAACATACAAAAGCACTTCGTTTAAAATTATTTTATTTGAAAGTCACAAACGATATCTCTGTTTCGGTGTATTCCGTTGTTGGAAATTGTTACAGAACATAATCCATACATCTTTTCATTTTAAACAAAAAATATCCTTTCCAAAGCATCACTATTACGTACGAAGATATTTGCATTTTTTTAGTTTTGCGATCCTCTAATCCTCCTTATCACTTCGTCAATTTTGATCAAGATGAGAAGAGCACAACTACACGTCACAAACAATCCGAATCCAAAATTTCAACACTCTCAGGCTACCCAGTTGTTAAGTTTTGCGTACAGGCGATACGACTAAGTTAGCAAAAAATGAGCTCAGAACGGATAATTACGTTGAAATGTGAAAACCGAAAATGTTCAATATTTTATGTGTACTTTATTGTAGCCTTACTATAAAACATATACTAACAGACTGTTACCTAAGGACTCACATAGACCTACCATACACTTTGACTGATTACTACATGACCGTAGCTAGTATATAGTTCGCGTATAACACTACTTAACATATTCGAAAAATTATAATGTAGGACAAACTTGAAATTATTTGCAAAAATGAGCATACTTACGTAAATATGATAAACTGGTGATAAGAATTTTACTGATAAGTCGTTCAATCGCGAAATGCGATTACTATTAGAATAAATACATTTGCTTCGTCCACGACGGCCTCAGCCTCTTTACGATAATAATCTTAATCATAAGGGAATATCTGTTAATGTGTAAGGAAAAAGAATGATTATTTACTGATGGCGATGAAGGATCACTCTCATAAAGGACAATTCATTTCCTCGATTATGTTTATTGTAAATCACATTTTTGCCGACATTAAATCGTCATCCTCGTTGATCAGTGAGTAAGCATCAGCTGATCTTTCATTAGGTCTGCGACGGCCCAGCTGCACACGCTCCACTAAACGTCCAGTTGCAATAAATTTAAGTGAGGGACCAGCGGCTTTTCTTCATAAAGAATGACCAAGCAGTGTGTTCGGAAGAAAACTAAGATTGATTTCAAAATCATCTTAAGGACACTTTCAATTAATTTAGTGCTAAAATATATTAAGTGATGGGCAGTTTTAAAAAAAATAAATAAATAATATCCGTCACTAGTGCGTTCACTAAGCAGATTTCCCAAGTGTGTCATGAATTTACATTCATCTCAAAAAGGATATGTTCAATGAGAACAATATTTAGTATTTGGGCTTCAAATAAAGTGCTTCACAATATAACAGCTTATTGTTAATATGACACGAGTATGGGTGGGGGTTTACTGAAAGCCGAAAACTAATAAATGGTTATATCACCGTTAATAACCAACAGAGTGAAAAACGTACAGAACAACATTTATAGGACATTACATTTGCAATAAGATTGGTTCTATAGAATATTTTGATCTGACGAATAATAACGGAGATATTACGGTTTTTTAAAATCCCTCTGCCATGGGCCAGATTTCAGCGGTTAACGATCTTGATCTTTAGTTTTACATAAAACGTTTAAAAATCGGGTTTGATAACGATCAAATAAAAATTACGACTGCTAGACCTTTGTGAACATATTTGACTTCAGTTATGAACGGATCGATGGACATTTGAGGAAATTTCTCAAAAATCGCGTCATGAGTACGACCTAAATAGCTGATTTCCCCTATGGGAAATCTAATAAAAAAAAAATCATGTCCTCACTAAGATCAAATATTTATTTGTACATATAAAGAACAACGTTTTGTGATGAATCAATTTAATAAAACAAAAATAACAACAGACAAAAATGTGCTACAGAATTCGACGAAGAACTCGCATTAATGGAGATTAATTGCATCACATATTCAACAATGAAGCCATTACTCAGTAAAGTCCTGCATAATATCCTTATCTCGAGAGTGCTTTGGGAACCTAAAGTGAAACGTAGAGCAAAGGGTGGGATATTTAGTTGGCAGAACTTCATCCCTTAACCCTATGTAGCCCACGCACTGGGGTTAACCACTGGACTGAATTAAGATAAGCACGGGGGCCAGTTTAGCACAGGCGAGGGTCCAATATTACATGGGATTAATCAACTAAACACCAGATAAAGGACCAAGAGCAAACCTGGAGGTAATCAACTAACACCAACATACTCCGGAAGTGTGTGATATACAATTTAAATTGTAACAAAAGCACTCATTTATTTATATACAAGGCTAACTTAATTTAAAAACCATTTACTCACTATATTTTAATCCTTGAACACTCTCTGCAATTATAGAGACCACTCGATAATTCAACCCTTTGTTGGTTCTTCAAAAAACGGCGAGTTCCGACAGCTCTGCTAGTGCCTGCGATACTCACTAACTGACTATGGCTGTCAATAATTTCAAAATGTATCAAACTATGTTAATTGGACCCCAATTAGAAAAATGGACAAAAATGGAAAAACATTTGTAGTAAGTAGCGATCTATAAAGTGAATCAGAAATAGCATAAAAAAAATAATCTGACATGTCTTCCTTTTTACTCCTATATATTATCCATTCATGGATTATATATAGTGATTAAGTATATAGGTTAAGTTTATTACTTTATAAGATCTCTATGCTAGTTTATAAGATTATTGTTGTATTGAAATATAGTGATTAAGTATATAGGTTAAAAAACAAAAATAGTATGAATTATATATACTAGTAGTATGTATGCTCCGTATTGTATATAAGATAATTATAATATTAAAAGTGCTTAAGTAAATTGGTAATAATAAATAAGTAAATTGATTGTTAATTTGTACGTACCTTACTGTATATAAGATTATTGTAGTATCAAAATCATTCGTGCACAAATGTTAGTGATAAGCGTAAATATAGTGATAAAGTATATAGGTTAAAAAAAAATAATCACAAGTGCCATAAAGAAATAAACAAAATATACAAAAAAATAAAAAAAAAAAAACACTATTCCATCCAACTTTCACACTTTAAAAGTACATAATAAACATCTATAGTTAAAGGGCGAAATAACCTAGATGTTGATCGCCCATGAACCCGAAACCTAACCTAACGTCAATTATATATATTTTATTTATAAATACAGATTATTATTATTATTATTTATTAACGTCCACTTTTTGCAACTAAGGCTAATTGGGACGGGTTATCTACAGGTTACCACCCTTTTCTATCCAGGGTGGGACTATGGATTTTATTTAATGAATTCCGTCACTAAATAAATTCCTATTGCCCAGGCGAGAATCGAACTCGCCACTTTAAATACAGATTATTATTATTATTATTATTATTATTTATTAACGTCCCCTTTTTGCAACTTAGGCTAATTGGGACGGGTTATCTACAGGTTACCACCCTTTTCTAGCCAGGGTGGGATTTTAGGACGTTATTTAATGAATTTCGTCACTAAATAATTTCCTTTGCCCAGGCAAGAATCGAACTCGCCACTCTAGGTTTACCATATGAGCTAAAGGTCAACGCTTTAACTCGCATGGCTAACCTGAGCCCCAAATACAGATTAAAAATCGTTATTATTACAAACCAGGGCAATTGAAAACGAACTAAAAACAATTTCCTCAGTATAAATAAACTGAAATGTTTGAATTCTATTTGAATCCAACATTTTTTTAACGTGTTTATTCTACGAAAGCCGTCATAAAAAAATTTAAATTTTTATATTATATTATTTATTAACGTCCACTTTAAGCAACTATGGCTAATTGGGACGGGTTATCTACAGGTCACCGCACTTTTCTAGCAAGGGTGGGACTAAGGGTTTTATTTAATGAATTCTGTCACAAAATAAATTCGGGGCTCAGGTTAGCCAAGCGAGTTAAAGCGTTGACCTTTATATCACATGGTAAACCTAGAGTGGCGAGTTCGATTTTTGCCTGGGCAAAGGAAATTATTTAGTGACGAAATTCATTAACTAACGTCCTAAAATCCCACCCTGGCTAGAAAAGGGTGGTAACCTGTAGATAATCCGTCCCAATTAGCCTCAGTTGCAAAAAGTGGACGTTAATAAATAATAATAATAACAAAATAAATTCCTATTGCCCTGGTGAGAATTGAACTTGTCATTCTAGTCTGTCTTAGCTTTCATCCACCCATTCATTGGGGAAACTTTTATATTTGTATCCACTAAGCTACGCCAGGGCTCTGCGAAGGTTACATGTGAATCCCGTTTCCAGCTTATTTCGAAGTCAAAAATATATTCTTCAAGACTTTCGTCGATATATGGTTTCATGAAAAAATGAAAATTTTGCCTCAACAGAGCATGAAGGAACACAGCCTGCCCTTTGGCGGGAGGTCAAGTGGCCAGCTAGACGCATTCCCAGCCGTACTATGGTGGCATTACAGGACAAAGATCCCTACTTCTTAATTCAAGTAGTTACTCAGTGTCTCATAATGCTGAACGGGCACAGAAAGGAGAGATACAAGTCCAATACAGAAACCCAACTAAATAAAATGTAGTGTGCGCCCACTGGCCCAGAGCTCTCGGCACCACTAGCGATTCCAGTAATCGAGCACGCAAGCCACTCGACAAACACAACTATCCTACAACACTTGAGGGTTTGGAGTGGGTAATGTGTAGAATAATAAGAGAGAAGTGGAAAAAACATTTAAAAGTTTATCAATAATTTACAATGTTGTTGGAGATGTTTCGCACGAGGCACTCACTTGTTCTTCTTGATTCTTCTAACCTAGATGAACAGGTTATGTACGCAGTGTTGCCTACTAGCACGCACTCGCTCCCGAATCACTAGTAAATTTTAAAGCGGGGCAGGTGGCAGCTAGACGCAATCGCGAGTTTATGTAACTGTTAAAAGATTAATTGGAAATAGAACGTAGTATAAGAAAATAATTAACGAACTATTGCATGGGTACCGAATAACTTACTAATACTAATCCTAAATTAACTAAACAAAATGTTTTGATTCACTTCACTTAAAATTAGTTCATTTGAAAGTCATACATACAATATCTCTGTTCAAATACATTGGATCAAATAATGCTACCGAACATAGTTTATAGCTTTTTTATGGTAAAAAGAAATGTTCTTATTCAATTGTTTGTACCTCTTAATAGGCACGAATAAATTCGATTTTTTTTTTATTTGCCAGGAAATCACTCCTTGGGATTTACGAAAATTCGAAACATCTCCGTTGCCATACATAGCAACGAAAAATTGTATTGAGCCAATTTTATTGCAAATTAAATGTACTATGTATATTGTTATATACGTTTATTCTCTATCTCGAATATTAATCAAGATATTTGCAGTTTTCAGCCTTCAGAAAACCCCCACTTCCACTCATGTTACATAAACAATACTTTGTTATGTAATAAACTACATTATTCGAAGCTTAAATGCCAGATATTGTTTTCAAAAGACCTTTATTATACGAGATGCAAATATGTTATGGTGACCCCCCCCCCCGCCGCCACCCGTCTTAAGTTCTTGGACTACTAAAATTTGATTGAGATCAAAATTATTCGGATTCATTATAAATTCCAGTACTATATAAAGTGAATAGCTTTCAATAAAATTAATATGTTATATTCTGATATATTTCAGAAATTGTTTTTCTTTCAGGTTAGAGGTATGATTCTGTCTAACTTCTAATTAAGTGTCTAAAAAGTACGTGCTCACACTTTCCGAAAAGTGTAACAAAACTTTCTACAAATGACACTCCATTTTTCAATACCACTCATAATAACGGAGATATTTCGAATTTTCAATTTCCCGCCCCTCCCACGGTCTGATTTCAGTAGTTAACAATCGTGGTATTTAGTACTACGTGAACCACTTACATATTGAGTTTGGAAACGGTCAAACAAAAATTACGACCCATGGTAACAGAGTAAGATGGACATTTTAGGAAGTTTTTCGAAAATTGCGTCATGAATACAAACTCAGTAGCTGATTTCCCTTAAGCCTGCTAAGGCTCGAAATATCCCCGTTATTATTAGCAGGATCGAAAAATGCAGTATCATTTGAAGAAAGTTTCTTTACACTTTTCGGAAAGTGTGAGCAAGTACTTTTTAGACACGTAATTAGAAATGAGACAGAATCATTATTTTCCTACTTTATTCAAGACATTTCATATCTCTACAAGCGAAGAGGAAGGCAGCTGGGCGATAAGAAGTAGATATTTCGCCCCAAGTCTTATCGCATATCCTTGAAGAGTCGGTCAGGGGGAGGGTTCGGTCACAACGTCGTAATTTAGAGTTTTTGCTCTCCGATAACAGTCGAACCCTAATTGACAGTTAGAAAGGGGAGAAGTCCCCTCTGAAGTATACAGACAGTGATAATGAAGTTGGTGTTAATTGCTCAAAGAAAAACTTAACAAAATCTAATTAACTGTTATACATACATTACTACTTATGAACGGCTGATGAGAATCAACATGGTGTAGGACAAAATAGTTACTTTTTTAATAATGAAGGAAAATCGGCGAACCGTGTAGAGAAACACTAATACCACATGTTATTCAAGTTACATATTAAACTTCACAAGAGCATTTCATAAGATTTATATTTTACGGGTATTATCTTTATGAGGAATTCAGACAGCAATAAGTTTCTCAGTCACCCATATACACGGTGCACGTATATGCGAGCCAAAATTGAAATATCTTTTAAACTGTTAGAGATATAACAAAATTGCAAAGGACAAAAGTTGTAGCTCTCGTCGAGACCTTTCAGATCCGCCATTCATTAATCCCAACAAATTTAGTTCTAACTATTAAACGCGCGCTCAAGTGTAGACGTTTCCTATTTGCCACACATTTTTTAAATCTACTCAAAAAAAAACCTGTGTATTTCTGTTTTTATGTTTCGCTTAGTACTTAGCGATAAAATGGTAGACAAAGTCGTACCTATACGTAATTTTTGAACATAATGTGTAAATCATTTATGAAAGAAATGCAATATTTAAAATTACCTTTTTTTGTACTTAGTGGACAATAATAATAAAGAAACTTTTTATTTATTGATGGTTATGCCATCCTCATATTACTTCAAAAGACTCCATACTTCAAATTTCTTCATGTTCCATTATTGTTGAAATAACCATAAAAATAATATTTTTTTTTTCCTTGGCTTTGACTATCATTAGAAATTTACATAAGTGGATGTATAACAATGAATTACACAAAAAAGATAAATATTTACATAAAAAATTCTCGATTTATTCATGAAATCTCTGAAAGTAGTTGCTAGAGCACTTTGAAAATTTGGAAAGTAAAATATTTTTTTATTATTATTATTATATTGAATTTGTGGATCAAACTGCAATAAGTATGTTTGGGGGTGATAGACATTGAATCTGCAGTTGTGACATTGAACACAGGTACGACTTAGGCTGACATTTTATCACTAAATACTAAGCGAAACAAAAAATACACGTGTTTTTATTTTTTGAGTAGTTTTCAAAAATGTATTAAAAATGTCGAAGAGAAAACGCAGACTTTCGAGCACGGGCTTAGTAATTGAAACTAAAGTTTTAAAAATAAATTACATATTTGAAAGGTCTCGATGAGTCCTACAACTTAGGTCCATCGAATTTTGTAATATCCCAAACGTTTTAAAAGATATTTCAATTTCACATGTACGGGACACTCTGTATAACAGAAATCAAACAATTCACGACGCATCAGTTGCAGTTGAAAGATATATTTTAAGGAGTTCCAAGAAGGTTGATAAACCTTACGAATAACCAATCCCAATAGTTTTATGAAAATGAGATTCCAATGCGAACTTGACTCCAAAGGAATAGATGCATGAATCAAATTTTTAAAGAAAGATGATATTATTAATGTTGGGACGCTCATTCAATTATGAACAGATCGGTAGAAGGTCAGTTCGTAGAAGCACTTACATTCCTTCTATTATACGTTTTTACTATTTATTCTGTCGCCTTATTCTGAGTTTACATCACTACCTAGCATACATAATCTAAACCTCCTTTCGTTCAGAAAGGCACGTCAAGACTGACTTAAAAAGTCCTTCACCCAGGGGCTCCGAACTAAGCAGCTCTCCACAAACTGGCACAACAAGCTTGTGATCTCATCTTACCACATATTATTTATTTATATGTATAAAAAAACCAATGGGTATAAGGGGAGGTGGGAGTTACTGAAGGCAGTACGAGACAAACAAGACCAAATTAGGAATAACTCGCTTAATACTTGAGTAACGAAAAAATTGCATAGAACAATTGTAGACCATCAATAGTTTAACAAGATTAGTTTTACAACATTTTATTATTCGACTCAGAATAACGAATACATTTTGAATTATCGAGCGCTCCCCCCTCCTCCCATACACCACCAATATTCCAAGACCGATTTCCGTCAATACAAAATATGATCTTTAGTATTGACTAAAACGGTTAAATATCGACGACTGTATACAAGTAAACATTTTCCGGCTAAGAACGAAAAATCTAAATGGATGACGTCATCACACAAAGTAAAAGTTATAATAGCAACAGTATTTTGAATTTTCGAGTCTCTCTCCACCTCTAAACTCCCACTATTTCAGGTCTGGCCAGCCAATGACAAATATCATCTTAGCATTGATTGAAACAGTTAAATATCGAGTATGGTATAGATCAAGTTAACATCTTCGAAACAAGAGCGTAAAATCGTAACTGATGACGTCACCACGCAATGATTTTGTAAGAAGTTCGCATAATAAATGTCTCTTGAAAACCATATTTGGTATTAAAGCTTAGAATAAAGCGGCACATGATATAACAGCTTATTTTTAATAGGACATAAGTAGGAGTGGGGGTTTATTGAAGGCTGAAAACTAAAAAATCTATGTATCTCGGTTAATATAGAGAAAATATGTATACAACAATTTTTATAGGAAATTAAATTTTCTATTACATTCGTCCTACACAGTTTTTCGATCCAACATATAATAACGAAGCTATTTCAAATTTACGAAATTTCTCCCCTCTAACCCCCCCCCCATCCTCTCGCCACAACCCAACTCCAGTCATTACGAACTTAATCTTCCTTTTTACATAAAACGTTTATATATCGATTAAACAAAATTTTGGACAGCTAGAGCGCTAAAAGACAAATATATATACAATTTTGAACGGTCCTAATTTTCGTCGTCTGGAGGTAGGATCGATGGACATTTGAGGAAATGTTTCGAAACTTGCGTCATGAGTACGACCTCAATAGTTGATTTACCTTAAGCGAAATCTGCTAAAAATGATCCTCGAGAAATCGGTTAAAATTCGATTAAGAGAAAAATGTATTAGTCATCAATTGTTCAAAGTAACTTCTTCAAAAATGTTGAGCCAGTAACATTTTTCGAGCCCATGAAAAACGGATATATATATATATATATATATATGTGTGTGTGTGTGTGTTAGTTTATGTTTAAATTCACTAAGTCTCCAATTCCGATTCTTTCTGCGGCCTTTACCGAAGTTAACCTCGAGTTTTACATAAAACAGCATTATATTGAGGTTGATATGGTTGGAAAAGAACGCGAACACCCTCAAGTATATAATGTTCATATTCGTGAATCCCAGAATATAGAGTTACCAGTCCTCCTAGTCCGATTTCTGCCATTAAAAAGCTTTAGTTTTAGATATTAAGTTTCAGGGTATCAAAATTTGTAATGGTCGAACATAATATGGTATATGGTATAAAATAGTGCTAACAATCAAATTTATGTTCATGTGCGTGGTCAAATATATTTATTGCATCTACAGGTAACAACTGATTGATCAGTTTTTTTAGCAGGTATACCTGATTTCCATGAGAGAGAACAAGGGAATAAGAGGGTCTCAAGGACAGCCAGTGGTTTCTCCTTGCCTTCTGCATCAGATCACTCAGCAATAAAGGCACGGTGAGGGAAATTCCATTCACGCCAATAATGGCAGGAGTGGAGAAAATTCCACTCGAAGCCCGAGGTGTTAGATAGCCATCCCTCGGTAGCCTGCATAAGCCGACTAATGATGGGCATTAGCCAGTATGAGTATGCAGAGCACAACTTTAATCTACCCTCCAGGCTTGCCCCACTTGAATGTTGTAAATGAAAATTTAGACAAGGGGAGGATGGATTGGATATATATATATATATATAAAACTGCAGAGTAAATTCACATTGCTGTAAATGACCCACAAAAAACAAAACATTAAAAGATTAATCAAATTCATCTCTAAACTAGTTATCTATAAAATTTTTAAACTACAGTATAAACAAAATGGCAAGGATCTCGGCCCATAATAGCATTAAGCTTATCACTTGGCCCTTCGTGGGCTGCTGAGCCAAAGATTTTCATTTCACAGTATGAACAGGCTTGAGTATGAAGCTATGAATAATGGCATTCCCCTTGACAGCCCTTGAAATTGCAATGATAAAACGGGTTGAAAACCTGCTCTTACAAAAATGCTTAAAATGTACATTTCTGTTTGAGGGATCAATGACAGTCTGAATATACAAATAAGAGATATGAAAACATAAATTACATTTCATTAAATTAATTTGTGAACTAAATAATTAGCATGGTTTTAACTAGAAAAATGAATCGAAGAAGTTTATAAATAATTATTGATAGGCAACAAGGAATTCATTAACTCTTTAATTTACAATAAGCAAACATATTCTTGAGTTCCTGAAATAATATAAGTTAATTATCATCATTAGATAGAGTTAATTAAAAGTGTATTTTATTTGTGTTGCTGAATCCTATATAAGAAAATTCATCTCTCGGTATGGATGTTCCAAAAATCGACAGAAACATAAAAAATAATTTTAAAAGATACTTTAAATGGATCACCAGAAATATATTATCAATATCCCTTATTTTATCTCTGATCACACTATTTCTGATCTTATCGATTTAATTAAGCAATTATGAAAAAGTTATACAACAGAAATAGCCTTCCTAGTTAAACTCAGAAACAGTATTTTGGAAGGACAAATAGAATTTACCCATATCATGCTGCTCTCCTTTAAACCAAGTGATCTTTAATTTTGTATTTTTTAAATAAAACATTTATATTCGATGAAGGTAACCACAATACAAACACATCTTTAATCAATCATTAATATCTGAAGTTCATTTAAAATATTTGCAGGCTTCACACAAGAATTAAAAAATAGCATCATTTCACATGCCCCACTATCAACGCAAAGCAAGGATACTTGTATTATATGACTTAAAGATATCTATTCTGATTAATGTATTATCTGAGTAAAACTTGTTGAAACAACTATAAAGGTTGTAATAACTTAACCAACCCAAAGCCTTACAGTTGTTGACTATCAGACCAATTGTCAAGTTTGACAGTAAATTTTTAAGATAATAAACACATGTACAATTGCACTAGACATAGCACTTAACTTAAATGATTTTATTTGTTATCCAAATGAATTCACTTTGAAAATTGGAATTTGTTTAGAAAAACAATACTATTCATGTTTCATTAATGAAGAAGTCTAACCTGATAATTATCACATCTTAGTTTATATTAAGAATCACAATAAGAAATATTGTAACATCACAAAACATGTACAAAATAATATTTCTAAGGTATTAAAAATTATGAATTTTAATAGGCGCGTCATCTTACTTATAATTAAACAACTAATTAACGTTTGGTATGGAAACATAAGTTTAAATAATTTATGCAAATAAAAGACTCACCGGAGTGAAACCTCTCAGAAAAGCTGACTTTTGAAATAAAGTATGATAATGAATCAACAGGTACCGAAATACTGGACAAACTGATACGAAAGTGACGAGACAGAGATCAGAATCAAACTAAAGCCTCAAGCTCCAAACAGCTGGTGAAGCAGACTGATTGGTTTGCTCTCTAGCCACTAGGCAGCGCAGCCAACCTCACAGCCCGCGCTAAAAATACGATGCTAGCGCCTCTATCGAACATTTAATGAACTATAAGTTTCATTACTCTGAAAAAACTAGTATCAGTTAAACCAGAGATACCTAATAAGGGGAATTCCATAATAATGGAGAGAGGAGGGGTAGAAAAAATATAAATAAATGGTTGCGTGTGTGTATATATATTCTTCATAGAATTATTGCAAGGGTCACTAATAAAAAACATTTTATTGATATTGCCCTACATGTTTCGTGGCTTACATACCACCTCTTCATAGGATATCCCTTTTCAGAAAAATTATAACATTAATTTGAAAATTAATTTCGTTAATTAAAAAAATAATAACAATAATTTAAAAAATAATAACAATAATTAATAACATTAATTTAACAAACCCCTATGACTAAAAAAATCCAAATATCTTGGCTAATATTCTATTAGAGAGAACATGTATATAAAAACATTTATACACAATGACATTTATAGATTGGTTCTATATACTTTTTCGATTCAACATATAATAACGGAGATATTTAGAATTTTCGAAATTTCCCCACTCTCACACCCCCCCCCCTTTAACCCGTCCTATTTCAGCCGTTAAAGAAGTTGATCTTTCTTTTTACATGCAACAATATATATATATATATATACTAGTGGACCCGACAAACGTTGTCCTGCATGATATGTCAAGCGATTAGGATATTAAATTTAATAATATTAAGTTTAAAATAAAAGCTACTTTACTACATCTCGTTTATACATTGTTATACGACAAAAGTGAAAATAACAAAAGTTTCCCTAAATAACAACATAAACAACTTTTAACCTGTGCATATTTGCCGAAAAAATCAATAGGAAACAAAATATCTCTATTTTTAATTTTAGGCCTTCCTTACGACCCCCACTCCTGCTCCATCTGCCGAGCTGATTTGTGACGCTATACCATCCTCGGCGTCACCCAAACGCGTACAACAAAATTCATTCAAATTGGTCCAGCCGTTTAGGAGGAGTTCAGTGACATACACACGTACAGTAGAATTATATTTACAAAGATATATATATTTGGTTAAATTTCAGACGCTTCCCGTCGGGAGGTTATTAAAATTGACTGAAAGATTTCTTATTACCGTTTGCATTTATTCACTTAGTATTTTGTTACGAGTATGTAGATTTATCTATTGTTAAACTTCACGAGAAAAATCTGTTTAGTTTACACAACCCCTGCGTGACCGACCTTTTTGTCTGACTGGTCATTAATACTATAGCATTTGTAATTTTATACTTTTTGTGAACAATAACTCCACTACTATCCAGTTATTTTCCAGGCGTAGTTTACCTCTTACTACCATGTATTTCGCATTTTCTTGGTTTACTTGGAAGCATGTCTGTTTTGCAGCTGATATCTTTGAACTTGCGAGAGACAGAATATCTTTATTGCTTCCAAGGATAGCTACATCATCTGCATATGTGAGCAATTTATGCAACAACCTATGCGAACTACATTTACTCCCCCTTTCGCCTTAGATGCTTCACGCCTATTCAAATATACGCATGTATAGTTCTTGTGTACCTTTAGCATACTCTATAATTAAGCATTTCAGATTAAAAATTTAAAAAAAATAAAAAGGAAGATTAAGTTCGATATTGACATATTTGACCAGGAGGACTTTTAGAGGAGGAAATAAAAAACTTAAAATATCTCTGTTAACATAAATCACTTAGAAAAATATTAAATATAATTCTAAGCTTAGAAAAAGATTTATTGTCTTCATCGTACCGTGACTATGTATATTTATGTGTATAATTAAAAATAGACACGAAATGATGTCATAAATTAATGAACTAAGCTCTAGAGCAGCCATAGGTACTCAAAATGTGCTCCCCGGAACTCTAGGATTCCGTGAAACCCCTGTGGTGGCACCCCAAGAATTTAGAAAAAATAATCATAACACCTCTCTCATCGACTGTTCCACAATACACTCGGGTGGCACTTAGAAGCTATGTAATGAATTCATGTATTCATAATCCCTTTTTACCTAACTTGCAAAAGCCCCAAAGTATATCCAACGGGATATATGAATCTTTTTTAGAAAAGGCATCAGAAACGAGTATGTTCGTTTTTAGTCCAGAATCCGTGATAAATATCCAATGCTTGTCAAAATGGCCCTGAATGTTTTTATCCTGACCCAACAACATACTTGTGAGAAAGAGAATTGTCATTCTCAACCTATGCAGCCACAAAACAAAAAAATCCGTCACGCAGGGGCTGCGTTAACTTAGCAGATTTCCCACGAGCGCTACGTATTTGCATTTATTTAAAAACTTAATAGTACATTGAGAACAATATTTGGTATTTAACATTCAAATAAAGTGCTTCATAACATAATAGAATATTGTTAATATGAGATAAGTAGGAGTGGGGCTTTACTGAAGACCGAAAACTAAAAAATGCAAATATCTCAGTTAATAATCAAGATAGTGAAGAAAAGTGCATAACAACATTTATAGAACATTACATTTGCAATAAGATTGTTTCTACACAATTTTTCAATCCGACGCACATTAACGGAGATTTAAGAATTCTCGAAATTTTCCCTCTCTAACCCCCCCCCCTCCTAGTCCGATTTCAGCCATTAACGAACTTGGTCTTTCTTTTTGTATAAAACGATTATATATCAAGTTTGGTAACGATCAAACAAAAATTGCGACCTGATAAGACTGGACGCCGAACCTGATTTGAGACATCTCTCTTCTATCAAACCTGATATCAACCTATTGATGAAAAATTAAAAAAAACAGTTTCATACCTCCCACTAGATTGTTTTTTTTTATCTCTTCTATTATTATATTTTTCATGTAATACGTAACTGTTACAATGTAGTCGTATTATGATTATTAATAAAGAATGCACATAAAGACATTTTTGTTTTATTCTAAGGTTCCGTCAAGTATTTTGCTTTCCAAAAGGGTTCCTTCCTCAAAAAAGTTTGAGAACCGTTGCTCTTGAGACTTCAATTTTTTTTCCATCTATACCCCATATTCAATTTAAACCAGTAGGAGAGTATAAAACATCGGGGGAGCAAAATAAAACATTATTTTTACATCTGTTTTATATATATATATATATATATATATATATATATATATATATATATATATATATACTAGCTGAGATACCCGGCTTCGCTCGGGAATTCATTTGGGGCTGAATGTTGGTGGTATATTTTTGGCAAGGCTTTACTTTGCACAATATTATGGCATTTACCCGTCCCAGTGTTTAGGGTTAACACCCGTCGTTTATGTGGATTTGTTAATAATAAAATTATTTTTTTATGCAAGACTTCACTGTTATGCATATTGTCATATTTCCCGTTTCCTGTGGATTATGCATAGATTTGAATTATTAATGAGAAAATATTGACATACATTTGAATAATTTTTTTCATTTGAGGTACCTGGTAGTTCATATTGAAAAGAAGTGTTGAGAAAATTTCTCTAAATAACAAATTAAACAACTTTTGTTATTTGCATAATTGCCGAAACCCCAATAGGAAATCACTATTTTAATTTCAGGCCTCCCTTACAACTCCCACTCCTGCCCGTCCCTAGAAATGCTAGGATGGCCTATTATAAGGAAGCCGTTAATGCTAATTCACATACCGAGTTTGGTTTAGTTCGGTTGAGTCTTTTGTGCCAAATAAATTTGTGGACTCCCGCTGTAGGTTTTAGCGTATATCTCGTTTATAATTCGGTATACGAAAAAAGTGTATATAACAAAAGTTACTCTAAATTACAAAATAAACACCTTTTGTTATGTGCATGTTTGTCGAAAAACCAATAGGAAACGAAATATCGCTATTTTTAATTTCAGACCTCTCTTATAACCCCCACTCTTGTTTGTCTCAGAGAATTTTAATATAGCCTAAAGTCTAAGTTGGGCTAGTAGTAATATACATACGAAGTTTCATAAAATTCGGTTCAGCCGTTTATGCGTGAAAAGGTAACAAACAAACAGACACGAAAGAAACAAAATGCATTTATGGTGTCTATGACATGTGAAACGAAAAGTTATCGTGAAATTTCGCGAAAAAAATCAATGTACAGACAGAGGTTACAATTTTATATATATATATATAAAGAGTACTAACAAATTAATTTATTTCAATGGTTTTACATATTTCCTCTAACTTGAATATTAACCGTTATTTATATTTTTTTTTTTTCAGCATAAGGTAACTTGGCTTCTTGTCATGCGTTTACACTTAAAGCCAACTGAATTAATAAACATCTCCTATCCAGTTAATATTCATTTCCATTTTACATAGGATTTTTAATATGGGACAAATAGTGAATTGGATGAGATGACGTTATTAGCGGACTTTTTTTATTTTTTTCAAATAACCACGACGTTTTCATTTATCAAGAAAATTGATCCATCTTTTTGCTTGCTTATATGACTTGTGATCACGGAAATTATTCACTTTGACCCACCGTGAATCGATTTTGACAGTTTCGGCTTGAAGTTGGTACATATTTAGTATCTCGTAAATCTCAGAAAGGGCTAGCTTAAAAATGTTTGAATTTCATTTCTTTGGATTGTAAGGTCTAGTTGTGTAATTCCCCTTTTGATCAAAATCGACTGGGGAGGGGGTGGTTAGAGGATGTCAAAAATTAAAACTTCTCCATACGTGTTCAGAGATTCAAATATTTGCATTTTTGTCTATCGCAAAATGTTCTATAAATTATGTTCGATGTATTTGAATGAGGATATCTTATATTACTTTTAAAAGAAATAATTTTAAATAAAATGCAACCAAAAAGTTAGTTCATTTAATCTACAAATACTCGACATCAGATTTTTTAAAAACTTAACTACTCACTATACTATCTATATAGTTTTAAAGGGGGGGGGACTCACTTATTTAATTTTTTTGAATAATATTCCCTAAAAGAATAAAATTGACAATTGATTACAAATGCCAGAATATTGGAGAAGTGATTACATTAAAAAAAATCGTGTGCGGTGTTTAATAGTAATATTTAAAATTACAGGTTGGAAACAATGAATAAATAATACATCCGTTAATAGAGCTCTGACAGGTGAATTTATTTGAAAGCAAGTGACAGTTGGAAGACAGAGGCGCTCTTGAAGTTAGCGGATTTGAGATTAACTATATTCATTCCTGGAACTGTTTTGAAGTTGTTTAACGTCGTATCTTATGTTATTCAGTTGATCTCATTAAAACATTTATATTGTTTTTCTACAAGGTGAAGGATTTTGTTGGCGAAGTGATTTCAATGGAGGTTGTTTAATTCAATTTATTCAAAATGTGGTGAATCGATGACACCTGCTTGTTATCGTGATAAGGACCTACTTATAAAATTAAATTTTTGTTTTTGCTTCTTGGGACATTTCTGCTCAAAAATATTTTTTGCCTTGTATCACCTTTAAATTTATTTATTGCACAGGTAAGTGACTAGCAATTATGTAGACAATTATAACAATTTCTAATTTTCTTTTGTTCTTGAAGTCCTTGGAATGAAGCCAAATACTTGACCGTTTAATTTATGGCACTGCAATATTTTAACAGTTGATTTAATTTATCCGATTTGTTTTTGTATTATTTTGATTGCCTCCCCAAGACCGTAAAGGAAAGTAAGAAATTATTTCATATTTTTTTTATTTTCTTGAGATGATTCACAACCATGTTTTTGTAATTTTCCCTTGCCTGTGATTAGAAATTCTTCCAGTTCATAGATGGTTCCACTTCCTAAATCATTTTACTTATTTGCAGTAATAATCCCTTCTTTAGAGTGAATTAATCTCACTACAAATGGAAAAATGGTCTAAAGTTACTGTCATATCGGAAAGTAAAATGTCATCTAAATATAATGTAAAATATAAATAGTCTCCTTAGGTGTTTATGTTAATAAGTAATTTAAAGATATGGATCTAGTGTAAGATCAACCTTAGATATAAGGTACTCGGGCAAAACAAAGTTTATTTTAGTTGAGGATGGAAATTATTCTGTGGAAAAAGTTTGGCTACTGAATGTACTTGATAAATGAGTGATAATCAGTTGATCTCATATTTTGAATATTTCAGATTCTTACCTTTTTAAAGTGACTTGTTAGAAAAAACAATTTTGTTTAATGTTTTAGAATTCTCTTATATACTTATTTATAGGAAAATGGTTTGATGAATAAGTTCCTACAGATTCTTTTCAGGGAGACCAAGTTCTTTTTTTAAAATATTTTTAATAGGCTCAAGATTTTCTCAATGTAGTAGTAAATTTACCTGAGGAGATATCAGTTATTTAGGTTGTATCATATACAATTTTCGTGTGATATTGTGAATTAATGATTCTTGTGAAGGAAACAATCATGACTTAAATTGCATTGGATAAAATATAAATGTTTAAATATTATGTATTATGAGTCAGATAATTTATATAACCAATCTTGTTGCAAATTTAATTCTTTACAGTTTTTTTTTTTTTTTTTTTACTTTGTAGCTCTTTATAAACTCTCCACTCCTACTCATGTCACATTAAACGAGACTAATATGTCATGTAACGTCTTATTTTAAGCCTAAAAACTGCATCAGGCCTTTAGTACAAGGGAGATGCAAGGATATTAAATTTCTGTGTGGCTAACCAATTCTATTAATTCAATAGAAAAATGTTATATAGCCACTCTTTTTGATAATGTTGCATACTACAATTGTTCTCCTTCCCTGTCATTTAGTAAACTCCTTTTTGTAAAGAATCTCAAGTCCATTTTAAATTTCAAATACCTGTATTATAAGGAGTTAAACTAAAATAAGTGATATATTCAAGATCAAATTCTTGATTTCAACGGTCCTTGTTTTTTAAAACTACTTATAATTTAAAACTCCTTTAAGTGTCAGAAACAGATGTTTTAATCTACAGTTTCTTATAATTGGTTTTATACAGTAGAACGTTTTCTGCACTGATAAAAGTTATCTGTAGAATCCTTGATCAAATGAGTTAGGTTTGTGAGGACTATAATGTTACATACTACGATTGTTCTCCTCCCCTGCCAGTAACTCCTTTTTGTCAAGCATCTCAAGTCCATTTTAAGTTTCAAGTCTTATTTACTTAGAGTATTTAGAATGGAACAAATAGAAATTAAAATGTCCAGTTGACATCATCTCTGATGGTATGGCACACTATGACAACATCGTGTGTCATTTCTGCATGTGTGTGGGATCATCTTAGTTTGCACAGCTGGTTTTTGAACATTTAGTTTATACTATTATATCACTTTTAATATCATTTACATCTTAAATTTCAATTATCGTTTACGAATACAATATGCAGGTGGCATAGCCTGTGCTAGTATGACACATTGATGATGTTTTTTGGATGCCAGTCCTAGTTTAAACAGTCCTTGCATGACATTCGAATTGTAATTAAAAGGGACACTTTAACCATCAATAATGAATATTACTGTTGGCAAATATCTAAGTTTTGGTTCTGTTTTTTAGGAAAAGTTGAAATGTTCTAAAGACCTGCCATTAAAGAATAATTTGATTTTAAAATAATGTAAGTAATCTTGGCTCATCTGTATAATGAATTACTAGAAATGCTTCTGCATGCGCATGTTCTGTAAAGTTAATATATATTTTTCTGCATGAGATGTTGCTTTTAAATTTCAAATACCTGTATTTATAAGGAGTTAACATAAAATAAGTGATATATTCAAGACCAAATTCTTGATTTCAACAGTCATAGTTTCTTAAAACTACTTATAATTTAAAGCTCATTTAAGAAACAGATATTTTAATCTACAGTTTCTTATAATTGGTATTCATACTGTGTAGCATTTTCTGCACTGATAAAAGTTATGTCTAGAATCCTTGGTAAAAGGAGTTAGGTCTGGTTTTCCAACTCTGGATCATATGTATCAATTACTAAATAAATTTCCATTTTCATTGGGATATTAACTGACACTTAATTTCACAAAGAACATTAAGACCTAGACTTTTACATATTTGAGTACCAAGAACCCTTATTTTTTTTTTTAATTTTTAATTCTATTATTTGATTCAAACCTTCCTTCTCGATAGCATAGTCTTTACAATGACTCAATGAAAGTATTTATCAAACTTAAAATAGGAAAATTCATAAATTATGAAAATTTGGAAAACAGTTTGAGGCTGATTGAACTCATTTTATCCCCCTTGACTTCTCACAATATTTCTGCTCACGGAAACACACTATAATTCATTTTTGTATGTCCCTGACAAAAACCCTTATATACTACCTTAACCGAATGCATCAATCAAATATATCTTCATCACAATTAGATGTTAATTCACAAAACGTTGCATCTATTTGTACCATTTATATGCATGACCTTTTGGCATAGATACAAGATTTATCTAACCTTTAATATTACCTTCATCATTTGAAAGAACTTGTTGAATACTCTATAAAAATACTTGTTCGAGTCCTCAAGTTGGTGGATGTATGGTTTTAATTTTTGAGAAACCACATTTATTTTGTTCACAATTTCTGATATCTTTTTGGTATATTCTTCATTTATGCTGCCGTTACAGTAAATTAAATATCTTGGACGTGACCAACCATTTTGTACAATTTGAAAGCAGGAGGTATTTCCAAAGAATTTATAAACATTTTAACTGATGTTTAGTATAGGAGAGATAATTTTCCTCTCTTCCCTCCCACCTTTCTGTCCTTCTCTCCTATTTAGCAATACAATCCAACATGCGAATATAACCTTTTGTTTGTTTTTTTTTCCCTTTTTTTTTTTTTTTTTTTGTTTATTGTATTATTTTTCCCAAAGAAAGTATGGAGATGCTGTTCTCTTTTTGAAATGTTAATAAAACGGACCCTTCAATAAAGGTTTTGGTGAGTTTAATTTGAAAATTTTAGTTTTAGTTGTTATGTTAATCTTAATTCATTGAAGCAAATAATTTTGGCATATTTATTAATTCTTGTCCCTCTTATCCCCTATGGAGTGCAGGATCTAACAGGTAGCAAGATTAACTAATATTATTAGGTGAATCAAATATAAACGATACTTTTTTTTTTTTTTAAATTTATTTTAATTTTAAACGCAAAACATAATATAGCTTATTTTTCTACATAATCCCCTGACTTGGAAACACATTTTTCCCAACGGATTGGTAGCTTTCCAATTCCTTCCATGTAGAAAGATGCAGGTCGTGTCTGCAGCCAATTGTGCAATAGGCTTCAGCCTCACCATCACTGTCGAATCTTTCGCCTCCTAAAGCTTCCTTGAGAGGGCCAAACACATGAAAGCCACAGGGTGACAGGTCTGGACTGTAAGGAGGGTGTTCCATTGTCTCCCACCCCAGTTGCTCCAATTTTTCCCTAGTCATGGCTGCTGTATGGGGGCGAGCATAGTCATGGAGAAGAACCACTTCTCTGATCGGATCTTTTGCGGCGATATGGAAGTCGGATTTTCAACACGATCACGACCCCCCACAAACTGTTTATGGCATGCAAACACTCTGGCTCGCGAAAGTGTCTTTTCCCCGAACTGTGCAGTCAATCTCCTCAAGATTTCGGCCGGTTTTACACCTTCTGCGGCGAGATACTTAAGTACGACACGTTGCGCAGTCGACGGGGATACCTCTTCCTCCAACATCGTCACGGTGGACACCGAGACGATCGAGGTGGCGAGATCACGTGCTTCCCGTACTCCTGACTAACCTACCCAACAACAAAAAAGGCGGGAACGTTCTCCCACCACTACTGTGCCCGAAAGGCGAAAAGTCTCGTTTATATTTGATTCACCCACGTACATCGTCATTATCATCACCATGGTCTGAAGGTTGAGTTTACTGTTTCAACCAATGGGCCCTTTCAGAAAGTGCTCTTTTCATATTAATATACCCACAAAAATCAATGAGATGTTTGATGTCTTCAAAATTGATTTTCTAGGCCTCCCTCTTTCCACATGCTAAAAATGTTAACACCTCCACTAGGTTTTAAATATTTATTTCAAGGGCTAGTTTTCAAGGGCCTGACTCATCTCCAGTTCTCTTTATAAATTGGCGATGTGTGCTCCCTCCTGCTTCTGAGTGGTCTGTTATTATTACTAATTCTTTTTTGTATCATTGTCTAAGGAATGGATATCGTTATTTTAGTCTTCGTTTTGTCAGCCCTTTTCCTCCAAACCCTCATTGTTTAATTTTTTTTTATTTATTAATATTTTTTTAAATATTTTGTTGGTTTATTTTTTCAATTGTTTTATTATTAATTATATTAAGTTTTATTTATTTATTTATGTTTAATTTAAATTATTTATATTATGTTTTTTTGCCTTTTTTTTAATGATTCATTTGTTTTTAAAGTGATGAGTTACTACACCTGTAGTAGTTAATGCCAGAAAATATCGCAGTACATTGGACAAGTATAGTACAGCTTTGCATATGCGATGACAACAAAAAGTGAAACAATCCCTTATAGCCTTAATTCTAGTAAAAAGGCATTGTCTCCTTCTCCTATTAGTAGGAGTATAGAAGAGCTAAAAAATTTTGGGCTTAATGATTCATTTAAAACTTTCAAATTGGATGATCTGAGTAAATCAGCAATTGAAAGGAAGTCGTATGAAGACCTTTTAGACAGATGCCTTGAGCAAGAAAGGCTTTTAAGTTTTGACGAAAATATTAAAGAAGAAGCTGACAAACTTGTAAAAGAATTAGAAAATGCCTCTGATTCTGATTCCTCTACCATGTCTCAGGTATGTATTTTTGTTTTTAATACAAATTAAATCAAGCTTTTTGGTTATTGGGATTGGGGGTAGACCTCTGATAATGGGGATTATCCTCATCTAGAAAAATGTTATTAGTCATTATTTTCTGCAGCAAATTGTGAGCCTTAGATAGTTAGACCTACTATCTCTTCAGTCTCTGATGTAAAATATATTATACTGCTGTGATAGCTATTTTGGAGATTGTCATTTAATCAAGACTTATGACAACTTGAATATTGTGCTCTCTATACCAGTGCTTGGTATAATTGATTGAATTTGATAAGCCAATAAGTTCAGTCTCCACTGATAGCTATAACAGTATAAAAGTATATTTAATGTCTCGATAAAAAGAGAGATAGTTGACCTAGCATTCATTTTGTATTTACTGCAGACAGGAAAAAAGTCAAAAATATCTTTAAAATTTCAAATAATTAGGTATTGTTAAATAAAAATGTGAAACAAGAAACAAATGGACAAAATTAGGAATGTTAAACAAAAACAGGACCGGTATATCTGGTAAGCAATGAATGCGTTAATTAAATTCTTTCAGATGTAACTTTAATTTATTATTAATTTTATTACTATTACTTTAATTTACTCTTATATTGGATTGTAACACAAGTTTGTAGCATTTATCAACATTTCAATTTAATCCTCTCTGTTTTTATTAAATAATGTTTACTTTGTCAATTGTGTTTATATATTCTAAAAAAAAAACGCTTAACATATCTCATACCAGTGTCTCAAATCATTTGGATATTTTTCTTGAAGTGATATATCACACTCACAATTTGACGGAAAGAATTTATTGCATTTATTTATTGACCTATTTTAAAAGAGGTTAATAACTGGGGATGAAAAGTGGGTCCTGTAAAATAACATTGTGAGGAAAAAGTCCTGGACTTTTTTAGTGACCCACTGTTAACGATTCCAAAAGCAGGATTACATCCAAAAAAGGTTATGCTGTGCATTTGGTGGGATTGTAAAGGTGTCCTTTATTCTGAGGTCCTCCCAGCCAATCAGATCATTAATTCTGCAGTATACCGTGCCCATTTGGAACAATTAAAGGCAGTGGTTGATCAAAACCGTTCAGCATTGGCTAATCGCAAAGGCATAGTTTTCCATCACGATAACACCCATCCTCACGTGTCTTTGCATACCTGGCAGAAATTATTGGAGTTTGCTGGGATATGGCTTTCCCCCATCATATTCACCAGACCTTGCCCCAACTGATTTCCACTTATTTCGTGCCCTTCAAAACTCTCTTAATTGGAAACACTTTAATGTGCTCGAGGACTGCAAAATGCACATAGAGGAGCTCATTGTGCAAAAATCTGATAAGTTCTGAGAGGATGGAATTAAAAAATTACTTGAAAAATAGCAACATGTAATAGATCAAAATGTGCCATATATAATTGATTAAAATTATTTACAAGAATCGGAAGATTTTATTGAAATCACCTGTAAAAAGCGCTACAAACTTATTTTAAAACCCAATATATTCACACACACTTATTTGTACACACACACACACACACACACACACATATATATATATATATATATATATATATATATATATATATATATATACATATACATACACACACTCATAAATATAGGGACAGTTATTTATTATGTATGCATCACTGAATCTTAATTTGTGTGTTGTGTGCATTTAGTGCTCATGGATTTAAGCATATCTTTCTTTTTTTACTTATCTGTAAGTACCGTAAATTTTACTTTGTACTGCATGTTTTTGTTTCAATATTTCTGTTTCAAGCATATTATCTGAATAGATTTGGACCTGAAGCACACTTTAATAAATGTCATTCAAAATGTTTTTTTTTTTAAATATTAGCATGATAATTGAATGAAAATTACTCATAACTGTTTTGTTTTAATTTTATTAATTAATTATTTCTCTTTTTCGTTGCTTGTTATTAATATCTGAGATCGCAAATACTAAAGCCATCTATCTCACCTCACATGAGAATTAGTAGCTTTTGTAGTTTTTTATTTATTTAGATAACATTTATGTTTGGTATAATTTAAAGGAGGGTAAAAGGAATGGACAGACGAATGGTTCCAGGATTAGGGCCATTGCACACAGGGAGAAGTTGTAATTTGCCAGATTTTATTTCATAACTCTCAGGAAAAGTTCACCCAGGCATTTTTTTTTGTTCATGTTGTCCCTCATAGAGTACAAGGAGTCTAATGGAAAAAAAAAAAACCGTATACTTCCTGAGCTACAAGATTTTACTAAGCTAAGCAGCAGTATTGAAATCTAAGCTTACCACAAACAGTTTGAACCAGTAGTAGCACCAGTAACAAAATGTGCACATTATTATCTTGATTTCTTCTGATGTGGCATGTTATTTAAACTAGAAAAACATAAATCCCTGAATATTCAATTCTAAAATATCTTTTTATACAAAAGATGAGGCTACCATGGAAGTTATGAAAAATCTGTTCAGGGTACCAAACCCTAGGCTAGTTGTTTTTGAGTTACATGAGATACATACATACATATAGAATCCCAGATCTAGTCAAAATTGGTTCATAGAGGAACAAAACAGGTAATCCCATTGACATTTTTCGTGATTATTGAACTTCCTTTACTTCATACAAGTAAAAAATATAAAATCATTGTATTTTAACAATAGTATTTTTAAAAAAAGTATTATTTGCTCTCTTTAATTAAAATCAAAATAAACAAGAAAAGGGCTATCTTTTCACTGGTTAGTTCAAGATATTGCTTGTGTGATTGTTATTCATTAGGGACTATGGAGTTTTATCTGGAGCTTATGAATTATTCGAGAGCAAAGGAGAAGAATAAGATCTCAGAGGTTTCAGAAAAATAATTAATTTAAGTCTAATGTATTGCAAAGTACACTATTAGGATTCAACATTTATAAAGCATATGTTAAAGGGCTGTTCTGGTATAAAGTTTCATTATGGGCTAGTCTCCCATCTCAAAGCTTTAAGATCATGAAGCCTATCCCACTTCTAGAACACCCTATGGAAAAATGATTTTCCATTAAAAAGTGATAAGGCAATCTGTTATTTATTCCAGTCGTTTCCAGACCACCAGTAAATACAAGTGAGTTTTCCAAAATTGAGGATTCCCTCAATTGAGATTTGTGACAAATGTTTAAAAATACTGAACTCAGAATGTAGTAGGATAATATGGAAAACCTGGCATGGTTTCATTATTACTGACGGGAATACTGTACTGGCAGTGACATTTGGAATGGATGGATTCTGAACAACTCTCAAGGAGGTTGTTGTATGTTAACCCTGATTGGGTCAGGAAGTTTCTTTAGCAGGTCCCAGAAAAAGTGGGTTGAGAACCTGGAGAAGTTGGTCAGGGCTCAAAACTGAGGACTAGTAATGTAATGTAAATAAAAGGTTTCTGGACTAGAATTATTTTCATTTACCTCATGTTTTGTTGTTACTTTGGCTCAACCTCTCTTTCCTCTCCAGATAATAAAAATAAAACTAGGAGTATATTGTTCTTTTATTTTATTTATATAAGAAATCTCTCTCTCTCTCTTTTTTTTTAATGAATGGGTCACTTTTTAGCCCTTCAGCCTCACATCATCCGATATCAACAGCAGTGAAGCAGGCCCTGTCACTGCGGATGAAGATATTAGTAAGACAGAGAGTAAGTTGTTGGCTTTTTAAGAATTAATTTGATTAAACTCCTGTAACTAATGTTATAATTTTAATATGTAATACATTGGTGGGCATTAGATATATAATACATTCTTTAAAAAAATTAGAAGAAATAATAATTACAAACAATTCTTGAAAATTTTACTCCGATAATAGACAGATAGGTTTGAAATAGAGGTGTGGAATTGCGCACACCACACCACACAAACTCATGTGTGTGCATGTGCACACAATGTTTATTAAATACTCCTTTTGAGAAGATTTCCCTTAAGTCAATAAGCCAGTAGGCCAGCTATTGAGGTTGTACTCATGATGGGATATTCGAAAAGTGTCTTCAAATGTATATCGATCCTACCCAGGAGATGACAAAAATTAAGTCGATCCTAAACTATATACATATATTTGTCTCTTAACACACTAGCAGTCACAATTTTTTTGTTACTGTTGCCAAACTCGATATTTAAACATTTTACTTTGGCTAATTGGCACGGATTATCTACAGGGGACCACCCGATTCTATCTAGCCAGGGTGGGACTAAGAACATAATTTAATGAGTCTGTCACTAATTAAATTTCTACTGCCCAGGGCGGGAATTGAACCCGCCACTCTAGGTCTTAGAGATTAAGACCAACTCCCTAAACCATATGGCCAACCTGAGCCCCCATTTTATGCAAAACTAAAGATCAAGTTAGTTAACGGCTAAAATCAGATCAGTGGGAGCGGGAAATGTCAAAAACTTGAAATATCTCCGTTATTATACGTCTGATCGAAAAATCTTATAGAACCATTCTTATTGAAGATTTTATTACATATAAATGTATAGATATTTTCTACATCTTGAATATTAACTGAGATATTTTCTTTGTTTAGATATCAGCCTTTAGTAAACGCCCACCTTTAGTTAGCGCATGTTAACAATAAGTGAATATGTCATGATTCGGTTTCTTCCTAGCTTAAATGCCATATATTGTCTCTAATGGGCCATTATTATGTGAGATACAAGCAAATATATTATGTGATGACATCACCAAGTAAGATTTATGGTTTTGACTTAAAAATGTTTATTTCATCTATACCATACTCTATATATAATCTTTTCATTTAACACTTAAAGATCAGATTCACTAATGGCTAAAATCAGACCAGGAATAAGGGGGGGGGGAGTGTTAGAAGGGGAATTTGAAAATTCAAAATATCTTGTTTTTATGATTCAGATCGGAGAATGTTATAAAACCAATAATATTAAACTATTGACTCTCTACAGTTTTTGTTCTATACATTTTTTCTTAACTCGAATATTAAGCAAGTTAGTCTGAATTTCTTGTTTTCAGCATTTAGTAAAACCCTACTTCTATTCATGGAGTTTTTACTTAGAAATGGAGAATATATGGTGAGATGAGATCACTAGTGTGTCACATCAGCACATGGGAAGTCTGTTAGGTTTACACAGCCCCTGCGTGACATACTACTGATTTTACATTTATTTATTCTAGTATCTCTCAGTAATAAACTCAATTTCCTAGCAGCCAGATAAATGTTTACAATAACTTTCAGCAAATATTTTACTGTTGATTCTATTATGAAAAAAATAAAAATTAGGTATTTTTGACATAAACCATCTCAAACTTTATTTATTCTATTATAATGATTTTATGTTTAAAATTAACATTTGCTTTCATTTATTTTCAGTATTTAAGGACGCCTCTAATTTTGATTTTGACTACTTGTCTAAAATTCGAGGTAAACCAGGAAGTTGCCCAATCCGTGACTCAATATTTCTTAAGTTTGACCCATTAGCTGATGGTTTATCACAACCTGACAATAACCTCAATATGGCTGACTCCGACAGGTATCTGCTCTAAAAAAATATTTAATTATTTTTTATTTAATTAATTATTCTTTTATGTTAGTCTTTCTTTTTTCAATGAAATCTCTAGGTATTTCAGGATAATCTATATATATCCCTATTTCCCTTGGTCACGGAATCACCCATGAATGGCTGGACCACTTTTCCTAATTCTTTTTTTGTTGTGTTTGTTATTCTCAGAAAAAGGTTCTTATGAAAAAAAATGAAGTACGTTGTGGGGATAATTAGAACATTTAAGAAAACTTAACCAAAATATTAATTTTTCTAATGCCTGAAATAATATCTTAACCTTTTCCTTGTGCAAAGCCACTATAGTGGCTTGGCGCAAGGAAAGGGTCAATATTTCGTTTTCTATTGTTTTTCTGCAAACCCGCACATAACATAAGTTGCTTATATTGTTATTCAGAGTAACTTTTTTCATATACACTTTTGTTGGATAACTCAGTATAAACATGGGACACGCTAAACACTTTTGCAGAAAACCAATTTTATTAGTACTTAGTTTATCAAATCAAATTTTATTAGATATAGGCATATTATGACAAATAATGCTATGTTTTTAGACTTATACGATTGTAGTATGATTCAGATTTATGAGGCTTTAAGTCTGCACCCCCCCCCCACTGCATTAGTTACTTATTTTCACTAGAAAATAACTTTGCTATTTATTTCCAATAGAAATGTAAAATATATAAGAATTTCGATTATTTCATTTTTATATTGTATTATTTAAACAGTTGTGTTGATTTTGCACAACAGGTGACATTGGAAGTTCACTCAGTGGAATCAAACTCTTAATTTCTGGTATATATTATCTTATTTCTTCTTATATGTTAACGTTATTGAAATAACTATGTACTATCTACAACTATTAAACTTTACTTGGTAATGTCATTATGACAAAAGAAAATATCCGTTTAAGCTCAAGAGAATAACATAAATCAGTCAACAATGATTTCCCGGGCACCACTGGGTACCTTAGCTAGTAGTATATAAATATTTTTGATTCTTATAAGCTGATATTTTATTTAACAGTATTTTTGTATTTATTTTTTTTAGTAGAGACAAATCAAATACCTCTCCAAGGCTTGCTTCTAATGGTGAGGAAAAACTAGTAAATGTATCTGCAAGTGCCAAACAGGAAACATCTCCTGCTGGGTCAAGTACCCCTCTTTCTAAAACACGGCCTTCTTCTGTAAGTTACTCAGAATTTCAAATCCTTAAGAATAAAATAAAGAATACCTTGAAAACTGTAATAATGTGAGTGTCACTTTAAAGGGTACTACTACTCCCACATTACGCCATGAAATATTATCAAAAGAGATTTCAAAACTGCAGGACTTAATGCTAAAACAGGAATTTTCATATCAAGAACAGATAGCTGCTCGTTCAGATGAAATTGATGACTTAAAGAAAAAAGTAGCTGAGCTAGAAGCGAAGAAAACTGACGATAATGTTGATGAAAAGTTAGCTGAAGTCGAAGCCGAAGCAGAGAAACTAAGGAAGCAGGTTACTGAAAACAATGACCAAAAAAAGCAGCTCATGTAAGTTGTTTTGTTTTTCTGTACTATTCATTGAGTTAGTATCTGCAAACTCATGGTTTGTTTCATAAACTAGTTCTAGTTCTTTGGATGAGTAGCCTGGCATGGAATGGCATCCTTCATCAACATTGTTGTTATATATTATTATAATATTGATGTTGTCTCACTCGCGAAGGGGATACAGAAGTAAAATATAAAAAAACCTGTTAGATGGAATGGTTTAAACTAAGCAGGTTTCCTATGTATACATCTACAACAGACACCTTTGATACATTTACTAATGCCAAGTGCAAGTGGAAATACAGTTCTCTTACTGGAATGACTTACAGATGTCATTACATAGCTGAAGTAGGAAGAGTTGCTTTGTTCCTGTCACCATGCTGGAAATATCGATATTGGCACGCACGTGTCAACCAAATATTGCTCTTCTATAGCCTTGCCTATGATGAATAAGTGCCGATATTAGTTTTCTGTTGGGAGTGTAGTGGGGGACTTCCACCTGCAAGGTTGGTAGGACTGATATTTTCTCCGGGAAACAGAAATATGGTAGTAGCAGGATTGTCTGACCTTGAAGGTTTTGCACATAGAAAAAACCCTTTATAAAACAAAATTTGAAGTTTAAGCTGAGTATTTGATGTAATCGGTTAATTGCGAAATTTTACATGTAAAGGAATAGAGTTTTATTGTTGGCTGAAAATGAAAAAAATTAAATAACTGTAAACTTTTGAGTGAGAGCAAAAGATGTATAAAACAACAATTTTAGAAAATAAATGAACAAGTTTGGTTTTATATAAATTTAAAAGGAACTCATTTTTTATCATCTACTAAGTTGGACTTGAGAAGAAACTTTTCGAAAACTGTGTTGAATAAGAACTTATAACCGATTTCTCCCAAGTGATACCAGAAAAGATTAATTTGTCTTTTTACCCATATCCCTGTGATGTTATAATCTATCTATCTACATTTGTTTGCTCTTTATTAATGTAACAGGTTTCAGTAGAAGTTGATTCATTGTTTTACATCAGAAGGCACTATTTTTCTGAACACAACACAGAAACAAGTGCATCACCAAGCAAACTCATAATTACATTTACTTTTTGCAACTAAGACTAATTGAAACGGGTTGTCTACAGACCACCCTTTTCTAGCCAGGGTAGGACTACAGATTTTATATAGTGAATTCTGTCACTAAATAAACTCCTATTGCCCAAGGAGGGAATCGAACTCTCCACCCAAAATATGAAATTATACAAAGATTAAATTAAATATAAGCATCTTAAGAGAAATACGTAATAATGTCCCATTACCCTGTTTCCTACTTATGAATTGTTATTTTTATAGGATAATTATGGAAGAATACGAGAAAACTATCTCTCAAGTTGTAACCATGCGAGAAGATGATCGTAAGAAGTTTGAAACTGAAAAAGAGCAGCTTGCAAGTGAACGAGATGAAGCAGTCCAACATTTAAGAAATATGGAAATTGCTTTTAATGATGTACACCAGTAAGACCTCTTTCTATTTAGTTGTGTCTATTTGAAATAATGTTTATGCCATGAACTATCTTCTTTGAATAGCCTTTTCAACCATTTCATATGTTACTATCTATCTTAACTTTTGAACTCAGAAATAAAATAATTAAATTTTGATCTATTCATTTCAAAATTATTACATCTAATGTAATCTAGCATTGCTATATTGCATTTTTCTCTATTTTTAAAATTAACTTCCACTTTATATAGTTAAGGCTAATCAGCACCGATTTTCTAAAGGTCAATCACCACCCTTTTTCTAGCCAGGTTTGGGATTTTAATTATAAAGCCCCTCTCTAAATATATTCCTATGTCCTTGCAAGTATTGAATCCACAACTCAAAAATTTATGAGAGTATTTATTATGTGTTTATATATCAATGTAAGACCAATGTTTTAACATCCATTATTATTAAAATTATATATAATGATGATGTGATACTTCTGACTAGCCTTAAACATTCATAATCCGTTTAAAAATTAAAGTTTACATTTTTATTTTTTTCAGAAAATATGAAAAGTGTAAAGAAGTTATTGAAGCCTTTAAACATAATGAAACACAGTATAAGCTATCACTTGCAGAAAACAAGAAGACTATTATGCAACAAGAAGAAAACTATCAAAAATTGAAAGATCATGCATCTCAAAAACTTCAAGCGTAAGTATAAAATCATCTGGCCCTGTTCAAAATTATGCTCACAAGTATGAATTGTCATACTTGATGATACTTGATTTTGTTAAGTATATAACTGAAATGTTCTGGAATTGATTGGAGGTTTTGGAATTTTAAAACCTTCTATTTAAGCTTTTTTTTTCACTTTTTTAAACGCTAACATGATTGCTTTCATTTTAAAAATTATTTTTCTAGGGCAAATAATGAAATAGCAGAAATGACAAAGGCACATCAAGTAGAAGTAGCAAAGCTCGGAGCAATCAATAGGAAAATGGAAATCCAACTGAAAACTCTTGAAGAAACTCTTGAACAGAAGAAACGAGAAGTTTCAGAATTAACTAAAATATGTGATGAACTTATTACTAAAGTTGGACACCAGTAGTTGTTAGAAGCATTTTTCAACAGTTACATAAAGTATTTTGTGATTCATTATGTTTATTCCTTTTTTAGGAAAGAAACATAATTTGTTTATAATTATTTATTTAATCTTAAGGGTCTTAAAAATTATAAGACCTTTATTGTTAAACCATGGATCTGCACGAGAAAGTCTCTGTACCTGCTAATTTAAATTTGGTTAACAAATTAGAATGTAAACTAATTAAAAAGTATTTCATAGTTTACTTAAACCAGTGCCTTTCCTTCAATCATTTCAATTCATCTAGTCTCATGTATGTACGTTATTATGAACGTACCATGAAGTAATTTACAGTGATTAAAAAGTAGATTGTTGCCCTTGATGTGGTAGTTCTATGGTTTCCACTGTATCAGTTATTTTTCTTCACTAATTATCATTACTTTTGATACTGTAATCAAAACATTAAAAATAAATGAACTCCTAAAGCTTAATCACTGTTGGTTAAGAATAATTCACAATATCAAATTAACTGTTTAACATTTCATTAGATAAGACATATCTCCATTAGATATATCATTCATAAAATATAACCTATTTAACATAGGTAAATTTGAATTTATCAAAATTTATTTAAAATTGTTATGGGTAACAGAGACTTTCCAACTCTTGCCTTTTTGGATGTATTGAAGTAACATTTTCCATTTTTAGGCTGCTTTGCTGTCAGCAGCTGGAATTGTTAATTTTAGGGACCTATTTATTTTTTATATTTAAGCATTAGACTGTTTTGAGGAATCTGACAGTCTAATCATTTTAATATGTACTATGATTGTACATAAGTGATTATGACTTTTCTAACAGATTATAAAAGGATCCTTCTCTTCTACGTTTACAGTATTGCATATTTCTTTTCTATATAAGAGGGTCCCAAAAGCAAGATGCAATGTTGGCTGTGACATCATATTTCATGTTTGTATTTAGACTATAGAATTTTTGTAACAAAGTATCATTATTTGTTAATTTGAGCTACCAGCTTACCAATCTGCACAGTATTTGGCAAATTGTTTATTTAATCTCTTTCATTGTCCTGTTATTGTTATTTTTTATTTACTATTTTAATTGAAAAGTTTCCTGTCATCAGGAAAAATAAATTATAAGGAAATCTGTGGTATTTTTGTTAAATCAAACCTTGCTAAGTATTGTCATAATGATTTGCCATGCATTTTAGATACAAAAGTTATCGCCTGAAATTTTTCTTCCTAAGATGATTATATTTTAATTAGGAATAGATACAACATTGAAGTCAAATATGTCAAGGGTTGAATAAAACTTTCAAAAAGTACGAGGTTTTTTTTTTAATTGATGATCCTATATAGATGGATAGTTTTAAATTGAAAATAAGTTGTTCAATCAATTCAGTATTCATTGAGTGAGAAAAGAATAAATCATGACAGTTGAAAAAACAATTGGCATACTAGTTTTATTAATAACTAGCTTTGTTAACCGTTATTGGCAGGTTGAAATAGAAATTACTTCCAGTAGGGATATAAACATGGTCAGTGAATGTGCAATCATTTAGTTGTATTATCTGTGGCATAATTAGTGGTAAATTGTCATTTCGTGTTAAGAATAGCTGTTAAATAAGTTGAGATAATAATGGCATCAGAACAAGATATAAAGATTTTGTTTACTTAATCACTTTATTGCCATCAAATTACAGTCATATGTTTTCAGTGTGTAGCATGAAGTGGATATTGGACAAATATTGTCAAATTTATTATCATTTGCGGGTTTAAATTAATCTAATTTTTCAGTCAAAAAATAAAATTTCATCATATCATTCTGATAAATAATAAACAAATATAATCTGATGTAATTCCGAAGATGAATGAGATGACAGAAACTAGAAAGTAATTAATGAGCTTTGCTACCTAACTTTATAATTGGAATTAAAATGATTTCCCATGAAAATATAATTCTTAATTCCCAGTAAACCCTCACTCCTATGAATGGTGAAAAACATCATATCGCCCACATTGACAAAAGTCATAAATGTACTATATGAATATACATCAAATTCTAACACGAATAAAGTCTATTTGGTGCCTGACAGTCAGGAGTAATAACTTCGAAATTCATAAATGAAAAGAATGTTTTAGGACCACTGTTCTTTAAATTTTCTCCATGAAACCAATATTAACGCAGACACTGACGGGTATGTGATTTGATGTCCAAGTAACCTCCTCCCCCAATTGAAAATTCATATTCTCATATAGCCCATGAGAATTTGGCTCTCAATTATAAAAACCTATAGAATTTTTCAGCCTGTTTTTTTTAGTGATTACAACAGACAGACAAGATATTCAAAAATGTTGATGACATTGTCCTTAGAATACGATGACAATACTGCATTTTGTTTTTTCTGTACGTTCTTCAATATGGTTTTTAAAAAGACAGTGGATCTTTTTAAACAGTTTAATATCCTTCACAAACAATTTTGACTAGCTACTTACTGCTTAGAAGGGCTAAATTAGGGAAGATTAGTAAATATGATATCCAAAAAAATCATATAGGCAGACCTAACTCCCATGGTAATGAGGCTGAGGTGGTTGGTATAAATTCCAGGGAAGAGAAACAAAGAGAAGGATATAAAGGCAAAAGAGGAAACAGCTAACAGAGTAAGTGGCTTAGTCATTAAGTAATATGTATGATCAGGCATTGAAAAAATAAATAATTACATTAACATATATTTTTATTAAAAATACATGAATTATTGTACCAGAGTATTGCTTCTGTAAAATATTTACTTAAAATTACAAGATAATGAAAAATTTAAATTGAATTTTTTTTTTAAAACTATATTATTTGATTATAATTAGTATTGTTAAAATTCACTAAAGAAACAAATATTAATCATTATTTTAGAAAAAAAATGTTATCCGGTGTAAACCATTAAATTCTCTTGATCAAGAGATAACAATTGAAACTTCGAGACATTAAATCTAATTTTTTTCATTATCAACGTGTAAACTATAATCAAATTCTTGGATGGTAGTGAGTAGAAATTAGAAACAGGATATCAAAACATTATCATTTTACAAATCAATATCGAGTATGAAGGAAATGTGTTAATACCCAGCTTGTTCAATAGTCAGTAGTACATAATGGGCTCCAGAGTTATTTAACTAGAATTCAAAAATTGAAATATTATAAGTAAAATAAATATTTACTTTCTATATTAAACCTATACTATATTAAAAACAAATAAATAAAAATGTATTTATAATGTAACAAATAGTTAAATCTAAAACTAAATATTCAATTAGAAAAAAAATCACTTCTCTTCAGTTTATTTTATTTTCATTTTAATTACACCCATGTCTTAATAAAGAATCAAGCTTAGATAATAGAAGATAATATTGGATTGGTGTAAATTTTACATCATTTCTTGATTAATAAGAACAATAGTTAATGTTTTAGTTATTTACTGATTTAATACTTTAATTAAGAAGAAAATAATGTATGGCGAGATAAGTTCAGTTCTTACTTTTAGTAAATCATAATTAAAAATACTTTTTTTGATATCTTTTACAATAAATTAATTCAGATTGAAAAAAAATGGCAACAGTAGAAAAGGTTTTGTGTAGCGGAAATTAATTCTATTACCGGTTGAAACCCCACTAGGGATGATCCAATGATAAAACAGAATTACTTCTATATATCTGAATAATAGAGATGAGCTTTGGTGGAAGGTCAAGTGGTTGGATTAACAGTTCCTCTAACATATTGTGGAGGCATTTGAGACAAATAATTGTGACTTGTTAATTCAAGTAACTACCCTTCAGAACACTGAGTGGGCACTAGAGAATCAGGTAAAAGTGTAACTTTATGGCAAGTAACTGCACAGCTAAATAAAATTTAGAGTGCAAAACCCCCTCCTCAATCTTGGTACGTACCACTAGTAGTGTTACACACTAGACTCCTACCACAACATTTAATATTGAAACAATAGTGTCGTAGGACCATAAAATGTATCATTTCATATGTATTGAAGATTGTTTCTATTCAATTCTTCAGGACATATGGGTTAAACTAGGATGTCCAATTGTGGGCGGTTATTTCTTTTGTAAGTTTATTATTATTTAAACATTTCACACAAAATTTTGAATAGGGTTGTAGAGGATTTAAAATGAGATAGGGAACATGAAAAATAAATGAATGGTGAGGAATATCACTCTAGGGAGAACAAGTTACTAATGATTGGTAATTTACTGAGGAATGAATTTTAAAATGAGACCCAGAACTTTCAGTATGAGTACTGGCACACACAGGAATTGAAATATAACAGTATTTATTTTATCAGCAACAAAAATATACTCCATACAAACCCAACTTATGAAATTAGTGGATATTTCTGTCATTGTTGAATTATATTTTTATTATTGTGAAAAGTATATTATTATTTACTTTATTTATGGTATTTATTTTTACTCACCTTTTTTGTTATTTATACTTCATTATTTTTAATGCTTGAACATTAATTAATGAAGTATTGTTGGGACATAGAAGTAAATAATATTTACAACAGTGATGCGTATTAAAATCTTTATTCAAGAAAAAAAAACTACTACTGGTGTTTATGTTGCCAGAGTATTTTGATTCCGATACATCTTTTATAGATTGTTAGCATTGTGATAAGAAAGACCCATTGGTCTAAGGAAGGTCCTTATAGAATATTCCTAGATTAGCCAGAAGTAACACCTGGTTTACAGTAGTGAGCTTGTTTTCCTACATACCAGGAAGATAAACTAAGTGGTTTGGGGTTGTGAAAAGTTGTTGTATGGTTAAGGTAAAGCAAGAAAGAGGGGGAGATCCAGGCAGTTCTAGTTAGATATGTTGGAAGACTAACAGTTCGTTGGAACACGGAATTCTAAACCAGTTGAGATTGACTTTGCTAAGTGATAGAGGGTGACTGGAGAGGCACAGTGTGTGTGTGTATATATAATCGTATGTATAACATCTTTTTTTGTTGGTGTGGGATCTGTGCCACAGGTGACTAGTAGCCAGTAAAGTAGTGAAAACAGGCAAAGTATTTCTTTATAATAAAACTCATAAACTTGTTCAATCTGAAGTATTTACCAACATAGCTTTACCTAAAATGGATGATTAAAATGAAAAAAAAAAAGAATAAAATTAGTGCTTAGAAGTGAATTATTTTTAATATGTATAATAAAAAAAAAAAAATTCAGTCATATGAATGTTTTCAATTCATTTTTATTGGGATGGATAATAACATAATAATAATGAATTATAACACAATTGAGCCCTATTTGTGCCTTCTAGGAGAATAAATCATTATATTCGTTAACAAACACATTAAGAACTTTCCCTCCCATTTAACACTGAAACAGTATTGTGGAATTAAAAAAAGTGATGTTACTTAATATCTGTTCTGCCTAAAAGGATGTAAATGTCTCTGGCTATTTTACTCGAGTAATATATATTTTCTACTAATGGGGTCTTTCATTTCAACGGGTTCATTAACCTAAGGCATATCATTCTTATTCTAAATAAAATAAATGGAGAATAATCATTTTACTTCATTATATATGGTACAATTTAAGTTACATTTACAAAATTGACAAACATTAATATTTTATAAATTATATCACATTTATCTAAATGCCAAGAATGAATTCAAGAATCAACTTTTTGAGATAATTCTTATAAACATTATAAGTTAATTTATTGACATTCTGGCATTTATAATAGGAAAATTCTTTACTTTATATATTCATATACATTTTGTTAAAAAATATTACAAAATTCTTTCCTTTCTTTTTTTTTTTTTTTTAATTTTTACCTTTTTAAAGACAACAGTAAAGAAAGTTGGCTTTAAAAATTTTATTGTAATTAAAGAATGTAAGGGAATCTTAGAAAATAGTTTATGATGAAATATAGATATAAAATTACAACTTCATTAGGAGGAAGATTGAAAAACATTAAAGCTGAAGGTAGTGAGAAAGAGAAAAATTATTTTTACATTTGAAATAGTGCAGAATAGAAATTTAGTTATTCAATCATCATAAATGCTATCATAAAAGTCAAAAGGACATGATATGAATTTTAATTTGTGAGTGTGCAATGACAAATGACAGATTTTGAGCACAAATTCATTACAAATATAAAAATATTAGTTTTGCTTGAATATTAGGCAATATATTCATACATCAAAAGATTTTGGTTCCCAAAATTTTAAAGGAACATAATTAAAATAAATTTTAAATATAATTAACTCTCCAGGTTTTAAGGGAATTAAGTAAAATGTGAGGTACTTCAGAAGATTGGATTGATGGTTCCTTTGTTTTTAAAATATTTGGAACTATCCTTTCTGAAAGGAGCATTACCTTGAACAATAACAAAACAAATGGGTCTTCTGAAATTCATAATGAGGGCATGGTGCCTTATGTTCAAGCAAATAAAATAAATTCCAGCCTAAGAAACTACTGCTCATGGCCCTTACAATTAATTAAGTTTTACTAATAAAAAGACTTTGCAAACTATAGAATATAGTTGATATTTTTAAATTAACAACAAAATCCCCTTATTAGAAATTTATTATTATTTTTTCTTAATTAAAACAGAATGTCAATTTAGCAGGAATCATGAATCATTTTTGCCTGGAATCATGATAACATAGACATCATATATATTTTTTTAATAGCAAAAAAAAAATAATAATAAGGGAACATAAATTTAAAATTGAGTACATAATAAAACTAATTACAGAAGCTTATTAATTATAAATCCTTTATAATAACTAACTGTTTCTTCATAACTGTTATATACAAAGAAAGAATGTCTAAACAAATTGTTTCTAGAGTATACTTAAGACAGGACTTTTTCAGTAAAAGAAAATAAAGATGTTTTCCTTGTAGAATTTTATTACTAGATAACCTAGTTTCTAATGGAGTTAACTACAAGTCAAAAGTTTGACACATAGGAAATGTGATAACTAAACAAGATTCCTCATGAACATAAAAGACACATATAACATCATCTCAAACTCTACTTCACCAAACCAGCTTTCTGCTCCAGTGGTCTCATCACTGTTACTGTCCAAATTTTTGGTAGCTCTACGGCTATCTTCTTCAGGTTATACATTGCCGCTGTTGCTCTATTTAGGTGGAAGTCAGGGGTCTGAATGATCGTGCCACTTTTCATCTTTTTGGAAGAATTTCATTAATGTGACAGTGCACATTTACATTTTTTACTCCTACATTGTATAGATTTTTAACTTTTTAAATCAGAAGTAGAGCTAGCAGATGTTTGCTTATTTATGGACAAATACTGGTAAATTTCGATGGGGCACAGTTTGTTCTTTTAACTTCAATCTAGTAGGAATATAGCCTAACAACTCTGCTTGTAAATTCCTTTCATAATCACTATCATTGAAATGTTCTGAACAAACCCGAGAAGTATCAGGATTAAATTTTGAATCTTCTCGTCTGCAAGCAACTATCCACTGTTTATTAATTTCCGTTTTTTTTGCTGGAACTGATCATAAGATAAACACTAGCCTGATTTCCCAGAGCTGTTGGAACATGTTGCTCCACACTCACTCGGCATTTTGAAAAAACTCACTTATAGCAATAGAAAATAAAATAATTTAATGAAAGACAACAACGTTTACAAGGTATATAAAGCTGATCTGTCCCTCCACACTTTCCGGGACGGCGCCTGCCCTCCCCAAGGGCAGCAGTAAGCCCCCGCTGTGTAGCTCTTGGGTAGGGAAACCGTAGGAACAGTAGGTCCTTAGTCGGCTTTGCTGTTCCGGGCCGGGGATCATTCCGGCCTTAATGGGGTAAATTTCTTGCGGCTTATTCAATATGAACTACGGGCTGGGTGGAGTCCGGAGTGGAGGCTTGCCTTCACTGCCGGTCATAGACGTAGTGGTCGTGTGTTCAAAGCCCGAGGACATACAGGCCAGGAAACTGGTACATGTGTTCTTCGTGTGGGAGCTGGTTAGTAGAGACTGTCCCTTCCATAGGATCGCTAAACCATCGTAGCGAATCCTCAGTTTCCAGAGAGGTGTTGGAAAGGTGTAGGCTGGATTAAGGCTGTAATGGCTAGGTGCCTCCTGCATTGTTGCCACATTTCGGATGGCTACACAATGTCCCTCCACACTAGTCATGCACCGAATGGCACCCCCCTGGATTATACCAAGCATCATTCAGACCCTGGACTTCGACCAATCCAAAATAATAATGGCAATGTATAGCTTGAAGAAGGTAGCCATAGATCTACCAAAAATTTGGACAGCGAAGAATGACGAAATGACCGCTGGAGTAGAAAGCCGGTTTGGAGAAGTGCATACAGCCCAGCAAAGAAGTGTACGATAACACAACTCAAACTCTACTTTTCATTTCTACGCTCTCAAGAACCCAACATAAACAAGACTTAAAATTTAGGCAAGTCATGAGATGTTAGTGATATATGGAGCTTTTACTAAATATATACATATGCAACTTACAAAAACTTGCAGCTTGTAATTATAGTACTTCTGGAAGACACATCTTTATCTTGCCTACTAAAATAAATCCAGTCATAAAAATAAAAAAAAAAATAAATATAATTTTCTTATAATTTTGCAGGAACCTTTTATGAAAATCTTTATATGACAATCTCATTATACTATATTTTTGGGAGATAATGTGAACAATTCGTTAAAATATATAATATATTTTTTACTGTGCAAATGAATTAAACATTTACTTTGACAAAACATTATTGCCTCAGATTCCCTGCAAGGAGATTGTGCTTTTTTACACCTGTAAATACTCTCCAAAATAGTAATTTTTTTTTTTTAAAGGAAAAAACAATACATATATAAGCGATATTGTATTACAGACAAATGATTTGCTTGAGATCTATAAGTATACATGGCACTAAATGAGCATTAAATAACAAAAGAGGGACAAACCTAACAAAGTAGGCAATGATTTAAAAAAATAAATAACTTAAATCTAAACTCAATTCAAGAGCACATGAAACTCGCTTTTTGGTAGGAATGAGATATTTGGTCAAAAGTTCCTTCCACCATCATTATGTTAACAGCTATGCAAAATAAAATGTTTGCCACTTCCAGGATTCGATCACAGATCAACCAGCTATTTTCCCAGCATCACACTACTGAACTATGCATCCCGGTGATCAATAATAATAATAATAATAATAATAAAAAATTATTACAATTCAAATCCTTGCTGAATCCTGAACTTTTATATATCTTAAAAAACAAAAGGAATATCAGTTTATTCTTAGTATAAGTGATATATAGTTGAGTTCATGAGACATGAGACAATCCGCGCATGGGGGTGGGGATGGGTGGTAGGCTTGGTGGGGATGAGAGGACGTGTACTACCCAAGCTGAACATATTTGCCAGCATGCCGTACACTTGCTCCAGTCCTTTAAGTATCGATACTGAGTACCTGCAGTCTAACCTTTCTCTAATATATGTTCTACTTTTCCTAATTTGTATAAAAATGTAGTGCAGAAAATGAGAAGCAGCATTGATTAAACATTATTAAAAATCAAACATGAATAAAAAAATAAAATAATAATTTATTTAATGCACAAAAAACGTAATTTATTATTGATTAGTGATAATAGCAAGTTAGTGGAATTGCATATACTTGCATAGTTTACATAAATAATATTTTGACATTATTATTTAAATTTTTTTTTAAACTTGCAGAAAATTATTTATACTTAAAACTTATGGATATTTGTTTAGAAACTTAAAGATAATTTATAAGCTTACAGATAATTATTTTTAATACTTAAAGATATATTTTTAAAAATGTAAAGATCATTTTTTTTATATAAATTACACAATGATTTGTGATACTTAAAACTTACAAATACCTTTTTAAAAACCTACAGATAATTTTCTTACCAAAATTAATTTTCAAAAAATATCAAAATAACTTATTTACCATCTAAATTAATAGAAGTTAAATAAAATATAACAAGTTAACTTTTATATATATATATATATATATATATATATATATATATATATATATATATATATATATATATATAATTGCTTTAAAATTGGTCAAATGACAACCCCATCTCCTCAATGCCGCTTAAGGGCTCATCATTATCATCGCCGCTTGAATGTATGTCACTATCACTGTCAATTTAAATTTAAATGGTGACTTATTGACAGGTACACTAGGGATGGTGAAAAAATATCAATATTTCCCCCAAAAAATTTCTAAATAATACTTGATATCCCCCCCCCCCCCGATATATCGGTATTTCGATATTAAAATTCAAGTATCGAAAACCGATTTCTTTTTTTAAAAACAAAAATAATTGTTGCAACGTATTAGCTTGAGGCTGCAAGACCTTGCAGGGATTTATATCGACATTTCTTCCTACATAACCAAGATAGGGTTAGATTTTAGCTTCAAGCTACACTACATACACACTGAGGGCTAATGTTTTCAGGACGCCCGATACATATCCGTAGCTCACGAGAGTCGTTAACAGACTGATAACGGGAGCATGCGCAATAGCCTTCTTTGCTACTGCGCATCCTAGCCACTGTCTCATGTCTTATGAACTCAGCTATACTATTGAAATTAAAAAGAAAGAAGGGGATATAAAATCACAACTACAAGTTTAATTCCAACAAACCCCTCAATCTAGCTACAAATTAACTAAGAAAGCAAATAGAGTTTCTTACAAGTTATATTAATGTAGGTAACAGAAGGCTAAGCTCCAAAATCATGAACCTTAATTTGGTTTTATCATCTTCAGTGCTGAATATATGATGCTCAAATGCCCAGCCTGTAATGGCTGTCCTATATACTATAACGTGAACACCCTCTCATTACATCTGGTATAGGAAAAACCAGCACCAGCATATCTATTCTCTCATTCGGTTACATACACCCTACCGCAATTACTCACCATCCCTCCTTTCAGAATCTTCTTCATCTCCTTTTCAGAATCGGACTTTTATTTATATTTTATATTTATATTATATTATTATTTTATATTTATTAAGGAAAATCATATCAATCTAGTCCGGTATGATTTCTGAATAGATATAAAAATATTTAGATCACCTCTCAATTGAGGCAATCATTTAAAGATCATTAATGCATTGCTAAGACTCAATTTCAAATTATTCAACTTTTCGAAATACCATGAGACAGAAGGTGAAGTTTGCAAATCAGAAACATACAAAAAAGGGCTTAGTGCATCATAAAAAAATATTTCGACCATTCGCTTTCCGAATACTCACTCTATCTTGATTGCCCAAACAAAAACAAGAGAACCACAATCAATATTTTAAAAAACAATATAATAATAAACTTTAAATACAAATTAAATGTTATTTATTTATGTCTACTTAAGGGAACTATAGCTAATCGGGGCAAGTTACTACCCTTTTTTAAACAGGGTAGAACTAAGGGTTTTATTTAATGAGTTAGTCATTAAATAAATTCTTATGTTCCAGATGGATATAGAACCTGGGTTTTACAAAGTTCGTTAAAACCTGAACTCACATAACCTAAGCCTTGAAAAACAAATTATAGAACAGTGTAATGTCTATTAAAATAGTCAATAGGCATCAAAAACACATATGTTGAACTAAACATATGAATTAATTACAAGTAAAGTGTTGACCTTTAGCTCACATAGTAAAACTAGAGTGGCAAGTTTGATTCCCGCCTGGGCAATAGAACTTTATTTAGTGACAGAATTTATTAAATAAAATCCTTAGTCCCACCCTGGTTAGAAAAGGGTGGGAAACTGCAGATAACCCATCCCAATTAGCCTTAGTTGCAAAAAGAGGACGTAAATAAATAAATTAAATAAAAAACAAACATTCTAAATAAATTGTCCCAATAAAAATTACAAAACTCGCGTTAAAAAGAAAAGAACAAATCACAAATAATAATAACAGCACCAGAATAACCCAAGTGAACAAAAGAAAACCATATCAGAGAATGGGAATGAAATATGAGAGAGGCCCAGCCTCTCAGAGAGAACCAATCTAGATTATAATTCCCTTGAAACTAAACAATTCAGGACCAGACAACAGGAACACCTCAGAAAAGAAACAACTTTTCAATAGAGAGAAAGAAAGTGTGAATACTTACTTAACTATGAAGATATATCTGAGCACACTTAATTATCACACATGTTGATCTGGGTAACGAATCATGGATTAGATTTACAGTTTCCATTAGTAATTGAGCTTAGATGTTCCCAGAAATCCCCCCCCCACAGTTTTTTGTTTGCACAGAATTTCTGTGAACTACTACTATACTGGAAAGCCTGCTCCTTTATGGAACTTACATTCGTCACAAATGATAGAAATAGTTTAAAAATATTCAAATACTACCTTAGCATTGCCAACTTGGCAGATCTGAGCAAAAAAAAGCATTATATTAACTAATAAAACATAATAAATGAAAGGGATTATTAAGTCTAGCTTCCAAAATCACTTCACTTTGGCAATAAAATAATAAAGACAAGTCTAATGACATTGAAATAAATAAATACAAATTAATACTAAAAATAAAGTGCAGAAGGATGTTGTGTAACATAAACATGAGGTAACTTCATTGAAGTAGAGAGCTAAAACAGGAACATTAGGCTCTCAATAAGGAGACCAGTAATTAGCTAACTGATGTAGTCATTTACACCTTCAGGATGTTGCCAGAGCAGAATCAAAACTGAAGAGGAGCAAAACTGTAATAGTTTCACCACCTTAGAACAGATATATAAAAAAATAATTAAACATATCACTAACATTATTAATATGGTGAAACATTTATAATATGGTAATAGTAGTAGAACATACAATTTAACATATGTCCGTAAAACGTGTATGAAAAAAGATGTGTGAACATATGTAGCTTATGAATACATGCCATAAACATTTAACAAATATTTTTAGAAATAGAATGTTTTGAATTTAAAGTTAATTTCAACTCCCTTTAAAGAATAATTTAGATTGTCATTTGATACTTGTTTGTACTTGTTGTTTTGGTCACTTATATTCATTTTTATGGGATAGGATAAGTATGCCTGAAAGTTAACAAGTTTCAAGAGAATATTGGTTGTTGATTTTTAGAGTTAGAATATGTGCAGACTACACCAAACCTAATATCACGCTTCCATAGGTGCATGGATACATTGCCTTAGCCATTTATTCTTTTATTGGCTTATAACTTTTCTTTTATATTTAGACCAAATAATAGAACAACAAGTTTTTTTAGAGTGATTATAAAAATATTATTAATGAACAGTTAAACAAACCATGTCCAGTTAGTTAAATCATTTCATAGGAAACCTGTTATCCTTATAGTACATTACCATTACATAAAAATCTTTGAGTGATACAACAAGAGTAAAGATATAAACCCTTAAATTTCAAAATTAAATTCAAAACTACCTTCTTCTTTCGACAAAATAAAAATACTATATAGTTTTCCCCAAATAATAATATAATGAATATATGAATATAATGCATAAAGCAAAGCCTAATTTAAAATATTATCAAGTTCTACCTTCTCATTCTTCCTGTTTTTTCATCAACTGCTTTAATTTCAGACTTTGGGTCTGGAGATAACGTACTCCAGTTCGTCTTCTCACAAGCTGCAAGGCCACACCAGCTTGTATGACTCACTATGCAACTTTCCAATATTTCATAGAATCTAAACAGATAGAAAACAGATCAAACTAGAGAAAAAACATTTTGGCTATTCAAAATTATAAACTTTTTAGCATATTTCTTTTAAGGGAAATCAGTTGTCGAGATCTTACTCATGAAATGATTTTCGAAAAATTTCCTCAAATATCCATCAATCTTAACTAGTAGATGACAAAAATAAGGTCCCGACTTCTATATCACTTTGCAAGCTCAGAAACACGCCATAGAGGAAGTACTATGTAGAAAGAGTTAATATACAGGTGCACTGTCTACTACTCCACCAAAATCATTTTTGGTTATCAAAATTAATAAATTACATTTCATGTTCAGAACACACTTTCTAGCACCTTCTTTTTACAGTAACCTTTCAGTTCAAGTTATAAACAAATTTTAAATATAAAATTTTTGAGTACTGCAGAATTGTGTTCATGTTAGAAGCAAAATTAATATCGAGTCATGTCCTTACCTCGATGTAAGAGAATCTATCCACTGCTGCAGATCTTTACCCGTTCTTCGAGCATTAGCAAGTGCCCTCCTTTCCATTGCACTCCCTCCTCCGCGAATTCCATAGTCTTCTGATCTTTTGGGATATCTTTCAGCTGGACCTCGGTGGACAAAACTAAAATAACAGAATCAGTGACAATGAACACCAAAATTACTTATTAACAAACCAAAATTATTTACCCAGATTCTCTAGGGGTCAATGGAGAACCATTTAGTAGTTCTAATGGTGTTACCAGAAAAGTAGTCTCTGAATGAGTTTTTCCTCCATATAGAATTCTAAGAGTCCAGATACCAGGAAACATAGGTGTTTTTAAAGAACTTTTCACAAATCCTGTCTAAAATACAAAACAAATATATATACTAGAACAATGTACTGAACACTTATAACAATAAATTTTTTTATTTTTTTTTTTTTTTTTGAGATCATGAAATAAAAGATGTTATCTTCCAGTATATAATTTATTTCCACTACCAGTTTCAGTGATTCGTATTGGGACTGCTCTATTAGAAGTAAATAATAGGCATAAGCATGCATGGTTTAATAGAATCTGAAGATGGAGACAATTTGAATCACAGAAACTGGTAGTGAAAATAAATTATAACAATATTACCCAGGTGGCCAACAAGGAGCCAACCTACACAGGTACCCTCTTAATGGGGGCATCTTAAGTTTTTCTTTTTAAGGAAGCCTAAATCTTTTATTTCATGATGTTAAGGGCAAAAGGTATAATCACAGCTAAATGTTATAGCAATCCCAAATATGAAATTTCAACATTCGAAGGCAACCCGCTTTAGAGTTATGCAAGAGATGTATATATGAATATTCATACGTACAGAAGTCATGCGGAAACTAGCCAAAATGGTTTCAGGGAGGGTCAAAACGGATAATTCCACTAAAATCTGAAAATTTTTGTGTTTACAATACTTTCTTTACTTCGTAGAAGGAAATAAAAAGAAGGATTAAAAATTAATTTAATTGAAAAGGGGAGGTGGTGCGGCTGTGCTCCAGTATAAATTTTGACTATTTTTGTTTTTAAGAAATCTTTTACCATTCATTACTGCTGTTTGGTAGAAAATGTTAAACACAACACAAGAAATATAGCAAAACTATTTTAAAACGAATTTATCCCTACAGCCAAGAAAAATTACCAATTATGAACTTACAACAGAGTCTCCACCAATTGATACATGAGACACATCAGCCAAATTGCCGAGAGGATCAAGCCACAGTAAAGTAAGATTTGCTGAAGATGTACTCTGATCTAAATGATAGACTGCAACAGGTTCTGAAAATGGACCTAATGTTCGTAACCAGTTCCTAGCAGTTGACTCCTTTTGGTCATATTCGCTGCTTACCTCAACTCTCTGAAAAGAAAAAAAAATATAACCACTTTATTTAAATATTCATTTCCCAGTATAGCAGGTACCCTGGGAAGTTAGTCCATTAACCCCCATGTAGTGGAGACCCATAGACAGAAACTTGTAAAAAAGGGAATATTTAATTAAATATTTATACATACAAAATAAATCAATTCACTTGATTGATATAAAAAAATGATGCATAGAATGCCTATTTAAATAAAACATCTTTTATGAATATAATTTAAACATCTTTTTTAAACAAAGGTAAAATATGAACACATATTTTTAACAATGACATGGAACTCTGAACCAAAACATATGGGAACACCCCATGAAAGGGCATGATCTGTCATGCATAGCTTTAAGAGGAGCGAATCTGTCCTCTTACCATATTTAACAAAAATTTACTGTTTCTTTTTTCAATTAATACTAAACTTACTTTATGATGATAAAGCCAAGGGATGGGACACCAGGGAGGAAAATAAAATTTCATGAATAAAGCAAATTCAGTGAATAAAGAAAAAAAAACATTCTTCATTGTTTATTAAAAATATAAACAATTCTTAAATATTTCAAATAAAAAAAGTCTTTCATGAAGCTATGTAAACTAACCAGATTTCCTACGTCCTGATATGACATGTTAGTGTTCTCATTTCACCACATATTCAGACTGAAAACCAAAAAAGTACGAATTACTCCCTTAATATTCATTATAATGACATGAGTAGGAGTGGGGGGGGGGCTTACTAAAGGCTGAAAACTAAAAACTCCAAATATCTCAGTTAATACTCATATTAGAGAAAATATGTACATAATAACATTTATAGGCAATTAAATTTACAATAACAGAGGTATTTAGAATTTTCAATATTTCCCTCTCTAAACCCCCCCCCCTCCCCAGACCGATTTTAGCCATTAACAAACTTGATATTTAGTTTTGTATTAAACACTTATATATTCAGTTTAATAATGATACAACAAAATCTGCGACCCCTAGAGCAGTAACAGGCATATGTGTATATATTGTTGTGAAAATTAAATACATGAATAATCCTTCAGAGAGAGAGAGAGTCGCGTATTTGGAAAGTGTGACGTAGATCAAAGAGGCCGATAGAATGTTCTAGGTCCTACCAGTACCTTCCAGCCAGACGTCGACGGGTCCAGACAATTCCCCTTTGATGTATGCCGACATGCTATATAAAGAAGGGCCTGCCACGAGCGAGCAGTTTTATGCTCAGCGATCTTGATGGTCACATCAGTGCTACAGTGCGACTTAGTGCAGTGGGGTAAAGTGTTTTTAGAAGAAGAACAGTGTTGTGCCGTGACTGTAAGTAACAGTTTAGTGCCGTGTTTAAGACAGTCCAGTGCCGCGAAGTAAAGGACAGTGCAGTGCCGTCTTGTTGTGAATTTCAGTGACCATGAGTGAATTGTTGGACTGAGTAATCTGAAGAACAGTGACGCTATCAGTGTATACTGTAAGTAGTAATTAAGAATAAGTACCAAGTGTATTGTGCATTGTGAAATAAATTGTGCAGTGATAAAAACTGTGAAACTTGCGAGTATTTAATTTTGCAATCCAAAAGAACTCTTATTAAAAACGTTTATTACTGGTTTTGGTAATAAAAATGTAACAATATAATTTTAAACGGACCTCAATTTCGTCAACTCTTAGGTAGGAGTACAACTTCAATAGCTGATTTCCTTTAAGCACCCCTAATGAAACACCAGGAAAACAATGTGAAAACAATTCTCTTGCCTCAACCCATAGTTAGAAATTATTGACTTACTTTCAATGAAGTTAGAGCTGGATTCATTTCAAGAACAGTAAAGTGATCAGTTGGACGAACCCATGTCTCCAACTTCATTTTCCTTGAAGTTTCAGACTTAGTAACAACTTCATTCATAATCAGAGATCCCTAAAGCAGATTATAAGATAAGAAATAAATATTTTTGAAATCTATAATCATTATAAAAACAATATAGTAATTATTATTAACTAATTTAATTACTTATGATTTTTAACTTAGGACAAAATGTACAATAAACATTAACAGCAAAATCTACATAAATTAAAAGTATGTTGCGCTCACACACACTCTGGGAGCACACTATATATTTCCACCACAGTCAAGCAAGTACACACATCCTTTAATTTCCAGATTTTCTTTGAAACTCAACGTTATTATTTATTTACTTTTTAAACTTTTTATTTTTACTATTAAGCACTCATACTAATGTTATAGTAACTTAAAATAATAGAAAAATGTCCTTCCAAATTTAAAATTATATTTTCTATCTTTAAACTTGTATAATGATAAATTAAAAAAAAAACAAAAAACTGCTATACAGAGTAAATCAAATTAAAACATTCAGCAAAGGGACAGAGCAGGAATATAGGTATCATTTGTAGATAAATCCCAATCCTTCAAGTTTGCAAGCTGGAGAAAATTACAAGCCTATGAGACTACAGGCAGGCAGTATAACTACTTAGGCCTTCACTATATACCTATCACCAGTGGCTATCAGTCAAGAAGGATCATGAGAGTTAACATACGTAGTAAAAAAAAAATTTAAACCAATATATCAGAACAACAGATTAAACCATATAAAGCGAAAGTAAGAGCCCAAAACAAAGATTAAAAAAACTTCCAGCTTAGACTTACAACATAGGAATCATATCGATAGTATGAAGAAATGTCCAAAATTTTATCATACGAGCTGATACTACAATTAAACTTCCGTCTTGCATTTATTCGGGCAATGCTCAGACCAACAGTGATTAGAGCATCATCTGGTCGAGGACCAAGGTCAAAAGATGAATACGTAGACTGCCAGTAACTTTCAATACCAGTAACATCTGAAAGAGAAAGATTAATTAATAAATAATGCTAACAGAAATATCTTCACTCTCCCCATAAGAATGCTCAGTATGGCATTTAAGTATTATATATTCACAATTTCTTAAATGTGGTATAATGCCTCTAACTATGAAAAAAATTTTGCTTGAAAGATTTCTGTATTTTTATATATTTCAAAGGAACACAGCTTCTTGAGTAATAATCTTATTTTTTGACTTGGAAGTTATCAAATTTTAAATTATACCTCATTTAAAATCAAGACTACATTTATATTAAACAAACTCAATTAGGTGGTTTGTTAATGTCATTATGTCACACAAATTTTAAGATGACTTAAAGAGTATAAGTCAAGTTATAAACTTTGTTTGTTTTTTTCAACTAAAAAAAAAAATCAATGGTCTTTAATTACTGAAACACCTTTTATTGCTGTTAAACATTTAATAAAATTAAACATAAAACTTCTTTCAACTGAAATAATTGAGCAATTATGTTTTATATATAGAAATAATAAGTGTTTTTTTATATAAAAAAGGACATGAATTAAACAAACTAAGAATACTAACTAGAAGGAATAGGTCCATAAAGCCATGCTTCAACTTGATTAATGATGCTCTGGTCAATTACTGGCTCAAATTTTCTAGCAAAAAATACAGGTTTAGATTTTGTACCCTGAAAAATAACGACATTTATGAATTTACAAAAACATATTTTAAAGATGTAATCTTATAATATTTTTAAAATATAGCATAGACGCAAAAGTGCACACATCGATGGATTGCTAGTGTGTCGAGAATAACCTACTATAAGATTTATTATTTTCACGTTTCTAGACCCTCTGTTAAACTGTTGTATGCTGTATTACAGACACATTAACTTCATTCAATATATTTATTATAGCTTAGTAACACTATCCTCTACAATTAAAAAATAAAAAGGAACATAATCACTTAGCATTATTTTTTAGCAGATTTCCCTTAAGGGAAATCAGCTATTGAGGTCGTACTCATGACGCGATTTTCGAAAAATTTCTTCAAATGTCCATCGATCCTACCCAGGAGATGACGAAAAAGAGGACCATTCAAAATTATATATCTATATATATATATAAAATTGTAACCTCTGTCTGTACATTGATTTTTTTCGCGAAATTTCACGATAACTTTTCGTTTCACATGTCATAGACACCATAACTGCATTTTGTTTCTTTGGTGTCTGTTTGTTTGTTTGTTTGTTTGTTACCTTTTCACGCATAAACGGCTGAACCGAATTTTATGAAACTTGGTATGTATATTACTACTAACCCAACTTAGACTTTAGGCTATATTAATATTCTCTAAGACAAACAGGAGTGGGGGTTATAAGGGAGGCCTGAAATTAAAAATAGCGATATTTCGTTTCCTATTGGTTTTTCGGCAAATATGTACATAACAAAAGTTGTTTATTTTGTTATTTAGAGTAACTTTTGTTATATACACTTTCGTCGTATTCCAAAGTACAAATGCGTTATACGCCAATAATTATTGCGGGAGTCAACAATTTTATTTGGCACGAAAGACTTAACGGGACTAAATAAAACTCGGTATGTGTATTAGCACTAACACCTTCTTTATAATAAGCCATACCAAGATTTCTAGGGACGGGCAGGAGTGGTGGTTGTAGGAGAGGCCTGAATTTAAAAATAGCTGTATTTCGTTTTCAATTGGGTTTTCTCAAATATGCACATGACAAAAGTAGTTTATTTTTCTATTTAAAGTAACTTTTGTTATATTCACTTTTGTCGTATAGAAAAGTATAAACGTGATATACACTAAAATCTAAAGCGGGAGCCAACAATTTTGTGGGACACTAACGATTTGAACTGAACTAAGCAAAACTCGGTATGACAATTAGCATTAATTCTTCCATGATTATAAGCTATATTAAAAATTTTAGATCCAAACGGGAGCGGGGATTATAAGAGAGGCTGAAATGTGAGAAGTCTAATGCGGGACCGGAAGATGACGGGAGCCTTACCAGTTAATTGAGTTTACTTATTTCCCGTCTGGCATTGCTGGAAGTGATTTCCAGTGAGATTCACTATTACAAATATAATCTTACGTGCAAAACTTTGCCTAAACTATTTGAGCTCGGGTTGGCTTTTGAAAGAAAATATGTTCATTATAGATGATATTTAATTGTGATAAATGCTACCCATGATTATGGTTTGAATTATTGAAAAACGATGAGTCATAATGTGTAGAAGGATAAATTAGGAACACATTTTCATTTATCCTTCAAAACTAAAATTTCTATTCTATTAATCTCCAAAAGTTACCCTTCAGGGTTGGTTATTTCGGAAAATCATTACGTCGTGGAGGGCAGTGTAATTGTACACATTGAAGTCTTACTATCAAAATACCATCAATAGTCAGTCAACAATAATTTCCCGGGCATCACCGGGTACCTTAGCTAGTATATATATATATATATATATATATATATATATATATATATATATATATATATATATAAAACGCTCTAGCAGTCGCAATTTTTGTTTGATTGTTACGAAACTCGATATTTAACCGTTTTATGTAAAAAGACAGATCAAGTTCGTTAATGGCTGAAATCAGACTAGAGGGAGGGGGGATTAAGAGGGGGATTTTCAAAAATTAAAAAATATCTCTCTTATTATGCATCATCCAACCATATTGCAAATTAAATTTACTATAAATATTGTTATATACATTTATTCTCTATCTTGAATATTAACCGAGGTATTTGCATTTTTATGAAGTCTGTGGTCGTAACTGCTCGGCTCAGGTGGAAGCTTCTTCTAACCTTACCTGTCGTTTCTAACCTTACCATACTTTCGTTACTTTGTGAGATTTATCCAAATACGTTCTGTACATCTGCCCCCCCCCCTTCTTTAGTTGTTGGACTACTAAAATTTGAGTTATTAAAATATAAATTATTCTTACAATTCAGAAAACGTTTCAGTTGGGAATTTATTTTAATTAACTGAAAGATTTCTCATTACCTTTTGTATTTAATCACGGTGGTGTTGTGTTACCAGTATGCAGATTTCTCTATTGTAAAACTTCACATGGGAAATCTGCTTAGTTTACGAAGCCTCAGCGTGACGGAATTTTTATTTAGTGATTACAGTATTTGAAAATTATCTAATATTTACATTTCAGCAGGTTTCAATTAATAATAGCAACCATCAGAAATTCAGTTTGTACTCTTATAATAAGCTTTATTGTTATGTTAATCTCTCTGAAAATTTCAGTGTAAATAAACAAGCTTTTCAGTTTCTTACTCAAAAATGTGTTAGACATGCTACCCCAGAAAGGGCCAGATTCTTAAATTTCTCTCTCAAGAATGATTAAATGAAAAACTACAAGCATCACAGCGACAAAGAAAGTATATGAGACAGCGAAACAAGAATCCCATTCACAAGGGATACCTCCCATTAGTAGCCCCCTCTTTTTCCACACCACTAAGTGAGACAATTACATTCAACAATGTATGACACTTATGTTACATTTCCATAATATTTCATTGTTCTACCTTCACAAAGGAAACAGTATGCATGAAGTTTGCAATGACACCCTAAAAGAACAATAGTGCCAATGAGTGAAGTTTCGCAAAACAGGGTGATTTTGGACTCACTGGCACTCCTCGGTCAAGCAGACCTTCCAAGTTGATGATGACTAAATAAAAGAATTACTCCCTATTATGAAAAACAAAATATTATGAGCATCTTGAGCATCCACTACTTAATCATACCTGAACACCTTAAGAAGATGGGATATGAGAGGAAGTTCGATGATTGGGTCTGCCATAAACTCATGTAACTTCATTTGATAGCACACAAATGCATATGAAACATGTCCACCAAATATCAAAAACTTGATCCTTTTCTGAGGCTATGATGATAGTTTATGGTAATGTGGTGCATAGGCACTCTTGGTCCCAGGGTGATGAACACCCAAAAGAACAAGGGAGTTTCTTTGATCAGAAAATATTGGAGCTCAAATGGTTTATGTTCCATACCCAGCATACTCACCAAAAACCTTGCCCAATTACACTTCCACCTATTTTGCTTGCAGGGTATGACATTCAATTCTGATAAGGAACTGAATACGCCTTGCTCAGTTTCACTATGTGAAGACCCTACTTCTGTAAGCAAGGAATCACGAAGCTCACTGAAAGATGTTGAAAGGTAATTAAGAAAAATGGATGATGTAATATTAGATTCATCATCTCTCTCTGTATTAAAAAAACAATGTTGTAATTAAAAAAAATGTTTCATGTTTTCCAATGTTTATCTAGTATATAAATATGATCTGAATACTATAAGAAGACAAAAAAATTTAAGGAAATAGTTGTTTGCTGTAATGAAGAAAATGTCTGAAATAATGAGTAATAAGATGGTGGTATATTAATAAATTCTTTTAAAAATAATTTACGAAACCAAAGCTATGATACATAAATACTAAGAAGAGTCAGACCTGAAGTCTGCCCCAATCTTCAAGACGAAAATTGTTCGGGGAACATCCACACCAATCTACAATGTGCTTATATTGGCACTTGCAACCTAACCGGCGGCGCCAATTTGTCACATGGAGATTGTTATCAACATAGGTCCTGCAGAAGGGTGAGTTCCGAAGAGCAGTGTGAAAAAAGCTCTAAAAAAATACAATAAAATCATAAATATCACAATTTAATTTAAAATCAAATTACATTTGGTCTATTTAATATAATATCCATTATATTAACCTCAGCAGGCAGAAGGGTGTATTTGAAAACAGTTATAAGACCTTGAAGGAGTTCATTTTTATCATAAGAACCAAGATATTCAACAAAAGGCCGAGACAAAGCAAACCAGTCACTTCCTCCATCAATAACAATTCCTAAAACAGAATAATTCACTTATAATATAACATCTTTACTATTCTGTGGCCCTCAATGAATCAAAAAGAACCATTCTTATTTCATGAAGCCAAACAAAGTTTGAGTAGGGATAATAACATAATATAATTCTCTTCATCTTAAGAGTAACAATCCATGTTGCTTGGTGACTTACATTGTGGTGCTAATACTATATTTTTCTTTTCTATACAACACATAATTTCAAACTTTTAAATGATTTTATTGAATCAAAATATACAAATCGTGGAGGTAGCAACAGATAAATAAACCCTTAGTTCGTTTTCCTCTTAGTCTATTCCCTCGTGTAGAGGTACAGTCTCGTAAAGGTGACAGAGAAATCCCTATACAACACCAGTAATTTCCTTTGAAAACCTATTCTTTTAGGTTAAACATATTTAACGTCAACTGTTGTGTATTTCTTAGCTTGGGGACATTAGACACTATGATTTCCAAGGAGTCTTGCTCAGAGGAAGTGTTAAGGTAAAGTTTTGTATCAAAATGAAATGGCACACAAGGGAGATAATATAGTTAATTCTTCTGTGTACTCCCCAGTAGAATTATTTCTTTTAAATATATGGGTGGCTATATTGATATGCAATATACATATATAATATATTCTACTTAGATGCTCATTTCTAACTTTGAATGAACTTCAACAGTTTATAGAAGTAAAGGTCAACAAATTGAAAGTAACTCATGCTTGTTAAATTAAATTTCTGCAAGGTAATTTGAGTCTTTGAGCTATTAATTAAAAACGTAAGACTATGAATTTTTATTTATTTATGGTGCAAAATACCTGTAGGTAAACTGCGGTCTCCAGTACGCCACATATGGTTATCACACTCCACAAATGTTTTATCAAGTCCTTGCTTTTGAATAAACCTCTGCACTTCACGACCATGAGATTTAACAAAATTTCTGCCTTTGTAAGTTGTTAAAAAATCAACGAGTTCATCATCAGTCCTACAAAACAATAAGTTAAGTAATTTATTTTCATTGACCATAAGCACAGAAAATCCTTTAAAAGTAAACTTACACTGTTCTTCTAGAATAATTAATTAATATGATGAAGGGTATTATTAATTAGAACATAAAAACTTACTTAACAGGAAAATCACTTTCAGAGAGATTGATTACAAAGTCCCAATCCCATGATTTATCTGGAGCAAGTTCAACCATTGCATTGAGTAGGACGGTAAGAAGAGAAGCACCACCCCAAATTGATGCCGCCCTTTCTCTGGACAACCTCACATTCGGTAACCTCTTTTCTATATCAACTAAATTCCTCATAAGGTAATCTTGCCTCTGAAACCATTATTTCTCATCAAATGTCAGACATTATTAGACGAATTTCAAAATCATACTGCAATTCTTAAATCAAATGGTAAAATTACTAAATTTGGAAATATACAAATCAACTACAGATTTTTTTAAATTCTATCTAAGAACATTATAAGAAATGAAATCATTTAATGATTCAACAAACATGGTAGTGTAAATGGAAATGGATTCCCTATTCACAACAATTCAGCCCAGTATGACCAAATCTTCAGAAAAAAATTAAAACTCATTTAAGACATCAAATATTTTAGTTTTCTGGAAGAGGTAAGTTGAAATGAAAATAAGAACGGTGTATAGTACATATAGATAAATTCAAAAGTTTCAGTTTTATTGTTTAAAAAAAAATGATATTCAATTTTCAAAGAGAAGAAATAAATTTCAGTGGCTAATTATTGACATTAGTTGTTGATTAGTTAATTGATAAATAACTTAAAATAAGCCAATCCTGTCTTTAAATATTGTGCAAGCCATTATTTCATTGATAATATGTTGATGAAATATCAGATTATTCATTTAGTAATAAGGAATCAATCTAAATGTACGTGGTAGTAATAAATGATATATATATATATATATGTGAATTAAATTTAAGATTATTTCTTTGAATTGACCAGAATGAAAACTTCCAGAGTTATGGATCAGCTTAGCCATCTTCTAGAAACTATCTGAGAAAAAACATTGAACCAAGCAAAATTAATATCCCACTTTTGTAAGAATGACTTATTCCATCCTCAGACAATAATAATTACCAGTTTAATATGAGTATTCACTTTTACTATTGGCTTACCTTGTACATTAATCGTAAGTTATTTTAGTGATTCATGCTCATTTATAACTAAACTTTTCAAAAATTCTAAATTTCTGAATTTGAATTAGAATAGTATAAATTTGATTCAAAAATTATATTTATGATACTCAGAATCAAAAATTAATAGGTAAATAGTTTAAACATTACATGTGATATTCTGAATAGAAATAGATATAAAATTTACTTACAGCATCTACATGAATATAAAAATAGTGGGAGACATGGTAAAGAGTTTTTATAAGCCTTTTAACTTGACGGATTGATCTCCCATTAAGTGTTAATAAATAAAGGAGTCTGGCTCTTGGCACCCCAGTTGGAGGACTGGTCAAATCAGCGTTATCTCTTGGTAATTCTAAAGAAGAAAAATTAACGTAATGTAATATACAACTTAAATCCTATGTACAACACAACCAAATATGAAATACAGCTTTAACTTCCAGATGCAATATCTGTAAAGATGATAAGTATGATTTCGTTGATTAAGTTAAGATAAAATGTACATGACTCTATAATATAAAATATACCTAAAATCTTCATATTTTAAAAAGACTTTTCTCATCTGAAACGGTGCACAAAACAATCAGTTATTGGATATTTCATTTACTAACAAGTTAGCACTATGTCAAAATATATTTTAAAATGTTTTAGAATTCCCAAGAATGGTTTTATTACAAATTATCAGTAAGTAAAAAAAATAAAAAAAAACAAAACAATATTTTTATGTCACAGCATGATTCTTCTATTAATTGCAAAGATATTAAAGACTTTAACACAATTGACAAATTGTGGCAAAATTGGCAAACTTTACGGATCCTGCTTGAAGCAATGTTCCCTAAATGTATAATTTAAATTTGATGAAAATTTGTAATAAGTTCATCTTATTACCACAACTGAGAATAACTTCAAAATTGTGTATATTCTCTCTTACTTTGTCAACCCAAAGTATCAAAATGATATCTCCTTCTTCCTCCTGATTTAAAGTCCATGTGAGCAGCTTACTAATGTTATTGGTCTTCATTATTCTGTACAACGGTAAGTAATGATTATACTGTTAAATAAATAACAGTATGGAAAAAGGTGAAAGGTAAGGTCCACCAGAAAATCAATAAATCTTAATCTAATTTGTAAAATAAGCAATAAAAAAAATGCATAGAAAAACGTATAAGTATAACCAGGCTTACTTGATACTCCTGTCTGGTAGATATTAACAGTATAAAAGCCACCACAAGGTTGCTTAGGGTCCAAAGGGCATTTCATATTACAAGAAGAATCTGGGAGTTTTGCTGAAGATGGAGGCTCTGTTGTGCCACAAAAACATTCACTTCTGAAAAATATATATAGTTTCATGTCAGCACCACATGACTTCCATGTACTCTAATTAAATTAAAAGCAAAATATTTTGCTACACTTGAAGTTGTTTCATTTGAAAAAGATATTTGATTCCAATGTATCGGAGCAAAAAAATGCAAAACAATTTACAGATAATTTTAAGAAAAACCAAAAAGTTCATTTACAAATCTTCTGTATCTCTAATATATATGGAGAAAATTGCAGTTTTTATTTTTACTTCCCTCTAATCCCCCTCCCTCCTCCAGCCAATTTTGACCAAAAAAGGAGGCAAAAAACTAGGTGTTTCAACATTCAAATGCAAGTTGTTTTTGAGTTATACAAGATATATACAGACGTCAAATCAGAAGTAGACAAAATGGGCTCAGAAAGGTTCAAAACATTATCCATTGAAAACTGAAATTAGTTGGGTAAAATGTGTATAGATCAACAATTGCAGATCCCTGCATGTTTAAAAAGACTGATGTGAAATTCATCAATCCTATAAAAATAACTGAGATATTTCGAATTGGTGGTGGAGTGAGTGTGAGTGAGAGTGAGTGAGTGTGTGTGAGTGTGAGTGTGTGTGTGTGTGTGTGTGTGTGTGTGTGTGTGTGTGTGTGTGTGTGTGTGTGTGTGTGTGTGTGTGTGTGTGTGTGTGCGTGAGAGTGTGTGTGTGTGTGTGTGTGTGAGTGTGTGTGTGTGAGTGTGTGTGTGTGTGTGTGTGTGTGTGTGTGTGTGTGTGTGCGTGCGTGTGTGTGTGTGTTTTACTATAAGAATATTGAGCCAAATTAAATCTAGTCTAAATATCTCTAATTCAAAATAAAATTTCTACAAACCCATATTGGACGCCAGCATAAGGAAAACCACTTTGAGTACACAGATCGAGGCAAGTTTGCGGTGAGTTGGTTGTTTTCAAGTTTTGGTAAAATCCAGTTAAAAGCCTAAGAGCTTTGTCATCTTGATAACAGCCCATAGGTTTACCTTTCTCTAGCCCTAAGAAAGAGAATTTTTACTAAATAAAAATAATATAATCAGTTTCAGAGGCACTAATGATGTATATCCAGCATTTAGCATAATTTTATAATATAAAAAATTCATTGAAGGCTTGTAAAAAAAAATGGGAAACCACAAAGACCTTTTTTTTTTTTTGATGGAGGACTAAGAGCTGAGTTGTTTAATATTATGAGACAACACAAATTCAACCTCCTTAGCCTTCATAACCAGAGTTTGCTACTTTTTATTTTTGTTTCTAAATGTTTACTTGATGCTGATAAGTTATGTTAAGCAATTAAGCACTATTTCTATTAATCTTATTAATCCTGCGCCTGAAAGGCATAGAGGACCCTAGACAAAGACTAATCCCAGACTGAAAATAACTCAACTAATAGCTTATTGTATTTCTACTGTGGAGTTTTATTATTAAGAGATATTTATTTCACCTTAAAAATGTAATTAAGGCACCCTATAATTTGATTAGCCACAGCTATATAGAGAAAATATTCTGAAATATTTATCTAGGAGAGTGAATGAATCCCTTGTAAGCAGTACTATAAACAACACAAAAGAAAACACTCATTTATAACATATCCCTAATTTAACTTAACATAATGAATACAGTACTGATATTTCACAAATATGTTAGAAAAGTTGAGAACTCTGAGTATGTTATCTGAAAACTGGATAATAGAGAAATTCTTAAATACAAGTTTTATCACCTGGAGCTGGGCAATGGTGAGGTAATGATTGAGGGTATAGCAAGTTGCTAGAAATAAGGCACGAAACATTTGCAATTGTTTGTTTACAAAATTGGCTCCTAGCTCGGTGAATTGCTGATATTGCTTCCTTTCCAGTTATTTCACACATTGGTGTGAAATCAAGTTCCTCCAAACGGAGCACAGTCCTAGAAGTTTAAAGACACGGCTTAGACAAAATTAAGCAGAATAAGACCGAGAACTTAAGAATGAACTTACTTGTTCCCTTCATTGGACTTAACACTAAGTTTATTAGGCACTTGCTTTGTTTTCTGAGAACTGTCAAATTTGTCCGGAGGAAGTTTTTGTTTTGAATATATGGCATTACTATTTCCTAAACCATCTTCCTCTTCATCATCCTGGCCCAAATAATGATCACGAAACCTTCGAGAGGATTCAACAGAATTGTGATCTTCCAAAACCTGAGAAAAGATTAGTAAGTATCACACAATCTGGTAAAAACATAGTTAAAAGGGAATGTGAGTGCATACAAACCTCCACATTCAGCCTTCCCTTGCCTGATAAATATTCCTGGGTAGGTCTGTCATTGTTTGAATCAAGAGCAAGGAAAATGTACGCTAAAAATACTTGAATCGCTAAAATTACAGAGCCTCCGAGGCAAAATAGTCGGTACCTCTTAATCCACCGAACGTCAAGATTTTTGGTTACTACCATGTTTTATCATTCTGTCAATTTGACCTGTTAGACATATAAACAATTAAACAATGATAACAGATATCTAACAGCATTTCTGACTTTTTGTAGTACACAAAGTAGTTGGCAGAAAGCTCTGGTGGCAATGGGTGATCCAAAGAGAATAGAGTAACTCAGCGAATAAACCAAGATAGCAATTCTAGGGTGGCTTATTGTAACAATTTCATCTATTTTATTTGTAATATTTTTTCAATGTTGGTCCTATTCTGAACTAACAGTTTAAATAAATTCATGAGTTAGCTAAAAAGTGCAATACAATGATAAACAATTGCGTAACTCCTGGTAGCATCTGCCACCCCAGAAGTTACAACTTAGATTTAATTTTGTTTGATTATTACTAAACTCCACATTTAAACGTTCATGTAAAGATCAAGTTCGTCAGTGGCCGAAATTAGATTAGAAGTGGATATCTAGAGGAGTTAAATGTAAAATTGCAAATAGCTTTCATAAAATGAGATGTGCCGAAAACTTTACATTTCTCATTAATAATAAGCGGATATATATTAAATGTCTCATCCCATTTTTAAAAATTACGATTAGAAAGCGCATCGGTTACCTCGTTTGAAAGTACCGTCGACGTGGAGGATCTCAGTTGTGAACTGACTTATGTAGTTCAGAAGTCGAATTCGCATTGGGGTAGTGGTTTTCAGCTTCTTCCGAAATTCATACATAAGAGGTTTGCGGTTGGTCCATATAACAAAATGTCGTCCCTCGATGTACGGCTGGAAATGTTTTATGGTCCAATGGATTGCGAGTAACTCCCTGTCGTGGGTGGATTAGTTGCGTTGCGCCAAGGTGAAACGCTTTGAGAACTAACCCAGAGGTTTCCATGTATCTGTGTCCTGCTGTTGTAGTGCTGATTCCATAGCAATGCTGGAAGCATCATAGGCCAGCACCCATTCCGCGTTGGGCTTAAATGATTGGGCACATCCACGTTGCGAATTTCTTCCCTGTAACCCTAGATGACCTGGATACTTTACTCGTTCCAGGTGATCAAAGTTATATCCTTCTTCTTCGCTTCGCACATATATGCGTACAGAAGGACTTGAGGTTCTGCCGCGTGGTAGGTGCATCAACGGTCAAAATTAACCATATCTGAATCACTCTATGCCCTAGGAATTCGGCCTCTTCCAAGACGAATACGTACTTAGCTAGGTTAATAATAAGCCCAAGGTCTTGTAGCCGCATGAGAACTTCTTCGAGGTGCACCTTGTGTTGTTCCTCATCTTCGGAGCCGATGCAAACGTCGTCCTGGAAAGAAAACACAAAGTCAAGTCCTTGAAGGACATTATCTAGAGCGTGCTGGAATGTCTGAGCCGCGTTAAGTAGTCCAAAGCGCATTCGACGAAAGTCTATCTCCCTTTTAGCAGATTTCCCTTAAGGGAAATCAGCTATTGAGGTTGTACTCATGACGGAATTTTCGACTTTTTTCTTCAAATGTCCATCGATCCTACCTAGTAGATGACGAAAATGAGGTCCGTTCAAAACTGTATATATATATCTATATATATATATATATCTATCTATATATTTGTCTGTTACCGCTCTAGCGGTCGCAATTTTTGTTTGATCCTTACCAAACTTCATATTTAAGCGTTTTATGTAAAAAGAAAGATCAAGTTCGTTAACGGCTGAAATCGGACCAGTGGGAGGGGGGGTTTAGAGGGGAGGATTTTCGAAAATTCGAAATATCTCCGTTACTATACGTCGGATCAAAAGATTGTATAAAACCAATCTTATTGCAAATTAAATTTACTATAAATATTGTTCTATATATTAATTCTCTATCTTGAATATTAACCGAGATATTTGCATTTGTATTCTGCGTGTCACCAATAGGCTATGTTCGGATTTTCCGACGAGAGCTCTGGCGGCCGTTTCCATAACTATCATCCCTCGTGAATCGGTTTAGAGGTTATGTTAACTGTTAGAAACTACTGGGTTATTACGCCCTAAATAATGTTTTTTAGGTTTAGAGGTTTCTTACTACTACAGTTGTTATTAAGCAGATTTCTCCATTGTAAAACTTCACGTGGGAAATCTGCTTAGTTTACGCAGCCCCTGCGTGACGGACTTTTGAATTCAAGCCCGTTGTTTTATCTTCTAGCTAACTGCTCGCTAGATCAAACATTATTTGATAATGATAGAGTTCGTCTGTCTCAATTACAGGATGTTTTCCTTGTGCTAGGATTAACCTCCAGATCCAAATTGAAATTAAATGGCCTTTTTGATTTTAAAATTCAATTATTTATTAACGTCCACTTTTTGGAACTAAGGCTAATTGGGGCGGGGTTTCTACAGGTCACTATCCATTTCTACCCAGGGTGGGATTAAGGATTGGTGAAAGTGCATTTTCACCCCTAATTGCGGGCATTTTGGTTTTCTAACTTTATCTTTTTTAACACTTTAAAATTTCCAAAATACGCCATCGGTGGTTAAAACCGAGGGTGGGGGTTTTGTTGTTCTAACTTTATATTTTTTAACACTTTAAAATTACCAAAATACGCCATCGGTAGTTTTAAGCGAGGGCAGGGATTATAACGAAACAAGATGGCGGCGTAGGGGGGACTAAACTGCACTTTAGCCCTATGAATTCCGTCACTAAATAAATTCCTATTGCCCAGGCGAGAATTGAACTCCCCACTCTAGTTTAACCAACTATGAGAGATTAAGGTTTTTGGAATCCAGCTGAATGTAGACTGGGATTAAAAAATAACTTAAATTAAACTTAGGCCATCTAAAATAAAGTGAATACTTCCTTTTCTTCCTGGGAAACATTGTATTCCTCGATGACCAATGTCTGTGGTTTTACCAAGTTTGGGGTTCCCAAACAGTGTCTGGACAACTCCTTAAGTACTCCTCCAGATTGTTAAGCTACCTTTGTAGATTCCTACTTTCAAATTCTGTACCACATCACATCTCCCTGGGAAGTCTGATGGGTTTTTATTTTTTATAACAAGTACTGCTTCAGTCTGCCTTTTTTGGCAGCACAGATGTCAGGTGTTGTCCTTCATATCAGGGGTCCTGCTAATGCCCCATTTGTTCAGGTCTAATATTTTTTGCAAGGACCTTTATTCTCAGGGCAGTCAGCGGAGCTTGTTTGTTATCTAGCTTACCTAGAGTGGTTATCGAATGGGAGACCTTTCAGGCAGGGCAAAGAACCTTTCAAGCTTTAATGTCCCTATAATACCAGTTTATTGACTCTTACAAAGTAAAAGAAGTATACACATGGAAAATTTAGTTGTTCAGATTTCAACAGAAATATTTGTTTTGTCCTTCCTTGGGCCCATTTTGACTAATTTGATGAGACATCTATAAGAAAGTATTTTGCATATATGAAAAACAACTAGTCATGGTGATTATTTCGTATTTTAGGCTGTTGCACACACTAGTTAAGAACCTCAATTTTGATCTTAATTGACTAAGTGGGGAGAGGGATATAAAAACATTGTAGGCTTATTTATATTTATTATAGATTTAAAACATTTATACAGAACCATTTTTGTTTATAATGAAAAGATCCAATATATATAATGAGATATCTAATATTACTTTCAAATGAAGTGTATTTGAACAGTTTATTTATTTAATTCAATAGATGTACAAGGAAAAGGAAGTCAAGGGGTGCTCTCATCAGATTTGATTCAATATTCTATAACACCTGCTACACCTTTTCCAAAGAATATTTCCAAACTCAGATGACTTGATTAATTTAGTCTCTCAGGATCAGGTCCTCTAAATGTCATTTATGCCTTGCTACCAGTTTTTTTGAACTATATTACTTTTGTTTTTAATTTATTTATTTATTAATGATTCCGTCACTAAATAAATTTCTACTGCCTAGGGTGGGAATTGAACCCGCCACTCTAGGTCTTTCATATGAGATTAAGACCAATGTTTTAACTCACACAGCCAACCTGAGCCCCTGAACTATACCACTTAAGGGGCTAACAGTGATTTGATCACTCTAAGTGAGAAAGCTCCTTTTTTGGTGATCTCAAAGTACCTCACTTACATGAATGTTACTAAACACCCTTACAGACCTTGTGTCTTTAAATGTTCCTGCTCTTCTTTGAGTTTCTAAACTTTATATGTTATTTTGTTAATATGGAGTAATATTTCCCCTTCTCATCTTTTTGAAATTTTGATTAAGTTTCTTCATAGATAATTTCCCTCAAGTGCCTTGTATCATCTCTTAATTACCTCCTCCCATTTACTATCAAACAGAGTTCTTTTCCATCCCTTTGTCCCAAAACCTCATGCACTGATTTTTTTATTGAGCTGTCAGCCTGCTCCACCTACCTTCTATTCAAAGGACTTTATCACAAACTCAGTACCCCTATGTTTCTGCTTACATCTACAACTTATCAAGAATCCCTATATGCCCTAATCCATCCGATCCCCTGCAGGCCCACAAACTGCTATCTTCTTTTGCACCAGTACAGTCTCATTCCCTACTCCTGGTTGCCAATTTCATATTCTACTTTTTTTTTTATTCCTGGTGTAGGACCCCCCCCCCTCTTCCAAATGAGTCCCCCCAGTACTATATTTTGAACAATCACTATCCTTCATGAGTAACAAGAAACTGATTCAATGGTAGACAAAGAACTACCTAGTTTTTATTAGTTGTATTGCTAGCCGTTGGATATAGCAAGCTAGTAGAGGATTGTTGGGTGTCGGCTAAAGAATGGTTTCTTAATTCTTTTCTATAAGAAGAATTAAGAAATTCTCTATAAGAGGAATTAAGAAACCATTCTTTAGCTGACACCCAACAATCCTCTATTAGCTTAACTAGTTTTTATTCTGAGGAGAGAATCCCCATTCCTTACACCCAACCCTCTTCTTTTATCCAGGATAGAGAAATTGTTTCTAAGCAATAGAAGAAATTGTTTCTAAGCAATAGAAGAAATTGTTTCTAAGCAATAGAAGAAATTGTTTCTAAGCAATAGAAGAAATTGTTTCTAAGCAATAGAAGAAATTGTGTCTAAGCAATAGAAGAAATTATTTCTAAGCAATAGAAGAAATTGTTACTAAGCAATAGAAGAAATTGTTTCTAGTTTAAATTGTGATACCTTTTAAATTGTAAAACCTTAGAACATCTATTAGTTTTTGTGAGCTAATGGAGGCTTGGCTTTACACTTGGTTTTCACCAATTTTGCAACTAAAACTAGACAATTCAATTGAAAATTTGTTATTATTTATAAACTACCACTTTTGCTACTGAGGCTAATAGGGATTGATTACCTAAAAGTTGCAAGCCTATTCTAACCAGGAGACTACATATAGGAGTATGGAAGAAGTGAGCTCTTTACTGAATAAATTCTTACTAATGCCTACACAGGCTTAGAACCCATGACTTAGGTGTACCAGATTTATAAAGACCAACACATCACATGACTAACCTGAGCTACATGAAACGTTTGCGCTATGACTAAATACAATTTTATAGACATGTGTTATAAGAAAAAGAGGTATTTTACAAGAAATGAGCCCAAATGAAATGAAATAAGTTGGAAACTACGTTTTACTTTTAAATTCTTAAATGTCAGCCACATAATTGAAAAAATGGATATCTTAATTAGTAAGTCAATTGTGCAAAACAGTCACATGTTTTGAGAGTAGAATCTAGGTAGACATAGAATGAGATGATTTACAGATATAGATAAAATGCAGGAAAAACATCATTATACTCTAATCTCTATACAGTTTTAATTGTTCCTGCAATTCTTTTAAGGTCATAGAACTTAATTTCTTATCCTTCTTCATAAGTTTAAAAATATCCAGTAGCTGTTTCTTCTCTGCTCTGAAAATAAAATAATGATCTCAGGAATGATTTATGACATTTGTTATTTTAAAGTATAATGCCACCAACTGATACATACTCGCTTTCCCGAGTTCTATCATCAAAAGTAAGGCTCTCTTCCATTGATTTACGGAATGCTCTCCGATGAGCTTTACTTTTGCGAACTTCTTCCTTGAGATCATCAGACATATTGAGGTCAATGCTTGAAGTCTGGGTCTAAGATTTCAGAATTAGCAAGTTAGTAGTATTTTATAATTCAGCTGACTAAATAATAATAATAATTTTAAACTTACAAGATCTTCCTCTTCCTCAGGAGATGACAATTCAGGCTTCAGATTTGCATACCATGTTAACCAAACTGCTAGAAATGAGACTAATGCACACACCAGATAAAAGGAAGAAAGATTTTCACCATATATTACAATGTTTTCCCAGTAGGGCTCCAGAAACATTATATTCGAGTATTAAAATTTGTTATAACTGTGTGTATTATATCTAACAAATACATAGATAATTTGTTAAGTCAAAAGTGTGTTAACAGTGATAAAAACAAACCGGTAAAACTTCAAACCAGCTTTAAGTTGTTGTGGTAGGTTATTTTATGTTATCGTGAAGGTTATATTCTGTAGGTATTCAGTTTTAGTTTACGATAAATTGGCTGGGAATATGACGTCTGAGAATGGTCAAATTGTGAGAGAAAGGAAGAAATCTCAGTCAACTGAAGCTAAAAGCCAAAAACATGGAAGAGCCAAAGACGTTTCTCCTCCTGATAGAAGAGAAACTATTGAAGACAGAGAGTAAGTTTTTATCCTTCATTTTATTTTATTCCCTCTAGAGCAGATTTAACGACTATTTATTTCCTCATTAGGCCTGTCTTTGGCCCTATGCCAACCTTCTCCAACCAGAGATTTTGGACGAGGATGCTATTAATCTTGGGAACACTTATTGTTGTATATTTTACTTCAGGAAATGAGCGAATTATAACATTAGCCAAACAAAAAGAAAAGTTAAATCATCGAAGGCAAGAAATTCAGTGCTCAAAAGACTATTTGCAAGAGCTCTCGCAACTTTTAGGTAGTATATTTTCCAAATAATTTCACAATGTTATAAATGTTATATGCCCATCTGTAGGATTCTTCTTATTCTTTTATGTTTCTTGAGAAATATGTAAGGTTGGTTTCTCCACTATTCTACCTAAGTTGTTATTGACTGAACCTTGTCTCCGTTTCCATTAACTGGGAAATCCACTATTCTCAGAGAAATTCACTACAGAACAAATTCAAGAGTGCAAGTAGGGATTTTTCTAGCCTTCTGCATAACATTAACTATCAATACAGTGATCAAGAAGATGAACTCATCAAGAAAGCAATTTATCCCCAAGTATAATGCATAGTCTCACATACGCAAGCTAGTGCGGCTACACAATCTCATCTTTAATGCACCTTCAATCTTGCCTGACTTAGTTTAGAACTATGACAAGAGGTAATGTATAATTATAAAAGTTTGTCATGCAGGCAGCGAATCAATGAGCTGATTTTCACTTCCTGGAATAGCATTCTGTCCTCTATATCACTCGGAATAGAAAGCCAATGTAAACAGACTCAAATTTAAGCTCATAATTAAATGTTTAGTGGTACAGTTACTATTGCAGGGATAGCTGAAGTCTGGAAACAAAAACTTAAAATACATATCTGAGTTTAAGAAATGTCTAGAGAACAATTGTAGTACATTACTTTGTTTATATTTTTATTTTTATAACACTATTGGATCTAACTCAGATATACATGATTTTATAGTTTACTTTTCTCTAAACCAACACACCACCTGGCCTGATTAGGGCTATTAATGAACTTAGAAATTTCTTTTACTTGATCAGGTTAAATATTGAGTGTGGAATCCAACAAATAAAATATGCTGCCTCTAGAACTTAGCATATCAATGACACCAGACAGCACACTTATTTATCTTACTATAGTAAACGTTGAATGAAAATATTACACACACACACACACACACACACACACACACACACACACACACACACACACACACACAAAATTGCTACATCTGTCTGTGCATAGATTTTTTTGCAAAAATTTCAGGATAGTTTTTCGTTTCACATGCCATAGACACGATATCTGCATTTTGTGGCATTGGTGTCTAGTTGTTTATTTGTTTGTTTGCTACCTTTTTAGGCCCCCATTTACTGAACCAAATTTTATGAAACTTGGTACGTATATTACTACTAACCTATCTTAGACTATAGGCTATACTAATATTCTCAGAGACGACTATTGTTATATTTTAGTAGTCCAAGAATTTAAGACATGGGGGGGGGTCACAAGAACATATTATTATGCTATCCATAATTATACTAATATTTTTCTCAGAATTTTGAACAGTGCTGAGGGATTGATCAGGAAATCATTATAATTTGTGTAAGCTTCCCTTAATTACTAGATATTTCGACATAACACTGAAAAAGGAGATATAAAAATATTGTATGTGCCTTGCATTAAAAAAAACAAACAAAAATAAAAACATTTTTTAGCTTAAGTCCCCGAGAGAAGCCGGGTAACTTATAATATATTGGTTTACTGTTAATGTGTGCTGAGTATGAAACTAGTACTCATTACAGGTAAATATAGGTCAAGGTTCCTCCCTCCTCCCAGGGTATATTGATGGTTGTATGGCAGTTGGTCAATCACTACATAAAGCTTAAGTAATAAAAGGATAATATATATATGAATTTGAATGAACCTCTTTTCTGTCATCATACAGATAGAATAAGTGTTAATTTGAAGAATTTTTCTAAATCCTGCTCTAAATAAAACATCAATAGGTAAAAACAAAATAAAGTACAAAAATTCATCACACGGGTGCTTTGTAAATTGTTAAGGTGCCTATATAAAAAGGAAATTTTAAGCTGGGTATGAGATTTTATTTGATGGTTGCAGTAAGGAAAAATCACATTAGGAGTAGGGGTGGGGATTAATTAAAGACTGAAAACTTGAAATGTGAGTAATTCAGTTAATATTTGAATTAATAAAAATAATTCCAGAACAATTGTGGAATATTATTTTTCAACAAGAGTGGTTGTTTACCTTTTTTAGTCTGACTCACGATAATTGAGATATATCATAGTTTCAATTTTACCTCTTCTCTAAAACCTCACTCATAATTTGATTTCAATTATTCATGACCATGTTAATATTTCACATGTTATGGTTTAATATTGAGTACAGCATTGATCAAATAAAAATTAAATTGTCTAAAACTACAGTGTTCTTCAATCATATCACTTCAGGAGATTATTCATGTATCTCACAGAGTCAATTCAAAACAATGCTTGGTATTTAACAAAATACCAAAACGTATCAGTTTGTGTTGTTACTGTGTAAGAGCTGCTCAAAGTTGGCTGGACCTCTGTTACTCACTTACTGTTAAAGACTGCCAAGTAGTAGTCAATATGTTCCAATAAAACTTTTATGTGTGCGCAGCTCAAATATAAGTTTTCTTTTGTTATATTTTATTTTTAATGTTATTTAAAAAATTTACCTAGGAAAAGAAAAAGTAAGATGTGGAAGAATTGTTATGGATTCTATAATAACTCCTACAGAAGCTAAACAGCTTATTGTAATAGCAAAAAAAGGACTAGAAATCACTGGTTTACCTGCTGGGGGTGCATCCATTATAGATCTACATTCCGGAGCTCTGAGTGCTGGAGAATCATTTATCAATTTTTATGCATTGAATCTTAGTTCTGTGTTCACCAAAGATGATTTTGCACTTTATACGTAAGTATACTTAAGTTACAACTTTTTCCACATTTTAATAGGATCTTTCTAGCCTCCAACCTCTCTTCCTCACATTTTGGGGTCAAATTGCAGGAGTGATTTTACAAAACTCTGATACAGCATATTTTGCTACTGTCCACTAAAAAGCTTTTAGGAAATTTCATTCAGTCTATAGTTTTGTCTGTTTTTTTTCTTTCCTTTTTTTGTCATTGTTAGTAAATATGGATGCTGGAGGAGAATCTTTGAAAATGTGATATTAAAACATTCATATTTTTAATCATTTTAACCTACTTCAGTAATTTTAAAAACACAGTGAAGAGATTGTAATTTATAAGATAATAATAAGTATAAAATTGTTCATTTATTATTACAGAATTAATGTAGGAATTTAATTATTTTTTAAATGACATTCTCTTTATGCTGCAGTGGCTTATCAAAATCTCGGTATTCACATGAATTATAAAGCGGCTATTAAAGTAAAAAAATATTAAACTGTAATTGAATATGCTATTATTGGTATATAATTTAGCATAAATGGTAGGTAGTTAAAACAGTGGTTTTAGTTCTGTCCTGAAAGTGTTGAAGGAAATGTTTTAAAAGTATCAGTTACATTTTTTATGGATTACCCTAATGTACTTACAATATCTTCCAAGCTATATTCATGCTTGCTTTGTTAAGCAAAAAACTGAGTTGAGTAAATTTCTTTCAAATGTGCTTATGCATGCTTATAGACACATGTACATACTCTCTCATGGGATGATTGTATTTGTAGAAAATTTGTGTCATAAGTAGAAACTCAATTGAAGTTTTAACTTAGAGTCTGCAAATAAAAAAAAATAGTGTTCATTGCACTTGCATTTCAAACAGGCGCGTAGCTTTTTTTTTTTTACGACTTCAGTGCAAGTTCATATTAGTAAAAGTTTCGTTTTATTCTAAAATGAGTCTTTTACTAATATGAACGTATCACTGAAGTAGTAAAAAAAAGCTTCACACCTATTTCGAATGTAAGTGTAATGAACACTAATTTCAATTTATTTGCATTTTATTGCTCTTTGTTTATTCACTCTCTTTCAATAACATGCCAGGAACTCTATCTGTGATTTATTCATCAGTGCCTGTTTTTGGTATAATTGTCCTGGTTTTTATAATTAATTGACTCAACAATCTTATTTTCAAACTTCGTTCTGTGGCGGTCCTTTTCCGGAACTATGCACTGTGTTCACTTTCCATTTATGTTCTAACAATCCTTGACAGGTACCTCCAGTACTCTTTTATCTTTCAACAGGTGTATTTAATTTTCAAATCGACAAACTAATATTTTTTTTTGTGAATTTCTGAAGATTCTCCTGTACGTGGTGTATTATCAAATAATTAATTTTACATTGAGAGTATTAATAGCATTTATCAGGTTTGTCCCTAATACTATATTAAAATTATAATCTATTTTACAATTGATCTCAATTATAAAATACTATTGTAGTATCTTCATTTTAGTAAATATTAATTGAGAATAAATAAGAAAAAAATGAACCTTATAATATTATTTTATGCATGTATGACTTTTAAATTGGGCAAATGGGCATTGTTGAAGGTTTTCTGTTATAATAGAGAAAAATTTAGTTTGATATCACTATGAACTCAACTTACCAAAAAAAAAAAAAAATCATAGTAAACTATTGAAATTATGTTTAAACAATCTTTGTACTCTTCTTATTTAATTATTTTCAACCTTAATCTTATCTCTATTTTAGACGAGTAAGGAAAAGAGTGCATGAAACTGTAGCATTTAGTTTTGATTTACCCAGTGAAAAATTATTCTTGACAAAACCCACATTTTTTTCTCGTTTAACATCAAAGAAACCAGTGACTCCTCATGATGAGTACTGGCACCCTCATGTTGACAAGGTAAATATTTATTATTTTTCTTTATTAGTTTTTTGATAAACTGCTTTCAAATCTCTGAAATATATTTATGCAATCTTAAAGAATTAGGTCTTGACCACATTGTTTTTGCCTCAATTATTTTCATATTACGGTGTCCGTTCCCCTAATCTGTCGTAATAAAAAGTGGTGGTTATTCATTTTATTTATACTTCACTGTATTAATGCTCATTTCTGATAGATATTAAAAAAAAAATAAATATGAAAAATAGGAAAAAAAAGTAAACTGAAATACTGAAATTAAATGGTCAGAAAATTTTGTGCATAAAAAAGATTGCCTTTGGATTGAGAATATTAAATATTTCAGAGGTGGATCTGCACCTAGAAAGGAATAAAGAATATGGAATGGAGGTATTGAGGAATGAGGAAATAGCTGATGTCATTTCATTTAGGATCCTATGACCTCTTAACTATCCAAGAGATATATTTCACAGTAATTTTTTCACCTTCAATTCTGTTCTCGCTAAATCAACAAAAGAAATATGCTTTAACCAAAGGCTTGTTAAAAATAAAATGGCTGTAAACTAAGCAGATTTCTCATTTGTTGGAATGACTCACTATTGATCTAATCTCTATTTCCATATATACATAATTGCATATTAGTTTAAATATCGAGTTTGGTATCGAGCAAATAAAAATTGTGACCGCTAGAGTGTTAGCACACAAATTTATATATTTTTGAACCGATCTCATTTTCGTCATCTAGGTAGGATTGATGGACATTTGTGGAAATACCTTGAGAGAAATCTGCTAAAAACCATTTGTAATATGTAATGATATTCATGATGGACAGACAGTATGAAAGCGTATATAGTGAGCTCATATTACAATCTTGTTAGCACTCTGTTATTATTTAGCTTCTGGAGTAACTTGCTAGCACAAAAATTTAATTCCCATACGTGTCAGAGGGTAGGGCGTGCCTATAGAGATGCTACCGGGCTGAACTCTACTGATGCACTAAATTAATTATATTCCTTGTTAATAGCGGTGTTATTTTATTTTTATGGATTGTATTAACAATTTGGTTTTTAAATTTTAGGATACTTATGAATCATTTCACTATACATCTCTCATATATTTAAATGATTATGGACTGGATTTTGAAGGAGGAAGGTTCATATTTGATGATCCTGAAAATGTTACCACTGTTGTAGAACCAAGAACAGGTATAGATAGATTAAGTTATAAACATTTTAATTTTTAAGTAAACTAAAAAATACAAGCTACTCTGAACAAAAAAAATCATTTAACAATATGTAGATTGGATTTTTAATGCTCTATTATCCTTAGTAAGTTTTTCTTAAGGAATGTGCTATTATTGTAGGTCTTGTGGGAAGAACTACCCCTATCACAAACTTTTCATTTTGATGCCTGTAGAAAATAAAAACATAATTTATTCGTATGTACCAGTTAAAATGATAACTTGAATGAATTTCACTCTATCCTTAAAACTTGGAATATTAACTTTTCTCAATTGTTTGCTATGATATTTATGGATTGCTTTAAATGTCATGGGAATTCCTATTAGTAAAGAATTCAATTTTGGGCATATTGTTATGGAGAAGGTGGAGGCTGATGGTATATTTCAAATGCTATGCAGGTTTGCATACCTTTGATGATATTTATATTAGAGTAGGTTTACAAAACATTTATAATTATCGGGACAACATAAAAAGTATATTAATCATAATACATAACAATTCATGCATAGCATTTAATGTATCTTTTCTTGTTTCAGCTCGTGTTCTAATGTTCAGTTCTGGGAAAGAAAATGTTCACCGAGTAGAAAGAGTAACTAAAGGAGAGAGGTTTGCAATTACTGTCTCATTTACTTGTGACATTAAGAAAGCTATTGCTGATCCATCAATGGATAAATTTGCACAGAACCAGTAGCTTGTGCTCTCCAATATTTTCACTATGATTGAATTCAAGTTAGAAGATTACTGTGGTGATATCCTTTTAATGTTTTTAGCTCTGTGGCCATATTTGAGTTGTCATATAAGTTTAAATTAAATTGTTATATAGGAGCCTAAGTTTAGCTTAATTTTTCTTAAACGTCAATGACCACTATTGTATTTCAATATATTACAGCTCCATGATATCATTTTTTTAAAAATTATTTTTTAATCTTATTGATTTTTCCATAACTCAATTTGGAATGAGCCTTTCCTGGGATAATTTGATTTCTCTATAACATCTAAATGGGTTATGTTTCAGACTAGCATCTATCCTCATACCTTATGTGATAAAAGCATTCAAAAATTATATTTACTGTTGTAAAAATATTTTAATTATCGTTTTCAATGAAATTTTAAACATTTTATTGCTACAACTAGCTTAAGCTTTTCTCAGCTTTACTTGGCACTTCATGCAGGTAATAAATAATAACTGTGCATGATTTTCATTTTAAGATTGTGTGGTACACACCAATATGAAAATCGTGTACTAGACAAATAATATCATAAACCAAATTATAACATTCATTTGACTAAAATACTCCTTTCAAAGGTTTTTGTGTTATTTTTCTAAACAGTCACTAATAGTAACTAGAACAATAAATTTACTCCCTGAGTAAAATAATTGTTATTGTTAATGTCCACTATTTGCTACTGAGGCTAATGAGGACGGGTCATCTACTTGCTACCATCCTTTTCTAGCCAGGATGAGACTAAGGATTTTATCCCTAAATAATTTCCTATTGCCCACACAGGAATCGCACCTATGACTCTAGGTTTTCCAAGTTTATAAATACCAATGCCATGATTAACATTGCTAACCCTAGCTTCATGGGGTAAAATAACAGAATAAATTAAATATTTGTGAAAAAGTCAAAATTTGACTCTTCTCTAGGTTCCTCAGTATCTTTTTTCAGAGAGTGCCTATCTTCCTTCGGAGCATAATGCTAATCTGTCCATCAAATATATACTGCTCAAAAATGAATAGGGATATTGGCTGTTTTATGGGACCTAGCATATATTTTTTTTTTTAATTATAAATATCATTAATATTTATTAGAAATTATTGACTTTTTCTCCCATAAAAAAGAAATTTAATTAAGATCGATTTAATTAAAATTAATAGGATAAGAAAAAATAACCAATATCCCTATTCATTTTTGAGCAGTATATTACTATTTTGGAACTGGATATAATCTATTTTAATTATTAATAAAATTGGTCAGAGTGAAGTTTTTTTTATTATGGAAACATGAAAAGAGAATGTGATTATTCGGATTACGTTGAAGCAACAATTTATATAAGTTAGAGATTAATATTTCTCACAACGATCTTTAACCTAAAAGCAAAGACCTAAGAGCAAGGTAAAGTTTCTAATAATTGGTATATTAATGTTTTTATTTAGGTAGGTGATTTTCTTTCTATTGTTTTTATTTTTCTGGTCGACCAAATAATTGTTTATATGTTTATAATCAGTTTTGCAGTGGAGATGTGCATATTTATTGTATTTACATTTTCATGCATTTTCTCCAAGCATCACTTTTAGTCTTATAGCTGCCTTTTAGGATTCTTTAGATATATTATTGACAACTATAACTATATATTCCTGATGCTAGTCAGTTGTAGTAAAATTGGAGTAAAACTAAGTTTATAATTAATAACTTCATCAATCAGTGAAGTAAATAACTTTACTCAATAATTTATTTTTTTAACATTCACTGTTATTTATAGATTTTTGATCAATTCATGAATGATTCATTTTGGTTTTTGAATAAATTATGAAGGTATTAATCCTTATTTATTTAGGTATTTAAAGTTTTAATTTTTTTAAATTCTTTCTATTCCATAAAGAATTTAGTGATTGATCTTTACTAAGCAGAAAAACAAAAAAAAAAAAAAAATACTTTTTTGTTATTGATTACGGTTAGTATGAAGTTTTAGTTTCAATTTCATAAAAGTTATTTTATTTTTCTGACATTCCAGGTCATTCTGAAGATTGCAGATTAATATTCAGATTAAAAAATTAAAATTGTCTAATTTCGTACATACTTTTTTAAGAATTTATTATGTTCTACCAAACAGGAATAATTTAGTTTTTTTTTATATGTTAGAATTCCATAAGCTGTTAGATGTTAGAGATAAATGTTAAAAACCGTAAAAGATAAAGAAGTTTTAAATATTTTCTAGTTTTAGTATGTATGATTATTATAGTATCTAGTGAATTGAGCTTATGATACTGATAATAAGTTAATCAAAGGTTTGGCTTTAAGTTGTTTAATCACTCATGTTATTTTACCTTTATTTAGATAGTTTTATTTATCAAGTCTTCCACATTAAAATGTTGGGTTCTTGTTTTTAGAGGGTGTTAAGCAAAATACTGATGAAACTTCTGACATCATTTGCAGCAGTAAATTATATTAAAAATGGTTTTCCTCATCTGCTCTAGATATATGTTTAATTCCATGCAATTCATACTCAGAGAAGTTCGAGACTTGAACTTAACCAAAATAAAGCTAAATTTGTTTGAAGTATGGGCCGTTATATAAAGATATAATATTTTTGAATGAAGTGTTTATATTTTAGTAGATTTATAATCCCATTAACAAAAATGAACCCAGATGAAACTCATACATAAATTTCAATAAATGTTTAGTTGAACCCTTTGAATAAAGATCTAATCCTCTTGAATAATTTTTCTAAAAGTGTAATATTAAGAAGCAATAATTTCATTGCGTTATAACTTAAAATTTATAATTTCATTAATATAAAACCGTTGTTATTATAATAATAAAGATGCAAAGTACCTTCAAAATACATTCCTTAATAAGATACATTTTTTTTTCTGTCACCTACAACATACTTACTTATATTTATATATTAAAATTATACCTATTTCACTAATTACATTAATTATTAATTAATTAATGCCTACAATTATATTTATCTGAAATCAATGAGATTAACAACCAGTTTATAGCTACTACTCTCTTGAAGTACCTTTTTTTCTTACCTTTTGTAGCTGATTCCTCAAAAAGTATTAATTGCTCAGTGAATTTTTCTTTCAAAACCATATATATATTTAGAAGCTGCCTTCACTGAGAGCTAGGTTGAAAGGGAGGGGGGTCCTATTGACTATTTTGCTTTGATTTCCAGGTGTGGTTGGAGATTAATTTTATTTTAATATTCTGGTTAGAAATGGATGGAATCCTGTTAGCTCATTATGACTAGTACAAGTTTCATAAAGTGATACTAATTTAAAAACTAACAACTAAAATATCCGCATCGGCATCCATTACATATAAATTTATATCTGTTCCAAGTTTTATGCATATGTAATATCATTTTTGTTAAACATATGAAGTCAAGGATAGAGAAATGTTTGTTTATTCATGTACTTTGGTTCACAAAATAAAGTGTTTAAGGTGTTTTTGAAATTTCAATATGCACATTTCATGGTAAAATAAATTTCTTTCTTACAGGTTTTTTTCAAATTGTTCTAGACTTCCACAGGGTGAGAAATAACAATAATTTCTCATAAAAAAAATCATAAAGTAAACAATATTTCTTAATATATTTGAATTGACCCACACTTGTATGTAATGTTTTGCTGCAAATGATGTCCAGATTCTTTCTAAAAAATATCTATAATCTTTTGCTGACGTATTGTTATTGGTAGAACAAATACTATTTTTACTTTTGTAACTGATTGTATGAATTCCTTGATTATTCACCAGTAAAGACTGATTTGTATTTTAGAAGTTTTATTTGTAGAATGCAAACATTCCTTTTAAGTGTATTTCTAGTTTTTGATATTATTACAATGTATTATTGACTGTTAATATTTTTTTAATGTTTTTTAGGCGATATTTACTTTGTACCTAGTGATCAAAAATAAAAAGCTTTTTATTTTTGCCTCATTTATTAATTTAACATACTTTCTTTTCTTATTATTATTGTAATAATAATAAAATTTGCATTTATTATTTCATCGCATATACTTTTATTTTCAAGCCATAGAGTGATTTTATAGTCTTGTATATTTGTAATAACACTAAGTTAGCCAAGTTCATTATTTGGATTGGAAACCTTAGGATTTTTCTGTTGTCCATTATTCCACTTAAATAATACCAGAATAATGGTAAAATGTATGATTATCTAACTGAAATATTCCATTCTTTTTGTAAATGGATGGAAATTTTGTGCAACCGATAGTTATAGAATCGACTGGTGGAAAATACATGCAAGGGGTCTTTGGTACTAGAGACTTCTAAGTATAATGCTTTAACTAAATTGCACAAACCTGCTATATAATTTAATATCTCAGATGAATATAAATGGAGTTATAGCCTCATTAATGTTAGTGAATTACTGTGGTTATTGTAACAAGTTACAACACAAACTTCTTTAGCACCTGAAATTCTTTTCTTTAATTGTAAATGAATGTCACCGAAATTTGGGTGGATGTTTTAGACGCAATTTTTCATTGAATGTTCAGACCATTTCTTATTTTACTGGTTTCTTTGGATTTTCAATAATGGAATAAGAGAAAACTGAGTGAATTTCGTAAATGTTTTCTCTACTTAAAATTCAAGGTGCCTTTTTTTTTTCTTTTTTTTTTTAAATGGTACAAATAAAAAAAGAGTAGCAAAGCTTTTCTAATGAATAATACAACTGTGGTCATCGAGACATTCTATCTGCAAATTACTATCTAATGATCCATTAAATAGTTGAAAGTTATTACTTAAATTATGGGCTAACCAACTTCACGTGCTGATGACTCTCCCACTGTTTTCGTATCCACTCACATCTCACATCTTTCTACTCACTTAAAAAGGCAACAAAAGAAACTCAAATTTGATATGAGCTCTGTGATAATGTGTATTAAGTAATGCACTGTTTTAAGTTAAGTTTTGTTGATTTATATAAAATTATTATTTTCTTACAATTATAAAAATATTATACTCTGAAATTAATATGATATTAAATAAATATATTTTGATTTTAAATGTTGTATATTTCATTCATAATTTTAATTTTATATATAACTGATCCCAAAAGTTATTTCTTTCTGATGACATTTGATGTACTTATTATTTACTGGAGATAAAACTCAAAGCATTTGGTTTTAGTATTCTTTGCTAAATAACACAGATTAAGTTTGATTTAGTGTTTCAGTTACTTCAGGCATCTCGTCTGTGACCTATCTTTTTCTTTATTGTATTCTATATACTCTGTCAGTGTTGCCTTTAGATATAAATTTGTTATTGTTTGTTCTGATGTACATTTGAGCTTCTACATCCATTATTTAGAACAAAACAAAATTAGATGAGAGCTCTTTAGTATCACAATTTTTAATATCTGGTACAGAACATTTATAACTGAGTTGCATAATTACTTAATGTAAAAAATTTCAAATAAATATGATTTTTTTTTTCTTTGGTACTAATTTTTATGTTAAATATAAGAATACATTTAAGTCCCTAACTTCCTGCTGTTTTCATTCATTAACTGAACTAATAAATAGATTTATGAATTTAGTAGAGGATGGGTAGTTGAAAATTTACAAGATATAGCACAAAGTCATAATAATGGGTGGGATGAAGATAGATGTGTGCATTATTATTATTGAAAAGTTTGTGATTATGATCTTCAAAGCCAATCTCTTCCTTCACAGGTTTTAAATATCTCCTTTGGATAGGTGGTATCCTTCTTGAACATCATCGTCAACATTGTTTTGAACAATAGGCGCTCAATGAAACGATATTAGTTATTTAATGAAGGTATGTCCGTAATGAAGGTAGCATCACTTATCATAAAGTTGCAAATTGATTACTCTCATTGTTATGATTGGATAAAAAAGGAGATGAGGTTTTAGGAATGTTCTCAATGAAAAGATATATTTTCAAGAGATATCTATTGAGATAATTATACTTTAACGTTCTTACGTTAAATAAATGAGAAAGTACACAGAACACAACACTATTTATATTTGAGTTGTAATATATACATATTCACAGATTATAATAAGGAACTAGCTACACATGTACACTGAGTGAGAGGCAGAAGGCAACACACTGTGAAAGGCAGGAGGAGACACTAACTCCCCTTTATCCACCTCTGCGTTGACTTCTGCTTTTCACAGCTGGCTCGCTCCATTGCCATGGCAATGCTCACCACGTTCCCATGGCAAGGAATGCTGCCGCTACAATACCATAGTGGAATGCAAGGTTAGCTATTGCTAAAACAACATTTCCTGGAGGTAGTGGCTACAAATTACATTCAGACCCAAGGTTTCTATTTTGTTTAAGTGTTACATTGAAGTAAATTTAATATTTAATTAAAAAAGAGGATTGTGGCTTTTATAAATTAAAAAAATAATCTGATGTGGATTCCACCTGACCACTTTGTATCTATTAAATAAAATAAACACTTCTCTCTGATGTACTTCATTTAAGTTGATTCCTTTTAAAGTTATATACTATATCTCCATTCCAGTGTATCATATCAAAGAACATAATTTGCAATTTTTTATTTCCACCCCCTTTAAAAGCCCTCTCTCCCTTAGTTGATTTTGAAAAAAAGTCTGTCACACTGGGGCTGCATTAACTAAGCAGATTTCCCATGTGCCTAACGTATTTGGATTTATCTCAAAATGCATAAGATCAATGAAAAAGGCTTTAAATAATGTGCTTCATAATATAACAGCTTATTGTTAATATGACATGAGTAGGAGTGGGGTCTACTGAAGGCCGAAAACTAAAAAATGCAAATATCTTGGTTAATATTCAAGATAATGAAAAAACACGCATAACATTTATAGAAAAATGCATTTGCAATAAGATTCATTCTGCACAAATGTTCGATCCGGCGCATAATAACAAAGATATTTGCGTTCAGGGAAGGCAATTTTTTTTTTCATTTTTAAACCTTTGATCAATAACTGGAAATGAATGTTTAACTATTCGTGAAAAATAGAAATTGATTGGAGTGACAGGAGGTCAATTTCAAATATTTCAGAAGCCAATTTTAACACATATTTATAAAGAAGTGTGAAAAGAAAGCCTCCTTTTTTATTACATTTTATACTATGATAAAAATTCATGGAAATTGCTAATGTTATAAAACTCATTTATATAATTATTACACATAAAATGTCATGCTGAAATAAAGGACAAACCTGAAAAGGATGTAGGGAGTTCAACAACCCACAACAAAACAATTGTGCCAATAGTAGCTCAAAGAAGAGTTACCATTAAATTAATTCTCATACCTTCGAGTTTGATATTTTTTTTTCTTCTAAATCCATGTAGATTATGTCTTCAGAAGCAATTTTTCTAGGTAAAAAAGCTATTAGCTCAGTGGAATGCGTCAGGCATGTTATTTCAACACATGCACGGCACCAAGCATCAATACAAAGTCGTGTGGGACTTTTAATAGCGGTGTGTCTGGTGACATCAATCATTAACTCCGTTAGATATATGATTGTCACAATCACAAAATTCTTGAAATCTAATTTTGAAGCCATTCATTCAATATTAGCTTCTCATCTTTTAATGACATTTTTTTCTTTTATCCATACATTAACAATTAATTGATAAACCACCTCTTAAATTTTTGGTTCTTGAACAGATTTCCCTGTTAAGTCCTTTATATGCATTCAGCTCAATATCTTATCTAAATCAGGAGAGAATACTTAGGTTATTGTAAATAAATATCAAATAGTAGAATAATAAAAGAAAATTTATTTTTTTTTTTTTTATATCTATATAATATCTTTTAAGATCATTTTAACAATTCTTTTAAAAGAGAAACACATTTCCTCATTTATATGCCATTTGTTAAAAAAATAAAACTGATAAACTCCATTGCAATAAGAATAAGCTTTTTTATTAAATAGTTTTATACTTCGTTAAGCGTGGTTGGCCAACACTCAATGACCTATCATTTTTTATATATAGAAGGTCAATGAATGTAGAATCAACCAAAGCGTGTGTTATGGTAGCTTGAATAGGCCTTTGCCATCATGTGTCCGATTAAAAAAATTTGAGATTGTTCATATTTTTTTCTTCTTATATTCATACACATTAGTTATTTATTTTAAATGTATGATCATAAAATTCATTCATTCTTATATACATACACAAGGGAACCTAATGGTTTGATTGTTAGTTTTGACAATCATTTACTTTATATATTCTATGAAATGCTTTTTGAATTATGCATAGTGATTGCACAGAGCATTTTTTTTTTCAGTTTGACCATGGCAGAGTTTACATTTAAAATATATTGGAAATTTTAAAGCTACAATAAATAACAGCATGTTGATTTACGCCTTGAGGCCTTCTCCTTAATCTTATTGCACTTTCTTAAATTTTACAATATAATCCTCATTACTCTCTTTTGAAACATAAAGTTTTTATATTGAATAATCTTTGTTATATACACTATCTTATTACTAATGAAACAAAAATGTAATAAAGTTTGCCAATTCAAAAGAAATGTATTATTTAGAAAATTTAATTTTAATAAAATACTGCTGGCTTAGTGAAAAATCGACGTCATTCCATTTAAGCTTATTTGGACCTACTAAAGCAGATCTATATCCTAACTTTTCTTTTTTATATGCTGGCCACAATAATGATGTGATGAAGCTTTATCATTATTTGAGTTGCATGATTTTCAAATTACCATTTTTGATAGATCTTAATTAGGCAGTTTTATCACTAAGCTGACAAAATAAAAATAAAACAAATCTGTTAGAACTTTGAACTAAGTCTAAAGATTTTTAATTCACAAAATGCCACAGTCGGTTTCTAATTCACAAAATGCCAAAGTTTTTGAATTTTAAATACTTCTCAGCATCCCCCCCCCCAAATTCACATTTTGAATTGTCGACAACAAGTGAACAGAATTTTAAACAATAGTTACAGAAATGATTTTTTTTTCTTTTCTAAAGTTGTAGTTGAATATTTGTTTTTTCAGCATATTTGAAATAGGCAAATAGCAAAATCCTCTCTGCATATTTATTATATTTAAGAAATTATTTTAATTTGATGGTTAGTTTAATTGTATGTTTACTGGGGGGAGGGATTCCTTCTTATCACTAACTATGTTAGTTTTGTAATCAAGATCCGTTTGCATTTCTTTATCATTAAACCCATGGTTTATAAAATGTGTATTTTTTTATTTACTATAACGTTTTGGTATTCAATGTCTCTGGCTTGAATATTTATTTCTCTACTAATGTTCATTCAAATTTTGATTTCAATTGTTTCACTCTTTCAAAAAGTAAAATTTTATTTAATAAAAATTGCTATTATTTTCTGATTTCTTTAAAACAATTTTTCAGATAAATGTGCACAAGATTTTGCAAAGCAGCCAGAGTTAATTTATTTTCTTTTTAATGACTTCCTCTCTTACATCTCCTAATGTTGTCTGCATCTGAAATTATTCTACTATTAATCCATTTTTTTTTTTTTTTGTGTGCAGGGAGGAAGGGATCGTCAACAAGAATTAGAAAATATTTTAATGCTCATTGGTGAATCATTTCTATGTAAGTCCACCCATAATCCAAATAGAATGTTCTTTGTTCATCATTCTTATTAGGTACTCATTTTATATAAGCTGGCAAAAAGTAATGGGGAATTTAAAGAATTTTGTTCATAAATTTAAAATCCATTGTTTCAATATTTACTCATTTTTGTAATTTCTACTAAAGTTTTTAAGAATATTGCTATTTGTTTTTAACATCTATATTTATTTGATTTAATCTTAACGGATCTCATTGGAAATTTAATGTAGTTAGTTTTTAAGCAATTTGGAATATTTTTAGTTCATAACTTTATTTGTATTTTTGTTTCTGATTAAACATTTTCTTTGAATACAAGTATTCTTAAAACGTTAAAAATAATTAAATATTCACAAAACTGTCTTTACCATCATCTTCTGATTTTATCAGCAGGTGATGTACTAAACATATCACATTATATCACACGTAAACTAGCATAACTATAAACACTCTATCTTGAAACAGACATAAAGTAAATCGAGTTTAAATTATTTAATTCTACTAGTACTAATATCTATTTACAAACTTAACAAAAATATCACATTAAAAACAGTATACTGCATCGTTACCTTGTTTTCTTTTTACAAAAGCAATACTAAGAAAGAATAAGAATTAGACAGCATTAATCAAGAGGCATGCATTTGAAGTTGGTATTTCTTTTATCTTTTTGGTTCGACTTATTCAAATGAATGTTGTTTTTTAATTAAGAAATAATTTAAAGAAACGACAGAAAAAATAATATATGAGTGGGGAGATGACTGTCTTCGAGTGTAGGCTAACACGCTAAAAGCTAATTTAATTGATCCTTATTGTCAGATGTTTTCTTCAAAATTATAAGCGAGTAGGTACAGAAATTATTATCCTCTTTATTACTAAGTGGCAAAAGTGTACTTGATGTTAAAAAAAACTAATATGATAACACCATCTACATTTTAGAAACGTGTTAAAAATTATATTTACTTTATATTTTGCCTCGTTGTATGCCTTTAAGAATCCAGTTAAATTATTTACTTCAAGTACTAAACATTTCTCTAAGGAATTTATATTATGATTGTCTGTTAATGTATTGAACCATGCATTATTTTTTCATTACTTAAAAAAAAGAAGAAAATGGAGCATTAATGCATAATATTTTCTCTATTTATTAATTTAATACAATAATATTAACATAAGAAAAGTAAAATAGCTTTAAAAATGAAATGGAAAATGTATAATTGTTTTATACTCATGGAATGTTTCTTTATTAAAAATAAATAAATAAAAAAGGAAGCATCAGTTAAAAGATATGTCTTTATAGTCACTCAATAAATTAAAATGTCTTTCATGTGTAAACAGAAGATTAGGGAATTTAAATTTAATTTTTGCAAATATATGTATTTTTATTTAATGTAGAATAACTTCTGCTTGAAAGTGCTCTTGAGTTAGGGCTTTTTCATATAGTATTTCAATCCAAAAGTCTTCTGAAAAAATAATTCCTAGAATTATAGGAATTGGTCTATTTTTAGCTGATGAGAAATTTTAAACTGGTAACTACAGTATCTGTTTTACAATTGTTTATTTGACTAAGATCTTAGTTTTATTTAATTTTGTGTTCATTAATGTCATTCATCATAATAAGTTTTTTGAATTTTTTTTTTTATACTCAGGTTAAATTAAATCTATGATAATACGATTTTTCACAGGTAATCTGACTGGCATTATCACATGTCGTGCATGGCTTCAGATATATAGAACATAATTTGACTTAAGACCATAGACAATGATTAATATAAAATGAAGTAATGAAATAAGGCCATTTATATAGGTTCATAAACAAATATGTCAGAATTGTGAAGCTCAAAACACTTAAAAGTAATAAAGGAAATATATATAATGATTTCAAAAATATTTTTTACTTAGCTTGTAATGAAACTTGTGAAAGAAATATGACCACCACTGTCCTATAGTTAACATTTCAATATTAGAAACACTTCATTTATAATATGGATGCACATATTAAACACCAGCATTATTGTGTTTTCCAATGTCAAGATCTGTCAATACAGTATAAACTGGTCTTGGAAGATTCTTCACATTGAAAAAAGAAGAAATCAAATTTGAAAGAAAAAAAGTTGTGGAATGTTATTTATAGATTAGCCATATTTCTGTTCCAAAACAAAATAGTATTTATTCATGTTTACCGAAATACTTATGTAAATTAGAAAAGTGCATTCATTCATTACACGATGTAGACATATTCCTTTCACAAGTTCAGCTTTTTTATTAATAAAAATTTTCAAACTCTGCCAAGGTCTGGCAAATTTAACAGTCATGACAACTTTTACTTATTGTTTAATACTTAATTTACAGATAGTAAAATAATAGATGAAATCTAACATTTAATTAACAAGGTTGAAATTATTATAACTAAAGCGCATTAACGTTAAAACTATTTACACAATTATACATGTACTGAGAATTTCATTTTATATATTTCGATATGTAATAGTTTATCAACCTTTATCTATTGCCATTTGTTATTACTTACATATTTTAATAAGTTTAGACTGGGCATTCATGCTATTAATGGGCATTAACCTTTTATAAATTAAAAAATTGTATTATCTTAGCTTGAAAACCATTTCAATTCTCTCACAAGACATTCTTATATACTCTCAGCATTATATTTACTTCCATTTCCTAAGATGAATCAATCCATCATTATAAACATGATAACCATGTTTTACAATTCTAAATACTACAACCTCATAAGCCATAATGCTTAAACCATTATGGGTGGGTATCCATAATCAGTTTGCATCTAATTCACTAACAACATTATAATATAATCTATCCTTTGACGTTCACTATTTACTAAATCTTTCTCAATCTGTATAATTTTGAAAAAAAAGAAGAAAGAAAAAAGACGTCTGCATAAAAGAAACACTTTAGAGAAAGCCACCTACATTTGAAAAATGTGAAGTGCTAGCTTTCTCTGTATGTTAGAAAAAAGCTTCTACCAATAGAAAAAAGTATATATTTGTGATATAATAAATTCATTCACGTAGTATACACATGTATGTGCTCCTTGAAAAAGAAGAAAAATTATAAATACTAAAATTCAAAGTCAGTACCGAATGTCTTGAAATAATCAATCTAAATAATTTATTTCATTCAAACATTTTGTGTCTAATGCCCATTATTAAGAACAAGCCCTTACATAAAATAAATATCAAAAACTAAATTAATTTGGGTTAAATAATGTAGGCAGATTAAAAATCCACAATTTTAAAAACATGTGTTCTGCCACTTTCTTAACCCATTAAAGTGAGAATAAATAAAATTCTAATTACATATCTATACTTTTTAAGTACATGTATATACAAATATTTACATAACATTCGCATTCACACTCATTCCTAATTAGTTCACTTTCGTGATTCCGCTTGAGTGCTTGAGCAACCTTAACAACTAGTAATAAAATAATTTTATATGCTGGGGCGGTTCGTTGGGTAAAAGCAGTGTTCTCGCTGTTTGTAATATACACGATATACAAGGAGTTTCAATTGTCCATCACAAAAATTGTCATCTCATCTTGAGCAGGCCGTGAACTGAAATTAAGAAAATGGAACAATTATTTGATGTCACATTGAAGTTATATTATAATGAAGGGTAAGTAGTTAACATCATTTTTAAATTTAACTAATTTATTTAGTAATATGTACTTGTTTCTGAGTGAATTATATATTTTTGATATATATTAGTTTTGAATGTCAGTTAAAACCTTTTTAGATTAGGCCCTTCATATATTAAAATATATGTAATGCTAATTTATGAATATTAATGATTATGTGTTAAGTGGATTAAATGTGATTGATGGTTATTAAGTGATGAATTTTTATAGTAATTGGTTTGTTTATAGTTATTAAATTTTGTTAATTTGATATATAAGCAAAGATTAATTTCAGATCGTAAGGTAATGCAATTATATTTTATACTCAATTGCTCAAATAAGTAATTAATTCATTGATGAATATAACAATTTTGGATGTTTATGGACTTTGAGTAGTGATTTATGTGTGTTTCCACATCATGAGTAAGTTTTAAACAATTATTTAAGGGCCTAGCCTTAGAATTATTAAATAACACTTAATCATTAAGAATCTAGTAGTTGTAAAACTAAAGGTCATTCATAGGCCGTTATTGGCCTGGAGTAGGGTTTGTAAGTAAAAATGTAAATATATGTGTAATTATGCATTCTATTAAAAAAGTTGATAAAACCAATCTTGTTAGTCAAATTCTTTTTTACAGTTGTTTACAGTTATATTGAAAACCATTCTGTAACTCTAGCAAACCTCCGTAAACGGTGTAAAAAAGAATTTCGCATAAAATTTCGTGGAAATAGACTTTTCTTTTTCCTGGTTGTGAGGATGACTACAACCTAATTCTTAATGAAGTTAAAAAGGCTGGTCTGGAATGCCACACTTACACGTTTAAGGATGAAGCTAATAAAACTGTTGTGCTCAGAAATTTACCTCCAAATATTTCCACTGAAGATATTATCAATGACCTGAAAAGTCAAAATCTTGAAGTTTTGAAGGTAGTACAAATGAAGAAGAAAACGGGCGAGAACTCGTACATTCCATACCCTCTGTACGTAGTCACCTTTAAAAATACTACATCCATGCAAGCCATTAAGAAGACAAAGTATGTGTGTCATGTACGCGTAGTTTCTTGGAATCGATATAAAAATAGTAATAGTGTGATTCAATATTTTAAATGCCAATCATTTTTTCACTTAGCTAAACATTGCTACAGGAAGCCTAAATGTGTAAAGTGTGCAGGCGAACACCTCACACAAGAATGCACTATTTCCACTGAAGCTAGCCCAAAATGTGTCACTGCAGTGGAAAGCACACTGCCAACCATCGAGGATGTCCTGTTTTCAACGAGAAGTTGAGGATGAAGTTTGCAAAGCCAGCCACAAACTCATCTACTCGTAGAGGTGACTTCAGACGGAACGACGAAGACTTCCCGCCCCTCTTTTAACGCTGCATCGACCTCTCAACCTTCTGCGTGGGCAAGATCTCGAGGTACAAAAGATAAATCTAATGTTTCTTTCACTAGCCTACTTAATGACTTTAAAAATATTTGTTCTTCAATTAACTTAGGTAATCTCTTACAGAATATAAGAGGTTTAATAGAGGACTTTAAAAATGCACCTAATGCAATGGCAAAAGTTGGTGTTATAGCAGAGTTTCTATTCACTTTCTTATGAATCACAATGATGTTTACTATAAATTAGGTTCCTGGAATTGTAGGTCTGTGCTTAATAAAATGGATGAACTTTCTATCTTTGTAAGAAAACATAGAATAGATGTTTTAGCATTAAGTGAAACTCTCTTAAAGAGTAAACATAAACTCAAAGCTCCAGGCTATAAAGTTTACAGAGCCGATGAAGGCAGAGGAGTTGCTTTATTGGTTGGTAATAGTATCACTCATTATCATGTTAAATTACCAAAACTTAAATACCTCAGAGCTGTAGGGGCAGTCATTAATATAGCTAATTTCGAAATGCTTATTATTTCTGCCTATTTATCCCCATCCAGGCCTCATCAGATTTACAAAACTGATTTCAGAGCCCTGTTTAATATTAAAAGGCATGTTTTGATTCTAGGCGACTTAAATTCAAAGCACATGTCTTGGAACTGCTTTAGCAATAATAGGAATGGATTAACATTATTAGACATGCCAATAAACTACAACTTTCTCATTATATCTCCTGATGACCCTACTTATTATCCTGGGAAGTCTAATACAAATTTAAACAGGAAGCCACCTAGACCAAGTGTACTAGACATTGCTGTAGCCAAGAATATTAATTTTCAGATAACTGCACATTCCATGTCAGAATTGTCTTCTGACCATAATCCAGTAATTTTTTATATTAATGAAGCGATTAAAATAAATGAGAGCGAACCTATATTCAACTATAAAGAAGCCAACTGGAAACAATTCCGCTCTCTAATAGATTGAAAACTCAATACTAATCCACCACTTAACAGCTCACAAGACATTGACCAGCTTGTCTCTGAATTTCAAAACGTTCTTCTTGAGTCAGCTCACCGTTCTGTTCCTCGGTCACGGGTCACCAATACAATAATGGACATACCTCCCTTTATAATTTGGATTATTAAGGTAAAAAATAAAATTAGAAAGGCGTACCAACGCCATTATAAAATCTGGCTCAGAAAACTTCTTAACTTTCTTGGGAAACTAATTTCTTACATTTTAAAAGTTCATAAAAATGCGAAATGGAGCAAAAAGCTTTCCAACCTCTCTAGCAGTAATGGCTCTCTCTATCAGTTGATAAAGAAAATCAAACAGTATTCCTCCATTATTGAAAGATACTAGGTTCACCCCTAATGATGCACCCCTTCATGCTCTTGCTTGCTCTGACAGTGACAAAGCTCAACTATTGGCTGAGAATCTATATCGCACATTCACACTTAACTCTGACCTAGGTGTTCCATCTTTTACAAGGAAAGTAATACGGAGTAACAAGGTATTTCTAAAGCAGCCCTTTAAAAAACACATTGATGCAACATTAACAACACCTAAGAAGGTTGCAAAAATCATTTCGCAACTTAAAAGCAATAAGTCGCCTGGCAATGAAGGTATACACAACCTACTCTTAAAGAATCTGTCTCGTAAAGCTATAATCCACTTAACTAAAATCATTAATCATATCTTAATATATGCCCACTTTCCAGACGAATGGAAAACGGCAAGGCTTATTGTTCTTCCCAAGCCAGGGAAAAATCCCACCTTCTCAGGTAGCTATCGATATATTTCATTGCTAAATTGCCTCAGCAAGGTAGTTGAAAAGGTAATCAAATCTAATATAATATATTTCTTGGAAGAAAACAATCTGATCTCCAACAACCAACATGGCTTTCGAAATCAGCATTCAACAACAACCCAATTGGCCAGGATAACTGACTTGGTCCTCCATAATTTCAACTTGAATAAACATACAGGCATGGCTCTGGTAGATGTTGAAAAAGCCTTTGATTGTGTATGGCATAATGGCCTGATATATAAAATGATTCAATATAACTTTCCAATATATTTGATTATCTTAATCAATAGTTATCTTACTAACAGATCTTTTTATGTCACTACTGGTGGCTCAAGATCTAACCTTTTACAAATTCTTGCAGGTGTCCCACAAGGATCAGTACTTGGTCCAATACTATTCATAATATTTTTTAATGATGTAAACTATCTTAAAACTAAATGCCTGAAAGCCCTGTTTGCAGACGATAAAGCATTTATAATTTCAAGTTTCCGAGTTGACACTATTGCCAACCATCTCACCATAGCATTGGCACAATGTATTAAGTATTGTAATAAGTGGAAAATAAGATTGAATTCTCAAAAAAAACAGAGGTTATTCTTTTTACTAGGAGGAGACCTCGAGTGTACCCTGAAGTTAAAATGCTAGGCAATCCCATCCCTTGGCCAAAGAATGTGAAATATCTTGGAGTCATATTAGACTCTAAACTTACCAACACTAACCACATCAATACTCAGTGTAATAAAGCTATTGGAATACTACAATCCTTATTTTCTTCTAAACAGAAATTCAGGGTTAAGTATAACTAACAAAAAACTTGTTTACTACTTATATATAAGGCCTGTTTTATTTTATGCCTGTCCTATTTGGTCAATGACATGCGAAACTAATAAGCGTAAATTACAAGTGGCTCAAAATAAATGTTTAAGATTTATTGGTTCATTCCCACGATGGACTCCTGTCATGCACATGCATGAAATTCTACTGAAATTTGGAATCTACTCTCTGAAGAGGTTATCACCAGCTTTTCTCAAAGTTTTAAATTTCTATCTTATCCTTTACTAAAAAAGTATGTATGTATCATTTGACTTGAGTTTTGTAAACAGAAAAAAAAGTATCACCTTAAGGAAAACAATTTTTAAAATGGAGATTTAATAAAAATAAATTTAAATTTTTAATTCATTGAATAATAGAGATGTCAATAGATAATATAATTTGATCAGATTAATTTATATCAATATGCTATACCAAGAAATTCAAACATTTACTTGAAAGTAAAAATCAAACTAAACAATTGGAATTCACTTTATATTTGTTGAATGACTTTTGTATTACTTAAAGATAGTAATTATTGTACTTTTACTCCTTAATTTTGTTTACTTATAAATTGGATTGTTCCGCTTTGTTAAGCGTAGGAGTTCTGATTAGAGTAATATATTTCTACGTACTCTCATGGCTATAGAGGACTGCTAAGAAGAAGTAATCCTCACTGATCCAAGAAGACGTGTTTCTTCCGTTGGGGAAGTTTCCATGGGGGGTGGAGGGGGGCAGATGTACAGTGGTGGTCCTAGGTCACCAGCAACAGCAAATTTCAAACTATTCCGTGTCTTAGTACCAGCACTGCTTATTGGACTTTTACCTGCACAGTTTTTGAGAAAATATAATTAAACCAAAATCAGCAGTATAACTGAATTTTTTTAATATCAGGGTAGACAAGTCTGTACGAACAAAAATCATAAAGCTTTGAAGAAACAACCAAGTCCAAAGAATTCATAACATATAATGTTGAATTCTTATTGGAAGTTATTCTCCAATTCTGAGATGCTTTTCCTTGCCGAAACACATCTTCAGCATATATTGAAGGAAGCATAGAGTTGCTACTGTGCAGTCGCTCTCAATATCTAAATTCCCTTCGCTTTGGAGACTGAAGGACAAGAAATAAAAACACAATCTACTACAATTGAGCCCATTTTAAATTTGCTCTAGAATTTTCGAATTTCCTAGAGTGCTTCTTCAGGAGCTTAAATAATAAAAAAATCAAAATTATTGGCTCAATAGCCCATGAAGATTCAGACTGGCATGAAATCAAAATCATGAAATAATAAAGGATATATTTTTAAAAAATCCTCATAATTAGCAGTAGTTGTTATGCTAGAATTTAGGAAATATATTTCAGTTGAAATCTTAGGTCTTAAAATGCAATTTATAAATAAAACGTGTAAGCATAGAGATTATTGTATGTGAGAGACTACTAGCAGAAAGTTAAAAAAAAAACTTCATCACATGGGCCTATGTGCTGGACATGTTTATGATGTGACACCATCTGGTCTCCATTTTTCCTGCAATATGAAACCTATGTAAACTTTAAAGCATACAATGTTGGTGCCTCAAGTGCTTTTAAGTCTAATTCACATCTGTAGGAATGGTGGTTTACTGAAGGCTGAAAACTATGAAATGGAAATATCTCAGTTAATATTTGAATTAAAAATATGTAAATACAATAGGAGACTATTAAATTTTTAACAAGGTTCCTTCTGATTTATGCATTTTCGAAATATAGGTAGTCATATCTTGACCTTTTTTTAAATTTGGAAGTTAGGAACTCATTGGAAAGGTCTGATAACAATTGTTCTTGGTCACCTTCAGAAAAAGGAACACAGCTTGCTAAACATTTTGTATGAGGTATCACAGTTCAAAATTAACTGAATAAACTTTTTATCAATAGACATCACAAGTAGCTTTTGTACATCTACATTCTTTTTCTTATTTTCAGGCCTTCTTTTCTTTTCCGTCTACTGGGATTTCTAATTTATTTTGTACAATTTCTTAGCAGTCTTTTGCTTTGAAGATAATGGTCAATTGAAACTTCCATACAGGAGAAATGATGAACTATCATTCAGTTTTCTGTACGTGTGGGTTTGTTTATATCAGACATCTCATTTTTTATTTTTTTTTGTAATTTGTACAACACTAATGGTGAATGTAACAAATGTCAAGAAACTAAGGACGTTTCAACACTAATGAATCACCAAGAGGTCTCACTGCACTTCTGCTTGGTTTTGACAAAACTAACGGCACTGGCTACAGCTAATTTATTACACTTCTGGAACCATTACCTGTTGAAAGGTCTGGGTTTTAAGTATTAAACAAAGTATCCCACACTATACTTTTATGAAACATCAAGAATTATCTTACATAAATAATGTGGGTCTTAAATATATAGAACAGGAGGTTCTGCCCTGCCCTTTTTGGTCGGTTATATTAGATAGAGATAGGTACGCATAAGCAGAAAAATTACTCTCCTTACAGGAAGAACCCCCTGCTTTGGAGAGTGAGCTACTAGGGAGGGTGTTCGAATGCTGCACTGGCATATGAGGAAGAACATATTTACAGGGTCATATGTGTGTACTACTCTTCCGAGTCCCAAAGGTGGGACATGTTTTAGCTTTAGGCTAAGGTATATCTTTTGCCATTCCTATCCTCCTGTGGTATACGGTCATGAAAAGATATATGTCCTCTCCTGTTGACAAGGGCTGGGACAATTCTTCCAATTTTCACTTCCTATGCAACCTAGGTTCCAGTGTTTCCTTCATAACCTCATTTGTCTGAAGAGAGGCTCATTTTATAGTTTTCATGCAACCCAACTTATCAGTAATAGTTGGTAATATTTTTTCATTTAGTCTTTTCTGTTTTTAATCAATCAATATGTAGTGAATTTCAATTACCAACATAATTTTGAAGCCATTGTTGGATTGTTTGGAGTGTCATATTTAAACTCAACACAGATAATGAAGAGAGTCAATTGAAGAGTGCTCTGCAAAAAAGTTAAGTCTTAAGAACTGTAAGTAAAAACTATAAAGCACTGCAATGCCAATAAGGTATTTTGTCATGTTTATCAATTCCATAGGTATATTTAGATATTTATTTAGATGTATGGTCACTGAGTTTTGAGTTTGGACTTAGATACATTTGTCCAAGTGCTTGCTTGACTTGTAAGTAGTGATTTTTGGCCTGTAATGCCTTGATAATATGGCAGAGAACATGTCAAGCTGAACAATTGACCTATCACTGGCCCTTGGCACTTCATGAGCCAAAGATATTAATTTTCATATAAAGTATAAAGAAGCATGTGCACCTTTATACTTATGGAATTTGACTTTCTATCTGTTAGTTCATCTTCCTGGATATGCTCTTTTTATTTATTAACTTATTGATTTGAAATTTATGTTTGTGTGTGTGTGTGTGTGTGTGTGTGTGTGTGTGTGTGCGTGCACACGATTGCGTGAGTGTTCTAGTGATTAAAAATATTGTAATAAATTGTAGTTAATTGACAACACAAAAATACACACAGTACTAAAATACTTGAAAATGAATACAACCACAAAAAAAGTAAATAAAAATTACTGAACAGAAAAGACAAACGTTTCCCCATCATGGTACTAGACTCAAAAGACACTCATCTTTGTGCATCTACTCACCTCAATACTGTGGATAAAGGTTAGATATAATATATCATTTAATAACTCTGTAGCACTATTACAGGTTATCAAATTCAAATGTCATGTAATCGAAGTAGGGTTTTTCGTCTTTTACATCATTTTCTGTAAAGAAATTCTCCTTTATTGTCTCATGTAAGTGCCCTAATTCTAACCAATGATATAAGAAAAAAAATCAAATTGTTAAATATCTTAAAGAAATTCTCAACTGCAATCAAATTCCTCCTTTAATAAATTAGCTTCTCACTTAAATGAGTTTCAAGTCAGGAATTAAAATCTAAGGTTTAGAATCCTAGTTTCATTAAACACTTTATTTTATCTCTATTGTGATATTGTTATTTTATTTGAAAATTAGTTCCCTGTAAACTAGTTTTCTATATATCAACAGCCCCAAGCTAATTCAGCTCTGAATAATACATATATTTTTAATACCTTGTAAACCCAGAATTTTCTGTTGAATTAATTACTTTGGTTAAAAAAAACAACATGTTTTACTTCATAAAATAACTTAACCATCCACTTTGACAAGATGCACCTCCCTCTCCTCCTATATTACCTGTGACAAGAAGTTCTTAATTGATTGTTTACATTAGACAACAAAAATTCCTAGTAACTATAAAGAGTATAAATACTAATGTAACTTAAGCATTAGTAGCAGTAATACAGTTAAATTATTTCAAGCAATCTCAGCTAAAAAAAATATAAATCAGAATGATTAAAATATTTGATCATTTATAAAAAATTCTCACCAGGTGAGTAATCTGATCCTGCAGCTGACACATTATCAGAAATGAGTTTTTCCATCTCTGGGTCTCTCCTTGGGTTTGGCGCTGAATCAACTTTTTTAAGAATTGATTTAGATTTTCTATGCGTTTCTGGAGTTGGGCAGATTCTCGAGTCTATAGAATCCACTGATAGTGATGATCGACTTTCTCCATGCTTGCCTAAACATATAAAAATATTGCACAATAGAAGCTAATAGATAAATAACTAAATTAATAAAGCTGTTTCTTGTGAGGGAAATGAAGAACAAGCTCATAGAACAATCTTATTCTTGTTTCATTTCTTGCATGCTATACATCTGAGAATATTAATAATAATATAACACTAATGTTTATTTAGGGCCTGGTCTTGTCTTCTTTGTTTTTATTGAGAAATGCATTTTGTATAGTGTTATCTAGTCATGATAGCAAGTAATGTTTCTAATATTGGAATAACTTCTGTCCTCAATGGGTTCACCCAACTAAGTGGCATTTGTTTGGAAGAACTGGTGAGGTGTTTTATTATTATGATATATTCATAGCTCAGGTAAGCTTTGAAAACAAATTATTCCAAAATGACAAAAAACTAGTGGTATATTGTAGTGTGAGCGTGTTAGTAGGGCGCTAAAGAACATACAGATTTTATATGAAAGCAAACTGAACTTTTATTCAGTACATCTACATTATGTTGTTATGGCTAATCAGGATGAATTATCCACAAGCTGTGAATTTTTTTTAGCTAGTGGGGCTAATTTTATTTTCATCACTTAATAAATGTTTATTGTCCACTTAGGAATTGAACCCTCAGCTCTAGGTTTATCATGTGTATTTAAGGCACTCCTTAACCCACATGGATAACCTGAGCCTCACAATATTAAATTTATTAATGTTTGAAGTTGACCTATGTATTATGCATTGTATTATAAATCTTCATTTATAGTTATTAAACATTAATAGCGTATCTTGCCTCCAAGGGCTTGTAGGCCAAAAAGGTGCTGGTTGATGAGCCTGGTAGCTGTTGCCAAGGGCCTCGCTGGCATGAATGAAGGCCTTCTTCTCTTCATTACTGTCTCCAAGCTCTCTTCACTCTCTCGCAATCTACCGCCAGATGACTAAAACACATATACCAATGCAGTAACAAACACAGTAGTAATTTCATTTCATTTATCAGTGTATAATAATTAGTTTCTTCTTAAAATGTACTGCTGTTAAACCCATAAATAATTTTCATAGACATTTATTGGATTTAAAATTATAACAAGAACTTTTTTGGTAAGGAAAAACATTGAACTGACACTCAACACAAAACTATTTTATAAGCATAAAATATTGAATAAATAATGGACCTGAGCTCAAAACATATCTGTCCAATTAGAAAGAAAAAGAATAGTTCTTATGAAATTTTACTTATACAAGAAACACTACACAAAGAAAGGAGGAATGTCTCTTCACATAGCTGAACACCATAAACCTGAAATAGAACTAAATTGATGTGCATCAATAAGTGTAAAAAAAAAAAAATCTTTCTACTCATGTATGTGAACCATTTCTGGAATCACATAGGAACACCAAAATAGAGAAAAAAAATGATCACAAAACTCATGAAGTACTATCCTATTATCATTGGTGAAATAGATGAATTGAAAATAAAGTTTGGAAAAGAGATGAAGAGTTTGGAAATTATATATTTTACAAGGTCCAGGGCAAAGAAAAGCACTTATTTACGCATCTGAGAAAGTACCATGAAGCTCGCAAGCTAGAAAAGATCAATGGCTGTGTAAAATAAGTATATTTTTTAAGTCTCGGACTTAAAAAAAATTACATCACTGTGAGTTTTACCGGTACAAATGACATCATCTGAACAATGCAACCTCTGTTTTTCTGATGTCTATGCTAACAAGTCGTAAAATTTAAGGTGGACATAAGAGATTTTGTGATAAATTAGCTTAAAATGAAAATTGCGTAATAGGGGTTTTACTGAAAGCTGAAAATACAAACATATATATACATACATATGGGGCGTCCAAGATAAACTAAATCAAATGCTTTTCACGGTTAAATGGATGACTTAATGAAAAATATCAGAGGAAAGAGTTGTATGTCTCCATCTCTAGTTTCACCATAGGAATTAATTCAAATACTCCATATAACTTTTTGAGGGAGGATTTGCTAGCCTTATTAGAGAATGCACCTCTTCAACTTAGAACAGTGTAGCTGCAACAAGACTGTTGCCCAGCACATTATCCATTTGGAAGATAGTTGAGTAGTAGCAAAAATGAATGGTGGATAAGACGCAGTGGTCCAACTCCATGGCCTCCCTTTCCTACATATCTCATACCTCTAGATTTTTTATCTGTGGGGAAAACTAAAAAAATACTACTTGCATAGAAAAACAATTACAGTAAATTGCAATATCTTCAAAATTGGCTACATAACATTCTTCAATCTGATTAATGATAATAAAGGTATTTGAAATTCTTTGTTTTACCCTTCTCTAAACCCCCACTCATCCTACACTGATTTCGGCCATTAACACATTTGATCTTTAGTTTTACAAGAAACATTTAAATATTAAGGTTGGTTACAATCAAACTAAGTTGAGATTGCTAGATCTTAACTAAAATATAAATTTAAATTTAGAATTAATGGATGCTTGAAAAATTTGTTTGAAAATTATGTCATATGTACAACCTTAATAAATCATTTCTTTCCTTAAAGGAAATCAGTTAAAAGAGGCTACAGTTACAGGTTTTCATAGAAAAGATCTATTTTTTGCCAAAAAATGGCATAATGTGTGCACTAAAATCTTGGAATGTAAGTTGTCTAACAAGGTTTGCCTGTCCTAATGAACAATAATATTCACTGCCCAGTTAAGAGGTGTTCAATGCATTTATTTTGACAAGGTTTTCTTTTCTCAGGAAAATAATTGTAAACTACAGAAAGTTCATATTTTCAATAGAGCCATATAATAATAATAATATTCTTTTAAAAGTGAAAATTAAGACACAAAGGGTACTCCCAAAGCAGTGGATCAAAGAATGCCATAGAGTGTAATTTATAGATTTTTTTTTTTATGATAAACAGAAGGCCTACAAGTCTACTGTATCTCTAATAGATACAGAAATTTCAATATTTTTTCCTCCCTTCTCTTAGTCTATTCCTATAAAAAAAAAAAAAAAAAGTTACTCAACTAGAAATTACAATGGCCCAAAATATGAAATTTCAACATTCTAAAAGCGAGTCGTTTGTAAGTTATGAGACATTCTTATATATATATATATATATATATATATATATATATATATATATATATATATATATAGTGTTTTTTTCAGCAAATTTTTAATGGTTTGGCCCTTGATATTTCTTAGACTGTCATTTGGTAGGTATTAGCTCTTTAAAAGTTCCTGATTTTTCTTAAATTTTGAGAACACAAATAAATAAAATTAATGAACACAATTCATTTATCACTGTTAGAATGGTTTATTTTTGTGTTATATCACACCATGCTTAGTATAAATCAGCAGTTGCAGTTGTGTGGTAAAAAAAAAACCAAAAAAAAAAACAATACACACAAACATTATGATTTCTTTTTCCAAGTCTTTCATGTAATTTTATTGTTATTTAACTAAAATGTTAATGAATGATATAACTGAGTTCTCAGTAATTATTGTTTCACAACATACTCACTGTAATTAATTACCTTCAAGTTGCCGCACAACTTTTGTTAAATTATGAAACTGTAGGAAAATACCTGCATATGAGTTTCCTTTTATGGGTTCGACATAGTTTCCATTCGTTCGATTAACTTATTCTAAAACATTTCACATTCATTAGTAATTTTGTTTTGATTTTTCAATTGAGTATGGAAAAAGTTTTAACAATCTCCATGTAAATGTGGTACATTTAAAACCAACTCTCAATACTGAAATTCAAGACTATGCTATTTCATGGGCTAGATTAAATAGCACAGGTCCTAATGAGTCGCCTGACCTTAAATCTCAAGTAATCTCAAATTTATTAGAGACGCCCACATTAATTTTGAGTTCACAGAAAGCCATTTCCATTGTTATCAGTATGATAAGCTTGACATGGTGGTCTACTTTCTGAATCTCCATGCTATAACTACTTGTCACAATGTTTTGGAAATTAAATAACTATTCATAGTTTTCCTAGAACTATCACCTGTAAAATCAGGATCTGAATATTCCTGGAGAGCTTTCTCTCCATGCAAAGGAAGGAGTTTATCAAGACATTATTGCAGAACTCTCAGGATGAAATAAAAGTATGTTAGTATTGTGGGATTTTCTTTAAGAGAAAAATGAAGGTAAGTTTATTTACTAGTTTTAATCTTACAATCCTTAAAATAAAGCCACAGGAACTACTAATGTGATGTGTGGTACTAATGTGACAGGGTTATGACAAGTCAAGAGCCTGTTTTTATCTCCTGCTGTGTATTTGTGGCATTCAGATTAATGATTGTTCCTCCTTTATTCAAATAGCTACTGTATTTCCTCCTGATGCTGCGAGAGAATCAATAAACTTAATGGAGCAAGATAAAGCCATTTTTACCCCCCCCCCAGTTATTTTTTATATCTAAATCACCAAATTGGATGAAGTTAAGAATATATTTTCAGCAGTGTATATATTTTTTGTTAGGTTAAAGATGGGTCAAATATATTATACAAAAATAATAGGTTTCTTCCAAATATCAATATCAAATGTTAAATTTTTGTAGTAGTATGACTCAGCATCTACTGCTACTTGAGGAAGTACTTGCTTCCTCTATATAAATAGTGAACTCTGAGTAGAAAAATCACTAATAATTCCTCTTAACAGACACAAAAGTAATGGAGGAATCACAATCTAAAAAGGTGGGACTTCTGTGTAGTATATTTCACTGCCTATTTCTATTGTTTTTCCCATTAACTAGATGAGTTAATGTTCATGTCTCAATTTTATTCCTCCATTTAATGAACATAAATTGTATTTTACAAAACCCTTTAGTAGTATAGGTATATTTGTATTTAACTTTTTATATACTTCAAATATAAAGTTGAATTAAGCTTTGTACATACCTGTTGAAACCTGGTCTTTCTGTGCTTAGGGATAGGTGCTTCATTCAGACTTCCTCTAGATCCGGACCAGGGTGGATCCTCTGTGATGGGAGATCCACGTAGCATTGTATCTCCGGAAGCTGACTTCTTCACATTCTGCAGCTCGAGGGGATTTACGTATAGGTTTGAGTCTTCAGTCAAGTCTGCTTGTGAGGGGAATGGTGCAGTGTTACATGAAGCGTATGTATCAGAAGAGTCAACTGAACCTAAAAAAAAAAGCCAGATACAATTTTTTTACTATACAATTAAAGGGGCAAAAATCACTATAGGATTCGAAACAGTAGGTTAGACAATATTTTCATAGGCAAGTTATTATTCCCCTCAGAGGTATCATTCACCAAAACAATTCTGGTATAAGCATATTGTCATTTTTATTTTTTTTTGGTAATTTAAAATTATATTTTCCACCCCTATTAACAGTTAATAAATATTAATAAAACTGATTCCGAAAAAAACAAAAAAAAACATGCTAGTATTTTTTATATACTTATATCTCTTTTTGGAAATATATTTCTTCCCTGTAAATTTGAATTTTTCTGGACATGTATTGATTAGGATATATTAATAATTCAAATACCATATTTATTTGATATCTTGTAGGTGGAGTCATACATATAATACCCCTCCCTTAATTTATTTCATTTATTAAGCCTCGCTTTTTTCTAAACATAATGGACATCTCTTAAGGAGCCATGTCCTTTTCACTAAATAGTGTGTTTTTTCTACAACTCAAAACTGTTTGGTTGTCACCTGATAATAGCAAGATGTATAGATAGATATTAGTTGGCGGAAGCTGAGCCCTGTATTTATGAAGGAATTAGTCCCTGAAGAGATGGAATTATGCCATGAAACGTGTGGGGTTAGTATAAATCATGTAAATTGAGGAAGGTGTTAGATTAATGTTACTCCACACACAAAATACCAAAGAAATATATCATACTTTTTTGTCAAAATTAAAGAACATGAATGAAATCCTGAAGCCTTAGGAATTTATGAATGTTTTGGAATTGCCTTTCTATTGAAAGTGAGTAGTAGGAAAGACCGAGAAGCTTAAAGAGTTCGCTTTACATTACAGTTATTACAATTTGTTGTGGTGTTCTCCTCGATAGTTGTCTTTATTTATTATTTTTTAACAATTTATTTTATTGCTTATAAGAAATTTCATCAAGGTCTATGCATGTAACATTCTTTACTACTAAAGCAATGGAAAGGAAAGAAAAATGAATGAAAAATTAATAATTAATAATGATTAATGATTTTTAAATAATTAATCGTTATAAATTAATAAATAATTTATGCATTATTTTGAAGATTAATATGCATAAATCTACTACCTAAAATATACAAAAAATAAGAAATACAAATATATGCGTGTGTGTGTGTGTGTGTGTGTGTGTGTGTGTGTGTATATATATATATATTTATATAAAAGAAATTATTATTTAAATAATTGACTAATAATAAAAATGAAATATATATATTAGAACAAAAATGAAGAAAAAAAATTGTAACCATTAACATAAGACATAATTATATATATACACATACACAAACCAATAATAACATTTATTTTATGGAGAATAATAATAATTAAAAGTAGGATTCTTTTTAATTTTTAACATATAGATGGATATAGCAAAGAAAAGGTGGGGAGGGGGGATAGAAAGGGTTTTATTTTTAAAGAGAGAAAAAAATTAACTAACTAATTTATTTATTTTGTGTTGTATCAAAATTGTCAAATTAATTGGTTTGATAGGTTCTACTAATGCAAATAAATAAATAAAATTGTAATGTTTTAAATTTCTAAAATTTGTGTAGAATTTTTATATGAGGTTCATAGAGTTGATGTATTTTTCCAATTATCTTTCTGTATTAAATTTAATTCTGCACTAGGCAGTCTGAAGTTTTATCCAGTAGACAAACTGCTGAAGAATCGAATCAACTTTTCAATACGAGTATTTGAAACTTGATTTCTTCCAGACATCTGTGCACCTGTACTCGATCATCAGCCAGTGACGACGGTCTCCACTAACAGGTATGACAACAGTATCATTTATACTGGCGGTTCTAACCTTTTATGGGAATATTAGTATTTTTATTTTATTTTATGCCTTCTCTGAACCTTCACTTGTGGTTTGATTTCAAGTATTAATGAGCCAAACATTTAGTTTTACAATAATTGGTAAAATACCAAGAATCGTTTCTATGAAACCAAAATTAAGGGTTCTTGAATAATGGCATTGCATTTAACCATTTACTTCATATAGTAAAGGAGTAATGAAAACAGTAAGATGAGTGTAATGCTGAATAAGACATTTCATGATATGTTGGTTCATTTAGGGAAAGGGATAGGAGAAGGGGAGGTTTACCTTTTCTGACCTTTCTCCATCAAATTTTAGTGTAGGATTAACAGTGAAATGCCGGAACAATACCAGAGGTCATGGTTTTATTTACTTCCCTGTTATTATGAAAATGTATTGAGGCTTAGGTTAGCTGTGTGAGTTAAAGTGCAGGCTGTAATCTCACAAGGTAAATCTTGAGTGGCGAGTTCAATTCCCGCCTGGACAATAGGAATTTATTTATTGCAGAACTCATTAAATAAAATCCTTAGTCCCACACCTGCTAGAAATGGCCTGTAGATAACCTGTACCAATTAGCCGTAATTGCAAAAAGTGTACGTTAATAAATAATTCAAATGAAAATATAGAATTTGATCAACAATAGTGGTAATAAACCAACATAATGCCAGAGGAGGTAACCAGAAAGAGTAGTTTATAGTGAGTTGTTCTTCAAGACAGATATAATTATTTGAATGAGAGCAAAACTCTCCATACTCATAGAATACTCTAAGGAAGCTAGGAGCATGCCAAGCGAAACATCGACGAACATCATAATATCACAATCTATTACATAAGAACTTAAATTACAATTGACGTGAATCATGAAGTCTAGAATATCATCATAAAAACCGAAAGAATACATCCTATAGTTGCAACTACTGTATTCTGTCAGAAGATGCTATTTTGTGTTGCAATACCCACTGAAATCCATGAGGTTCTTATGCTACGAGTATATAAGAAGGAAAACTCACCGAGGTCCATAACTCCGCCACTTGTGTCTATTCCCCGGGAAAGTAGCTTCATCTCTAGACAGATTGGGTTTCTGAAGTCTGAGGTTGGAAATAGCATTAGGTTCTCCGGATCCGTGTACTCCTTGTAGTCCTGTAAAAGGAATGTCCCTCAGCCCGCCCCAATGATATTCACTACTGTTTCAAGTACTATTCAACAGAACCCTGAGATACTATCAAACTACATAATATTTCCAACAATATGCCCAATTCCATTCCATACTGGTATTGCTTTAAACAATGGACGAGAGTTTAGTTAGCCACTGATTCTTTGTTATAGGATTGTTGGGTATTAGCTAATGAAAAGTACTCATAAAAATGAAAGATATTTTTCTTGAACACCATAAATAATCTTTCCTCAGAGCTACAAAATTTCAAGGAATATGCAGGAACATGCTATCTGTCACAACCAACATTATAAATTATTTACATTTATGGATTTAGAATGCGAGCTCGCATAAGATATCATCTCCCTACTCTTCCCTTGAAACCTTGTTACTCTGAAGAAGGATACCATACTCTTTCATTTTGATGAGTACCTACATTAGATGGTGCAAAACAATTCTTTAAATCATGTTATTGTAATTTAGTATAACATGTGTATTATTTCTGCTGTTTATGTGTTTAGTATAGATAAATGTGCCACCCATATTTTCTTGAGTATTTCTTGTAGTGGTTAGAGTAAGCTTATTTGTAGATTAAAAGTTCCATTTTAGTGAAAATGGTATCATAGATTAGTATGGATGGAGTAATAGTTTTCAAAATAAATTTCATTTTTTAACATGAAGTACTAGTGACATTTTAGAAAATGCTGAAGTACTAGAATTTTTCAGAACAGCTTTATGCTAATTAATAACTGGACTCTCTGGCCTATTTAGTTCTGCACACAGTATTGATTTTTAACTAGTTGAATGAAACATGGTTCAAAAACTAGTAGGTTTTTCTCATTTGTATGTTAGAGAAAAATTGTTTGAATCTGTCATATACCATAGGCCAGGGCTTCTTGGTATTCAGGCCAAAGCTCTTCTAATTTTTCATGTCCCAAATAATTCAAATGTTTTACTCTGTGCACAAATTAACTGTCTAGATTAATGCCATAAAGAGTTTACTTCTACTATGTATCAATTTATTTTAATAAACATTTTTTTTGTACAAACAGAGTGAACAGAATATACCATCAGCAAATATTACTATTTTAAATTTTTTATGTTGGAGAAAAATTGTACAAATCTGGAACAAAGGTCGAGAGGAACCTGTCTGTCTAGGGTACTGATTATCCCACTGACTAGGGCTACCTTAGGTTTTGTAATTGATGATTGAAAATATTCATTTTATTTAAAATTAAAATAGATAATCTTAATTTATTATTATATAATTGCCTGACTCATAATAATTCTTATTTTCTTCTCCTTTAAATAATTTAGGTTAAAGAAAAATTAGATAATTTATGTCTTCTTCCAGCAGTTTATTTCACCAATTTAAATAAATATAGAAAATGCTTCTTTTTTTTTCTAACAAAGCTACAGCTATATTCTGAAATAAAAAGATGCAATAGAATCTCTAGCATTTTTTTTTTGTTAATTTGAATCGTGGGTGATACAAAATGTAAAATACTAAAAGGATTCGTTGCTCCTCAGAAAAGCCTTATTAAATAGAGAAACGAAGACCTCAACTCATCAAATCATGGAGATGACATATAATGGCAATCCTGAGTCAGTCTAGTCAAGAATTTGTTGGATGTTGTCCCAGGCCAATTCCATTAGAGGAGGGAAAATTGGACTTAATTTAAGATTCACTCCTAGAGAGCCTGCAATCTATTGTAACATGAGTGTTTAATGGAAGAAAAGAATATGTGTATTAATTTCTTGGCATTCTGACAGCATAATTACTCATAATTTTCTATTGTTTCCCACATAAAGTACCAATCATTGCTTTCAGGCGGAACCCAATTAGACTCATTACAAGTATGTTTTGTGTAAATAAAAAATATGCAGAGAATTATAAGAAAAGTTTGGCTTGTGTCAACCTCGTCAAATCATTATTGAATTAATCATTATTAAGTTAAATCTGAGGGTTCTGTTGACAAGACAAAGTTTCTAATTGGATCTATTATTTTTACAAGCAACTGAATAAATAAAATACTAAACATCCCTGTAATACAACATCTTTACCTCATTTCACTAGAAAATGTAAAAAATGTTTCTGAATACTATTAAAGCATCTTAATTAGAGAACAGTTATAGTTGTAATTACTTCATAATGATTTGTGATTAAATGGTATGTTAAGCAGTGTTGTTTACAGAGATATTTCACATAGCAATAATGTGAAGAGTAAATTAGGAAATAATTTTGGAGAGTATATGATTAAAAAATAGTGAGGCATTCGTGAATAAAACAGTATAAAAATCCTAAATAAAACTATGATCTAAAGACTTAGCTTAGCATAAGCTGAAAATTACTATCTACAAAGTCTATGAGGGCAATCAAAGTAGGTCAATTTTCTGGTTGATATGGAATATTAACCCTTCCTATTTTGCTAGCATAAAATGACTCATTTTTGATAGCCCTATGATAACTATTTATTTGTTTTGTAACTATTAGAAAACTTTAGAGTTTTCAGTCTTTACTTGCTCTGTTGACTACTTTGCAATTCTTCTTTTGAATAAAGAGCATGCTCATGCTTTGTGTATTGATTATTTAGGAGATACTGATATGCCATGAGTTTATAAACAATCAGATTTTCTTCTATAGAAGCTGTGAAAATTTGGAATTATTATATTAATTCTATCATAAACTATTACATTTATGGACTTTTGATTATGAAAATAGAGCAGAAGAATAGTTTATTATTAACTAAGCTAATGATTTGTTTGTTTTTCAATGAAAAACACAAAGACACCAGTGACCTTCACACTATGTTTATGCGCCGAGAACTGTTACGAATAACATGTTATGTACTTTTATCAAGAATACTAAAATAAGCATTTTTTGAACTGTCTGCTGGGTAAAGTCTGTATTATAAGGCATATAGTGGGAATCAAAGTGGATATTAGATTTGAAATTAGTTACCCAATATAGAAAGTGTAAATATTGTTCTATATTGAGTGGGAAGATTCAACATGTCTATTAACTAGGCTAGAGCCTGCGTTAACTCGACCGATATCATGATAAAATGATCAACCTTGCTTTGAGCTAGCACTCTTCCACATATAAAGCTATTTATATTGGACCTACTACACATTAAGCTTGTGGGAGGTACTGATATATTTGTGGTAGGAACTATCTCAATATCGGAGTTCCTATAGCCCACACCCAATATTATTGGGAGAAACAAATTTATTATTTCACTTTCTGGTCTAATAGTGCTTTTACCATGTAAAGAAGATAGAAAATTAAAAATAATAAATACTCTCCTAGAGGCGAAGCAGAAGTAATAGGAACAACAAATTAAAAATAAAGTATAAAAAAAAGTCTACTCACCTAAGAGGTTTTTTCATGCTGAGTGGAATTTAGTGAGTCTGCCTACCACCTACCTGCAAAGTGCGTTCTACGTCATGCCATTAACATACTAGTAACCTCAAATAACATGCATATCTCCTAGCATACTTCGGAGTAAAATATTTAATATGTGAATGGACACATACTTCATCGATTGTTTTACACGTTTTCATTTAACAACACGTTTTATTTGTGGGAAATGAATCTTGTAATCAATTTCTCCCACTTTAGTGAGACTTAAAGCCTTGATATTGCTTATAGTTGTGACCAAAAATTGGGTATAATTGATTGATTATGGTTATTTGCTAACATATATTTAAAAAGGTTTCCAGAAGAAATACTAGCTCTTAGGACTTTACAAATTGAACAGTAGTTCTTCTGCCATGCCTATACTAAAATAGGCTCACGGGCTAGTCCTATAACTTAGGGTTTATTTTATATGTATCACACATTATTTTTGTTCTGTTACAAATCAGTGGATTGTAATTGATTACATGATCCTGGTAAATGATTTTTTATAATTTCATGTTTAACTAAAAAATGAAAACCACTTTTATATGAGTGTATTAAAAAGGAATTGATAATTATTTTTCAGTTTTTAGTTATCACCATTATTTTATTATTAAGAAATTAATATTGTGAGATCCTTAATATGGTATACTCAATTCAATGTTATTACAGAAAAATGATTACTTAGTAAAGCTAAAATAATTTACAACTCTAAGCATCAACAGCACTTATATTATCAGCAAAGCCTCACAATTTCAGTTTCAGTAATTAAGAGATAAAATAATGATTATAAAAGAACTGAAAAATAATATTTTCTTTCTAAATATACTCTTATAAAAGAAGTATTTAAAATTTTAATTAAACTTTTCAGTGATCAAAGAAACTGAAATGATTCTATTCTGAAATAAGTGAGGTTTTTACAACGCGTCCATGGCACTTTTACTGTGACACATAGGTGCTTTTACAGGCATACACAGTGGTGATATTTTATTAATATTGTGATTATATTAAATACTCGTACAATATCTCATAAGGGAGTGTGGAATAAATACAGATTATTTACGACTGGAATATCAGAATAGCCCTTACTTCCGCATAAATTCTTGGCCAATACATTTACCTTCCCAACTGAAACTGAAAGTCTTTTAAAATAGCAAGTTCATGACGGTGTTGTATCCGCTCAGAACTTCTTTAAGCTACATATGTATTGAAGTAGGAGAACTAACCGTGAAAGTATCCTGCAAAAAGATAGAAAAGGAAATATTGTTTGTAATGCAGGAATTTGAGTCATTTAGATATATATTTCTCATGATATTTATCTTTGAAGAATTTATTTTCCTTTATCTATGGAGAAATGAACTATGATGACCATTTGGAAGGTGTAATCAAATAAAATATTATATGTATGTTTGTGTTTTGGTTCTTGTGATAAAGGCAACTTTGGTTCTTGTCTATGAGGGCAATAGTAAAGATTCAATCTTCATATTAGTAGTGGCTTTTGACTCCATTTCCCAAAAGAGGGTTCCAATATTAAATAATAAATATGTTTTTTTACTACAATAACTCACTATTTTGGTGATTTATAGAAATAACTGATTCAATTTAGTATGATTTGACTTTATATTAGAACAGGTTCCACTGAACTTTAAAAGTACTTTAAAGTCTTATTATTTTTAAAAATTGTACCTCATATCTAACTAACAAGTAGTACAAAGTTCATACTGAATTTGGATTTTGGGCCAAGAATAAAGTGGAACCATCAACGTATTCTTAATGTAGAAAATATATGAATAAAAATAATTGGACTGTTATCAAACAATTTTCTTGTTTAAATTTTTAAAAAAACTGGTTAAAAGAAAGATTTTGCACCACAAAAAAAATGTTTTCAAAGTTTATAATAATAATTTTTAATTGTGTTTTATAATAGTAAACTAACTCTGTGCCCTCATTTTATGACAGAATGGAATGTTGTACTTATGTAGTGCAAAGTTGTTGCACCTCTATAAAAGGAAAATAATGACATTGTTCATATCATAATCAATATATTGAATATCAACTCTAGCTAGCCATCATATCTTTAACTCAGATCTACTAGTGTGTTACCCCTAATCTTTAAAGATTTTTCAAGGGCCAAGATAAGAATACATACAAATAACTGGAAAAACCATTGGTAACTAAAAATTAAATTGTTTGTGTTACACTTTGTGTTAGATATGAATTACACAAAAATATAGCATTCTTACTAATATTAGGAAGACAGTGTTTTGGCTACCTATTATCCCTAAATTTCCTTAACATGAAAAATGTGTTAGTAATGAGATTGGTAAATGTGTTGGCCATAGAGATATTTTCTGAATTTTCTTAGATGAGGCAGAAGAGATGAGCTGATGTGAATTGCATCATGACGCCACTGGTGCCATGGGAACGCTCCCACCTCTTTGGACGCATTTATTCATAGTACAATACTCTTGACAATCCGATAGTTCTCTACGACTGATTCCACCAGTTGGAATCATATTTTAAAGAAAACACATTAAAAAAATAAAATAAAAAAATATGAACAATATTATATATTGTAGTGATTATAAAAATGATAATGAAGCCAAGCAGAAACCATGCATAGCAAGAAAACTCCGAGGATTGGTCCAATAGTGGGTTGTATACTCACAATATATTTTCATCTGCTTATTTTGGTGTCCGATAGACTTGTCTGATTGTAGTGAAAATAAGTAAGAATTTTATTGGTACCAACGCTAAACCTTGGAGTTTGAAGTTGAATTAAGCCTTTCAAATTTTAAAATTTGGGCAAATTTTACTTCACCCAAGCACTCAAATAACAATGCAAAACTAAATTAATTAATGAATTTCACATGGATGTTTACCTATTTTTTTATTATTATTCCATATTCATATTTTTAAAATTGACAGACAATTATTTGTCAATATGTTCATAAAATAACTGTGTGAGGTTAAAATATGAAGAGTAATTAATACTCCAAGATATTATTACTTGAAGAGTAATTTATTAATACATTAATGGGAAAGAAAAGGAAGATTGCTTGTTTGAAACAATTCTAGCTTTGAGCAAGAAACTCTAAAAATTAATAATTCTTTTTGGAAAAACAAAAAATATATTTTAAATGTGTCACTGCATGGACCAGGTGTTTTTTATATATATAAATGTTAATACTAACTTAATAAGAGCTACCTGGCCCAGAGTATTAGTAGCATAAAATATAAATGATATGTTTATATGTGTATGTGCCTTATATATATATATATATATATATATATATATATATATATATATATATATATATAATGTTTAGATGTTGATAACATTAAATAGAATGTTAAATAATCTAAAAACCTTTCTGCTTTTATTTATTTTTGCAAGAACTGTCAGTGAGTGTCATAATTACTTGGTGCATCTTGAAATAGTAATTTTAACCAATTGTTATGGTCAATTCTTCTATGAGTCTTGCAGTTTTCATTAATTGTTTATACGAACTGTAGTACTAATTGCTGAATCGATAATAATATTACTTTGGGAACTAATTTTGGAACTGTTGATAAACGAATGTGTTGTCACTTTACTGTTTTGGGTATAGCCAATTAATAAGTAATGTATAACTTCGAATTTCTAATCTTTTAACAATAATTAGAAAGATTTGTTTGTTGTTTTTTTCTATTCTTCTTTCATTGTTTTTTGGCTTTATAACCATTTATTTAACCATTTTTTTGTATTATTTATTATACTTCCTTTTTAAACGTTCTTTTATTGTTATATCATTACTTCTTCATTTTAGAACCAGTTATGCCATTAAGTCTAATAGAAGAGACTTATACAGTTTCTCATCTTTATCAAACATCCAGACCCAAAATATTACAGCTTGGTTGTCATAACATAGAACCAAACATGTTAGCACATTAAATATTGGTCTAACAAAACTTTCTGCACCCAGCCCCAACCTATTTTCCTGATCAATTGCTTTTATTGAAAAAATAAAGCATAAATAAGCTTTCAAAAATTAATAAAAACGATATACGGAATTCAACCACATAATATTCTTTAATGTTTAACCTCATTCAACTGTTTAATGTTAACCTCATTCAACTGTTTAATGTTTAACCTCATTCAACTGATTAATGTTTAACTATATTCGATTATTTGTTGCATGGCAGTAATGTAACTTACTACTCTAGCAGATTAAAACAAACAAACAGAATTAAATAATTATAGATTTTCCCATGCAGTTAGTACTTAAAAGCAAGATTAGTCTAGTTTTATCATATTTATTAATCTTAAAAGAATTTTAATGTTTATTATTAGTTATTTACTTCGTAAAGAAATAAGATTTGCATATTTTCCTCATGATAAAAACATTTTCTACCAATCTTATTTTGATTTTTTATTAGCAATTGTTTATTCTTCTAAGAATTCCGATGATAATGATAGTTAACTAGAAAGTTTAACATACCAGGGTGATATAAAAGCCTATTCATTTTGTTTTTTTAAAGATATTTTTAGATTAACAGACATCTAACTCAAAGTGGAGTATACCCTTGATAAACTCAGACCATAACTTTTTTTTCCTCAAATCACTGCTTTTGGAATGATTATAGCTGATTGTCCTGGTTTAACCCACTGCTTCTTGTTATTAGGATTTTTGAAATACATCTATTTTCAACTCAATTTGTTTAATAAAAGGAATGTCATTTGAGTTATACAGAAGACTTTTGCAAAGTTACACCCTTTGTTCTGCCTACTGAGGTGTCAAATGGTATGAAACAATTTTCAGCTTCCGTAACCAAAACCAATATTGTGCTAGCAATGGAAAACATTTACTTGAGGTACTCCTCTACTACTGAAAACATTTTCAGCATGTGTTTGCATGGATATTTTTCTACATATTCTCTGTGTCTCTGAATTGTGAGATTTAGTGTACCCACTATGATCTTGGTTTCCCTTCAGCAAAATCTCCTTCCTTAATTTTTGGAACCTAGCCTGTGCAGCACAAATAGATACTGCATCTGCCTCCTCTACTCACAGATTTCCCAGTGCACTTCATGTCTATTTTTTTAAATAATGCCTCATATTATCTCAAATTTCCGGGGTTAACAAATGGTAGTTAAAAAATGAAGGAAAATAATCAATTTATGTTTCCAAGTCAAAGTTTAATTGAAAACTGACTAACATAGTTTTTATAATATTTCTGGAATAATACAACAAGATACACACAACAGGCCTTTGATTATAATTAGCGAAGAAAAGCACAGACTTTTGAATCACCCTGGTGTTACAAATATTCTATACTTGAAGTATTAGAATACTTAAAGAATTAATAGGGAAGAAGTTTTATTTGAGGAACATTTCTTGTTTTTCAGATTTACACAGATTCTGGATATAGAAGTAAAAATTAAGTTAAAAAAGTATGACAACCTATTTTGATAAAGATAGTGAGTCTTGCTCAATGAATAATGACTTCTTTCCTCATATATCTTTATTTTATATATATATATATATATATATATATATATATATATATATATATATATATATTCTATAAGGTTCACAGTATTGAATGCTAGAGAGCTCTTCAGTAGCTATAATCTGTACTATTATGTTGTACCCTCTTACGACCATATAAACAGTTCTGACTTGGAACTAAAGCTAAAGGATCATATCTTCAATTGTATAGAAGATAAGCACTTCATAAATTTGAAGGGCGCTTAAGAAATGGTAACTAAGATCTTGAAATATGTATAGTGAAAGAAAAAAATGTATGGAGAAAGAAGTTGAATTATTTATTATGCGACCTTCACCTTGAAAGTATGATGAACGCTGCATTATTGTGCTTGACAGGCTCTTAAGAACAATTTGTTTTGTATGTTGAGTAATTATTCCCAGAACAATGAGGAGTCATAAAAATGATTCAAATTATATATTATTAAAACTGAAGAAGGTGTTTTTTTTTTCTTTGAAGGACTGGAATTAGAAAACTATGTATGGTATTATTTCCTGAAGGTCAATGTTCTTGATTTAATCAAAATCTTTAATGGAGTATTTAATTTGCATGTTTTGTTTTATTTATTATTGATTTTTAAGACTGTAATTCTTAAAATGGAAATATATTTAATTTTATTGACTATTGATTTTTTTCTTAAAGTTTTTATTTAAATAATAAGCCAGTATAGTCGGACAAAGTGATTTTTGGTCTGTGACTATATACATACAATTTAAACAGACTGAGTTATAAGCAGTGTTAATTATTTAGATAAATATCTTTCAGCTTGGAGAATTTTTATGATGTAATAATTTTAATCTTATGTTTTTATTCAGTTTTGGAATTGCGAACAAATAATCTGTTAGTCATTGTAAATTATCTCCTAGTTGGTTAGAAAAAAAAAGTTAGTAAAGAATTAAATTATAATTTGCACCACATTTTGGACCAGTCCTCCTTTTTGAAAACCAAACTATTAGTCATAGGAGAAGGAAGGTACTACCTTCGTATTACAAAAGCAACACTCGAATTCGCTTGGTAACTCTTCGAGTTTTTGGAGGATGTTGGATTCGTTCCTGCTATCATGGCCCTAGGGAGATAGAGAGAGAGAGAGAGAGAGAAAGAGAGAGAGAGAAGAGGGAAAGAGAAAGAGAGAGAGCGAAAAAAAACTAACATGAAAAAAGAGAAATAAAAATATTTAAAAAAAAAATGTTAAAAGAGAGGGTGAGAGGTTCAAATAAATCAACGAAAAGACTAAGACTCTGTGCAATTTATTCTTTGTATATATAAAATGCTGGAAGTGTATTCTTCATGCCAAAACTGAACTCAGATTATTTTTGGTTGTTTGTGTTTTAGCTATGTCCTTTGTTGAACTATTTTTTAAGGTAAGTGGCAATATCTTTATCTTGCTTAAAGTCAAGTCCAAATTCAATGTGAACAAGTTTTGAAACTCATTAAATTAGTTACTGTCATTTTATTCATTCACTGCTTCCCCAGTCTTTGAGTATGCACTAAGATGTAATTTATTGGAATACTTTTTGTTAGAAATTTCATGTAAGCATGAATTTATGCTTATTTATTTCTAAATTATACCTCTGCTCATTGCTTCTTTCATACCAGTCTCTAAAAAAAAACTATTATAATATAGAGGTAGTACACAATAAAAATTGTTCTTTTTACACATTTCTTTTGTTCTTTTGTAGGACCGTTTCTTTCAAAGAGCTATGGACATGTCATTTGTCTGAAGAAGACTCACAACATAAAAAAAAAAAAAAAAAAAAAAAAAAAAAGGATTAATAGAAGAAAAAAAAGAGAAGAAGTAAGTTAAATGATGGTTCATTTTTATTTGGCTACTTTGGGTTATACTTTGCTTCGTTAAGAAGTGGTAGTACTCTTATTATCAGATTCCTATTATCAATGTACTTTTTGTCAGGTGAAAACTGGAGATGACTTCATGTTTTCTAGTTGAAGCATACTCAGACAACAGGGGATGATGGTAACATGTATAAAAAGCGAAATATTATTACTCTGGCTTTTATGTATATACAGATATGCATGCATGCATGTAAGCAGACATAAAATTCAGAATAGTTAGAGGAACTAATTAGACTATCAGCTATATGTGGGTTTCAAAGGAAAACCGAAGGTCTGGCCTGGGGGAGAAAAACTCTTAAGAAAGAAATGCAGAGCCATGAAAGAGAATCACAAATGGAGAGTAGGGAGCAATGTCACACTAATGAGTTTGTATTGTGATTGACTTCTTATCTGATGTCCTGAGATGGTTGGGTCTTATTCAAAGAGTGGCGATGAAGGCCCAAACAGAAGTAATTTGAGAAAGGTTAGAAGTCTGTGGTTGACACTATTTTTAAATTATAATCAAATTATTCATTGATCTCATAGCAATAGCTTTTCTGAGATAGTTCTTTCTCTCGAATTAGATTAACTCTGTATTCTAGATTCAGTAAAGCATGTAAGTTACAACATTTGTTAATTCCATGTTTAATCATATATGTGGAACCATTTTTTCCAACCAGCAATATTTTATAAATACATTTCCAGCAAGTTTTAACTTAATAAAAATAAAAAATAAATTAAATACGGTAAGGTGGTGACCCTCTCTCCAAAATTGAAACTTACAGTTCTCCCTCCTTCTCTTTTAAATTTGTATGCCCTTCTGGAGATTCTTAAACTTAAATAATCTTTTAAAATATAACCAGCGCCTAAAGGCATGGTTAATTTTAAGATTGGAACACATTTTAAAGTTGTAAAAGTATTCTTATATGTATATAAAAACCTTAGAAGTAAAGAACCTCTGTAATAAATTTCTCATAGCTAAAAATATCATTGAGTAATATTTCATGCCTTCATTTCATTGTAAGCCAATTGAATTATGAATAATATAGCAGAATTAAAATAATTTTGTGCGCAATATTTCAGTAATTTACTGAATTCATGTTTAAAGCTGCAATTAAAAATGGAACGAAGTACACAAATTTATCAGTCAACATGAATTGGAAACATATTTAGTAATAGTTTGTCTTCATGTAATAGTGTGATTCTACAATTAGCTGTCTATAGTACTCATCCAAAATTGGTTGAAAAGGAAAATTACTAATGATAAAAAAAAAAAAAAAAAACTTCAAATGATCATGGGAGTAGTCATATTCATGCTAGCTGACAATAAAACAAATCAAATGGATTTTTAGTTTGAAAAAATGATTTACCATAATTTATGTCTTACAGTTCGCCAGTAAGGTTTCATTAGGAATTTTATCAAAATTGAGATACTTGTATTAGCCGGGCTCAATAAACTCTGGCTTAGGTTTTTGTTATGTCTGTACATTATACACAAACATATTAAAATATGATACAAATTTATTATTGATGACATTGATGTAGAAGAGGGTGCAACTTAGTGGTACCATACTGAACTTTTAACTAGATGCTCTTTATTTGAGATTTGGAATTAAATTCCTTTCCTTGTGTAATTGTTAGTTCTGGGGTAATATCTGTCCATAATGTGCTCTTGGACTCGTTTATGTCTGTTGTAAGACCAATTTTTCTATTTAATAATTTTTGGATATATTATTGTGAATTAATAACAGATTAATTTGCCAGTAACTTATTCAGAGTGTTAAAATGGAACAATTCTGACCTTTTATTCATGGGGTGGGCAAATATTTTGACTTTTGATGGGCCACATTGGAGGCAAAAATTAAATTTGTGCTGATTTCCTAATGCGAATCTCTCATAGAAAAGTAGTTGAATTTTTAAATTATTTTCTACTAAAATTTTATTTGTCAGGAATATTTTCAAAGGCATTAAGAATGCATTACCAATGCTCGTCAGCGACCCAGGTATTATAATACATCTTTGGAAAGCTCTTGAGTGCTCTTTAGAAATATATGATTTTGAGTTTTTGAATTGCAGTGACTGAGAAATGGGTGACTGAAGTTGGGACTTTACTCCGGCCTTCTATCTTTGCCCCTATGGGCATATATTCTACAGCTAATATTGGATCGTAAGTATATTGATTCAAAAATATTTAATTCCTGATAAGTATTTATCTATTGTTTTAAGAGGCACATTTAATATAGCTAAATTCACTCTCATTTCTAGCTCATAGGGTTGATTCTAGCATACCACACAGAGAAATGAGGTACCACTGCCGACTATGCTTCTTGTCTTGCTTCTCTTTGTTATTCTTAATGGTGGCTGTCCATGTTCACAGCAGTTTTTATCCTGTCTTATCAACACACCCTAGTGAAGTATTGTTTATTTATTTAGCAATCAATGTGTCCATATTGACTTCCAGCCTGCTTTCCATCAGTATTATACTCAGTCACTTCAGTGTAAATTCACAAGGCAGTTCCTGCCTTACCTGAGGACATTCTGTTAACTCTCTCACACTTCACTTACTCATTTCTAGACCTAACCATTGTGAGTATTCATTTCATATGTTTCATTTTTAGTCTTTTTCAGATTCCCATGATTTCAAGTTGAATTACATTGAACATTAGTAAAATTACAGCCCTTCCCTATTAACTATGTTATCATTCTACGGGTTTTCTCCTCTCTATATCTTTAATTCAAATTTTCTTTAGTTTTAAAAAAAAATGTATTTAGAGTTTTTGGTGAAAGTGTATTTTAGTCCCACCCTTGGTGGGGCACGATGATGACGACGGCCATTTTGTTTTTCTAACTTTATCTTTTTTAACACTTTAAAATTTCCAAAATACTCCATCAGTGGTTAAAACCGAAGGTGGGGGTTTTGTTGTTTTAACTTTATATTTTTTAACACTTTAAAATTTCCAAAATACGCCATCGGTGGTTTTAAGGGAGGGCGGGGATTATAACGAAACAAGATGGCGGCGTAGGGGGGACTAAACTGCACTTTAGCCGAGTTTTTAAACCACACTTAACATGCATACATTCTTTTATGCTAAAATAATAGTAAATTAGATATCAAATAGGATACTACCCAATTTGTACCATTTCAGAAAAGAATAGTATTTTAAACTTAATATTAAGATAACAAGTTTTTGTTAAGGGTATTCTGACCATCTGAATTTTCTGAGGATTATGTAAGGTCCACACTAGTGTATTCACAGTCTCATCTCCAAACTCATTTCCTATTGATGTACTTTAAAGGATATCCTGAGGAATTGATCTTTTTATTTCGCAAATGTTGATAATAGAGGATATATGATTAAGAAAGCATTTTTGGTCCAAACCTGTTTATTTTTGTTTTTTAATTATACCAATAATAAGTCAGAAAATGGCCCCTCAATCTTGTATGAAATCACACTTAATACATTCACCCTTTTTTTCCCTATGAAATCTCTAATGTTATACATCCTTAAAATAAAACAAAAACACACTAAGTTAGCGCTCTCTTGGAAAGTATTCATTTTTGGATACATAAGAAGTTAAAATGTAAGTGTAAAATAAAATTATTTGGATCAAACCAGTTTTATATAATTTTGAAAATCGCCCTGCAGACCTGTATTAAATATATTTATTACTATATCATGCCAAGGTGTCTACTAAATCTGTGAATTTGCAGATTTTTTATTTGATCATATTTCATATTTGTTGACCTTTGAAGGCATGAAATTATACTGATCCATTTGAAGAGATAGTCAATATGCACTAAGTCAGGTCTCACAATAATACAAGAGGATATGTACAAATAGGCTCACAGGACATAATGCATTATTACCTTAATGCCTTATTGGCTGCTGAATTAAGTCTTAGGTTTAAGGGAATAAAGTAGGGGCGAGGGTGTTGACCCACCTCTATAGAGGAGTTTCAGTTTCTACCATACCTTGGATGTAGACTGGACACCTCATATCTGTCAGTACTTCAATGTCTAATTTTCTGCAAAACATATTGATGACAACACGAGCATGCATAATTTTTATTAAAATAATTTATTTTTATGAATTATCGAAATCCAATAGGTGTCAAGATTTTATCTCAAATATAATGTAGTATTTGAAGCATTAATTCATTATAGTGAGCATTCACAATTGCTCATATTTTTGGTGGATTAAATATATTAGCTAATCAAAGGAATAATGAACAAGATATTGCCTCATGGTTATCAACTAACTAGGTAAGGTATCTCATTTGACGACCTTCTTGAGGTTTAAGTCTAAGGGACTGGTCTTATCTTCTACCAACAAATGTATTCTAGAAACTTCATAAATTAAAATGTCAACCCTTTTTGAAAATCATCTCTGATTACATGTTTATTTTGTGATGGATAACTTATCATGGATCTCTTGTCATGATTTAAATAAGCTTCAAATAGTGAAGTAGTAAATAAGAAATTTATATCTTACATCAATTTACAAGACAGCAATCAGACCACTGTCAAAATTCCTTTCGAACTAGGGTAGTCTCCATAGTTAAGGTGTACATTTCAATTATAAGGAGCTAGTAGATCGTCATTCTTTCAAGGTCTTGGTTGCATTTATTTCTGATTCACTTTTAGACGAAATTTGTTATAATATTATGCCATTTATTTGATATTTTCAGACCTATATACACAGGCATACAAACACATTATAAAATGAGAAGAACTTTCTTTTTTCATTTGGCTTTTTAAAAAATTCTTTTCATTTCTTAATTTATGAATGTCTGTGTAACTAGATCTAAGTAAGTCATGTAACTACCTGGTAATGGATGTCGACTTTCCAATAAAAGTAGAGCAGTTAAATTTTGCCAAAACTTTTATTCCCCACAGTGAGTATATTTATTCCTTTGAATTATTTTTGTTTGTTTACATTTGAAAATTTGGGTTGTATACAAGCTGTAAGCATGCCTGTACACACAGTATTATGCTTACAGTGAAACACACATAGACACACATGCACACACACTCTCTCACAAACACAAGCACACACACACATCAAATTAGATTTTACCAAAAGTTTTTTGTTTTAGCTTCTAGTGGTCCTAATTTCCACAGAAATGATCTAGGGAAGGGATAGAGGCTCAAGGATTGACACAGACTTTCTTTTTAATGGGGGGGGGTAATTGACCATAAAAATGTGAGTATAATTCATAATATGTATTCAAATTAAATAATAATAATGATAATTATAAGCCCTTTTTTTACAAGTACGTTTCAACCTGTGGGTCTCCCCAACACGAGGTAATGGTCAAACTTCCTGCAGGGACCAGCTCTATGGACAGGGGGGACCAGTACTCAAAACTCGTATATTATGTTATGAATTCAAATCGTATATTATATCATGTTATTCATATTATATAAAACTTTTTTCAATACGAATAAATTTATTTTGTATGACATTTGAACATATCACATAATGTACCTTTCAATGCCTTGAAAGTGTTAATTGATTAACAATTACAAATTGGAATATAGTAAACAATAACTAACAAGTTGGATACATAAATTAAAAAAAATATCAGTAAATTAGTATATTGAATTAATTTACAATTTGTATTTGATAATATAGATAATTAGTCATTGATTTTAATTTTATTTTTTTATTTGGTACATCAAATTATTGGTGGAGGGTGAAAAAATACTCGAGGCCTGCCTCATTTATTATTGGGGGGGGGGTTGCCTCCCTTGAAATCTTATGTATATGGTCACAAGGGTATGGATCCCTATTGACTTTTGCACTAGACTTGCCAACAATAATAATGACCACTGGGGATTGGATTGTTTGATGGCCTTCCCTTCATAGCCCATAGTCTGACATTAGCCAGAATGAGTTCCCTAACAACTACCATGTATCTGGATCAATAAGAAGGCCAAGTCCTCTACTGTTTTTTTTTGTTGTTTTTTTTAATATAATGCAGAGTGCACTTTCGGAGTCAACGCTCCATCCTCAGTGCCTGCTGACAAACACAAACCTCGAGTTAATTTAACATTCACAGCATGGCCAAAAGGCAAAATAAACAACAGTCATAAAAAACAAACACAATATAAATAGTAAAAACAATGTTAATTCTTAAAACTAGTCAACTAATAAAAATATAAAATCTAATCCTAGTCAACTACTATAAATTAAAGCCAAAACAATCAAAAAATTTAATAACAAGTCAAATAATAACAGCAAACAACGGTAAGCATATGTCAAAAACTATAAATAAAAATTAAAAACTAAAAAACTACCTAAATTTCATATTTATATGGAAAACATATCACAGTGGGTGAAAACCTCGGAAAAAACTACCCAGAGGAACTGTAAGAAACATCTAAAAAAATAAACAAAAACCCCATACTAATAATAGAGAGAAGATGAAGGAGGTACCTGATTAAAGCTGTGTTGCCTGGACCACGACTGCCGGGCGAATGAACCTCTGCCCCCGAAGAGAAGACAGGGCCCCGTCACCGACATGTCACAGCCTTACCGCCTCCTCCTTCTTATTAATATTCAGATCTCCATTCGCCTGTCTGTCCAGCCTTATATTCTAACGGGATGCGATGCCTCTTATGTGGGGCAAAGTGGTAGAAAGATAAGGAAGTGTCTTAAGGAGCACATCACTCGCGACACTGAGTTTTCCGCACACACCAGAAAAGAGGGCCATGACATGTCCACCATAAAGTATCAATTGCTGTATGAGGAGAAGAAGGGCAAAAGATTAAATACGGCTGAGGGGCTGCATATAAGGCTGGACAGACAGGCGAATGGAGATTGGAATATTAATAAGAAGGAGGAGGCGGTAAGGCTGTGACATGTCGGTGACGGGGCCCTGTCATCTCTACGGGGGCAGAGGTTCAGTCGCCCGGCAGTCGTGGTCCAGGCAACGCAGCTTTAATCAGGTACCTCCTTCAACTTCTCTCTATTATTAGTATGGGGTTTTTCTTTATTTTTTTAGATGTTTCTTACAGTTCCTCTGGGTAGTTTTTTCCGAGGTTTTCACCCACTGTGATATGTTTTCCATATAAATATGAAATTTAGGTAGTTTTTTAGTTTTTAATTTTTATTTATAGTTTTTGACATATGCTTACCGTTGTTTGCTTTTATTATTTGACTTGTTATTAAATTTTTTGATTGTTTTGGCTTTAATTTATAGTAGTTGACTAGGATTAGATTTTATATTTTTATTAGTTGACTAGTTTTAAGAATTAACATTGTTTTTACTATTTATATTGTGTTTGTTTTTTATGACTGTTGTTTATTTTGCCTTTTGGCCATGCTGTGAATGTTAAATTAACTCGAGGTTTGTGTTTGTCAGCAGGCACTGAGGATGGAGCGTTGACTCCGAAAGTGCACTCTGCATTATATTAAAAAAAAAAACAAAAAAAAACAGTAGAGGACTTGGCCTTCTTATTGATCCTGATCAATTGGTTCCTCTACCATCCAGCATATTCCAGAGATACCATGTATCTGTTCTACTGACATAGATCTGTTCTAGTGTCAGTGAGAATTTAATCAATAAGGAAACCTTTTATACTCGTCTAAATAATAGAGTGGCGAGTTCGATTCCCACCTGGGCAAAGGAATTTATTTAGTGACAGAATTCATTAAATAAAATCCTTAGTTCCACCCTGGTTAGAAAGCTAGAAACCTGTAAATAACCCGTCCCAATTAGCCTTAGTTGTAAAAAGTGGACGCTAATAAATAATTTAATTTAATTCATCTAAATTATTAAATTGTAAACCCTAATCACATTTTTGAATCATACGGGAAGGTAAACTACATTATTAAGAACTTATATAATAAAATGTGGTTATAATTATTGTTGTTGAATAGGATAAACAGACTTTGTAATGTAAACATTATGTACTACAAACAAATGCCTATTCCAAGTGAATTAAAGTAAATCATTTTCGAAATATTTGATGGAGGCCTCTACTTACTTATGCAGAGTTTTTCAAGATATGGACAATATATGGTTTTTCATGGGACTTTTCTTTTGAATTGTGTACTTCGCCCCATTAAGCAATCAAATAGCTGTGTTTTGGAGCTTTTGGAGGAATGGGCTAAAAAATAGGCCATTCGTCCATAAGCAACTTATTAAACTACAAACTACATAGTGAAAAATGGAGTGACACTTACTGGGAGCGGGCTTACTGGGCTGAGAGACTGCTGTGGAAGTATAGGCTGGGGCATATTCTGCGGTGGCTCCAAATCCAGGAGAGGTGGTCCAATGGGGCGAGGTGTTGGGGGTCCTGCTACACGAGGCGTTGGTTTCGTCTCAGCCTCTCCTCCTGCTGCCACTTCACTCCCGATCGTATGCCCTGGGGCAGAACGACCAACGGTAATACCGTCTGGCGACTTCTTCTCTAGACCTTTTCAAGGTGAGCAAAGGATGTCAAGAATCTAATTGTCTGGCACTTGAGACAATGGTATGCTTAATATTAGAGAAGTAGGAAAATGAAAATTTCAGTTATGAATGATTTTTTCTAACTGAATGCTATGTTTTTGTTATTGAGAAAACCCAGTTTATTTCAATTGTGACAATTCTAACAATAAATAAAAATATTCAGTAAAACCACTAATACTATCATGACTCTTGTTGCTATGGATTATAGAGGGGCTACCATGGAAATACTCAATGAAATTTACCGTAGTTTACTTATTCAGTTAATATTAAAAAAAAAATTGTGTATTTTAAGAAATGAGCCAATAAGAGGTCCAATTAGGAGCCAGATAGAGGAGCAGGATTAGTGGATTTATGAGTGAAGTTTTTCAGGATTTGTCAAACCATTTTAATCTGGCCAATTTGGGAATTGAATTATGAATGAATTTAGAAATAAACAACTGGGAGGCATTACTAGGTATATTGGCATAACCAGGTCTGTAAGTAAAGTCATTTTTCTTGTACCCCTTCTTTTGAATCTAGGGGCTTTTGATTCTGCATGGGTATCTGATGTTCAATAAATTAGAAATCCACTTCTTTATAACAGTAAATATGGTACTTGTAATGTAGCATTCTAAAAATAAACAGGTTTCTGCAAAGATCTATTTGAGAAGTTTAATTAATAGCCAGGATCTGTAAATAAATTTAAATTAGAGATTTCCATAATCCTATTTCTAATACCAAGTAAATCATGAACAAGTATAACCAACAAAAAATATTGTTTTTCAGACTACTAAATTATAATTTGTATTTATTTTATTGTTTATATTCAGAATTATTAATCCTTTATACTAGGAAGGAGTCAGATATTCCTCAGTGTCAATTCACTTTATAATATATGAATGGCCCAGGTCAAAGCTTGATAATTTAGTCAAATTTTCTAATGTAACAGGATTATCAGGCTTTGTTCTCTGGCCTTTATTTGCTTTTCTTGAATTAACCGAACAGTGTGAGCCAATTGATGACCTACTGGAATAAAGAAGTAGTAGTCTATGGTAAAGTAGTTCATATATGTCGAAAGAATTATTAGTAGACAATCTTTCCTCACAAATATGTGACACGCCACAACCTTTTATGGCCTAGTGAGCCACAAATTCTATTTGATGAAATATATATATTGTTTCATAAATTACATTGTTTTCCTAAATTGTACAGTTTTATTTAAAACCCTTTAATTACAATTTTTAAGAATTTCAATATTTGTTGGGAATATTATCATACTTTGTGATTAATTGTGATTCTGCATCAGTAAAAATATTCTGAAAAATTCCAAGACCAATGCAATTTCTTATGGAAATTTAAACGTAAATATTTGCTAAACAGTTAAACACTGACTGATTGATATTTTTTTTTAAATTCACTTTACACAATTATCTGCAGAATTAAATAACACTCATATATTTATGTATTTTATTATTATTATGTATTAATGAGAATCAATAATGTTCAAATTTTGTTTATGCGGTGTGCATCATTTTTCACACATTCCTTGAGCGTGTACATTCATTATGGAAGTAGAATACGGTCTACATTCAATATGGATTTATAGTATAACCAATGTGTTCAGAATTCAAAAATATATATAACTTATACAAGAGACACTTTATTTTTGTTTTGAATTGGTTTCCTGAGATTTTTAGCTCATATTTTCAATATTCCACGTATTCTTTTCAATTATTTTATGATATAATGTTCCACTGGGTCAATACAGGTTCATTATTGATTTAGGCTCTTCATGTCACAGGACAAGTGAGAAATTGGAAATCCAATTCCAATTAGCTGTATCACACAAAATATTAATGAATTATTATGAATAATGAATCTTTAATAAATAAAATTATAAGTACCCATGACATTTATAATTTCACATTAGTGTACGATTTGTGGTAAATTGTATTGAAAAGGTGTGGAAATGCAGATTACCTAAGCTTAATATACAATTTTATATAAACAACAGGATTCTAAACATTTGAAAACACCCTCACATCAGCTCCCACACAGATTTTAAACATGGACGGGAAAATATGAGTTTAATGGCACTATATAGTTAGGTGTTATGATTGTAACAGATAGTTGGTTTATCCTGATGTGGAAACTCTATTGAAGAGTTTCTTTCTATACTGTCAATTTTGGATACCGTTAGAATATTTGTTTAGATCTGCAAAGTTGAAAGGGAGAAACAGAAAGGTGCTATCTTCTGTGCAAAGTAACATTGTAAACCCATTTTACATATGTAGTTTTTCTGTCATTTTTCTACAGAAAAACTTTATTTGGTGGGCTTACTCTCAGGAATTTCTATGTCTGGCTTAGTCGTGCAGGTCTTTCTATTCAATTCAATTTATTTCCTAGTTTTATCTACTCAAATAGTTGTCCAAAAGGTCATGCACTGTGCCTCACTTATTTCTATGTGGATCCTGTACCTTTGTCTTACCAAATGTGAATAAGCATTTATGGCTCTTTCAAGATTAATACCTGAAGCTTGAGAAAGACTCAACTTGAAGGATTGCTTATGCATTTAGCAAAGCGAGATTTTGCAAATGACTATGTCAGTGCATTTGAAAGTTAAATTAAGTTTGGCTTTGGGGCCTTTTAGTGCATTTCCCTTTAAAAAACCCAGGTATTGAGGTTGTACTCAATACAGAGCACGTGCGCGCGCGTGTGTGTGTGTGTGTGTGTATGTTAATACTCAGGAGTTGGAATTTTTCATGATTGCTGCCAAACTCCATATTGAAATATTCCATCCAAAAAAAGAAGATCAAGTTTGTTAAAGCTTGGAATTGAACCTTCTTAGCAGAGTTGTTGGTCTATTCTCCCTTTCTATTTAAATTGAGGATATTATTAATTTCAGGCTTCTTAACACCCAAGTAATGCAAGTAGAGAAGAAAACAGAATTTGGCTCTCAATCATTTTTTGATAGAATGCCCCCCCCCCCAAACTGAAGTATAATCAACAAGGTGAAAAAGGCAATAAATTGTGAAAGTCACCTTGCAGTATTCCAAGAACTTTCAGGCTTGAGCACTCTGTTCCAGGAAGGAGTGGAATCAAGAGTGTCTTACTTTCTTACAGACTTATTAGGGGCTATTTCAACCCCTAATCTGGAGTTGGACATTTTTTGCATTCCTTTCTCTTATTCTTCTACAATATAAATGCATTAAAAATTATAGATCCTATTTGGAATGGCTCTTTCTTAGGTAAACTCAAATCATTAGCATAAACATCATGCCTTAAAATGCTTTGCCTCGAAATTATTTGCTAATTAATTAGTAACTAACTATCGACTAAGAAATAAAATATGAGCCTGGAATTGAATATTCATTTTTGAATTATTTCTTTCTTTTCAAAAGATTTTGAGTACAATCTTTACTAGTAGAGTATTTCAGCGATTTTGCTTTCCTGAAGAAGAAAGTCGGAATATCCTCTTCACAGAAAAAAACATTTGTGTGGATCATTGTTACTATAATCAAAATATCTAAAAAACAAATATTTCAATTTTTTTTTATTTTAAAGATGGCTTGCTAAGAGAGTAACCAATCAGGTTTATCAGAGGAAATAAAGGCGGGTGTTCGTGTTTTAGGTTCATAAACCATTTGACACGCGAGTAGTTAGAACCGAGAAGCTTGCCTTTCATCGACGTTGGAAAGTAGGGAACTTAAAATAGCACCAAAATAAACTCAGAATTAATTTATTTCAGTTAATAGTGGTGGCTGGAGAGGGAAGCGTGAAGTTCCTGCGTTTGATTCTCGCCTGGTTCAATTTCGTTATTAATATCCGTTATTGTCTTCTTTATCGGACCTCCATCTTTTTCCCCTTTCCTTTTCAGCATCTTGGAGTTACTCAATAAAGAATGGTGTGCTGTGACGAGATGCCTTGTTATTCTTTTGTTGAAAAATGAACATAAGTTTAGAGGTTATATTTGAGTTATAACTTGTCTGTGATGCCGAGAGCTTGTTAAAAAAAGTAATAGTTTTGAAGTTTTCTGAGTATTTTACCCGTACTGGGGTTGAGGGAGGTTGCAACTTGAACTGAAAGGAGTGTCAATAACTCATAAGCGGTATAGTTGGTTCTACCATAGACCTTCATAAGCTGTTGAACCAAATAAACATTACGTTATATATAATAATACTTGTATAAGTTCTTTTTTATTATTATTAGAAATTAATTAAAATAAGTAAAAGTTCCGACGATGTTCTGCCACCTGTTCTAAACTGCCTATCGCATATTGATGTTGGATGTTGATTGTGACATGGATTCAAATTACGGTAGGTCAGTTTTTTCTAAAAGCATGTGATCCTTGCCTTTGGCAAAAGCCTTTCTATTACGTACTTCAGGGGCATTGTACTGTTTTTCTGTTGAGAACCAAATGAATTTTAAGATGTTGATGGAATTTAATTTTTGTCATCTTAAGCTCTGTTGCATTCTACATTTCCACACAACACTTTTCAAATGTGTAAATCAAATAAATCAAAGTGACAATAATAACTCGACTATGATTCATGCTAATAAAAATTCTATAATTAACTCCTTTACTTACAAATTTAATTACGAACCACCCCTACAAAATACGATGCTGCTTGCAATAGCTAACTAGAATTAAAGAGGGCATGCCATAAGACTTACCCCTTAGGACTCACCTGTGTCGACAATGACGTCGATGAGATCCATGCTCTTGGCGAAAGCATCCCTCAGATTGATGTGATGAAAGGAGACGATACTTCCTTCTCGCTTGGCGCGTTCCAGAGCTTCCCGCCTCTTGAGCGCTTTTTCCCGCCTCATCTGGTTCTTGTAGAACTCGGCGAAGTTGTTGACGATGATAGGAATAGGAAGAGCGACTACAAGCACCCCGCAGATACAGCAGACACTACCAATCACTTTCCCCAGTGGGGTTGTGGGGTAGATATCTCCATATCCCACCGTTGTCATTGTAATTCCCGCCCACCAGAATGTCTCCGGGATGGATATGAATTTGGTGCCGGGTTCGTCTTTTTCAGCGAAATAGGCCAAACTGGAAAATATAAGCACCCCCATCGCAAGGAAGAGCATCAAAAGTCCGAGTTCTTTGTACGAGTTTTTCAGAGTGAACCCCAAACTTTGAAGGCCCGTCGAATGCCTGGCTAATTTTAATATTCTGAGTATCCTCATGATCCTGAAAATTTGGACCACTTTCCGGACATCCTGAAACTGGTCGTTGGCATTCTTGTTCGTTTCGACTAGGAAGAGAGATACATAGTATGGAAGGATAGCTAAAAGGTCTATTATATTCAGTCCTCCTTTGAAGAATTTCCATTTGTTAGGCGAGGCGGAGAACCTTAGGACATATTCTAGGGTGAACCAGGTTATACAGACTGCTTCGATCATCGCTAGCTGGGGATTGTCATGCGCAATTCCATCGTCTTTGGTCTGCAACTGTGGAATGGTGTTCAAGGTGAGTGCAATCGTCGACAGGACGATGAAGAGGATGGAGATGATGGTGATCACCTGGAAATCCATTAGAAAAGTTATATCTTTCACAAGCTAGTTTAACTGTGAAGGATTTGGGTTGGGGTTAGAATTAGGAGACCTGGGGGCGGAGTGGCTCGGGGGTACTCGTGCTCGCTCTTCCTCATCCCTCCTTAGTAGCTTCCGCGGCAACAGATAATCACATTAGTATCGGGAGGCTCCTCCCATTGGAGCATCCGAACCCAGAACACAGGAACATCTTGCCTGAGCTAGCTCAGCCTCCGTTAGTTCTAGGTTCCATGCTCAGAATATGACCAACGTCAAAAAATCGTGTTGGGAAGCCGATCATCAAACTTTCAAGGATGGGTGGATGAATTATTTAAGGCGCACGGCAGCAATTCAAGCTTTGGCGTCTATCAAACTTTCTAGCTGTTGTGGCTGAAAATTCTTAAATCAGAAAAATACAGTTTCTATGAAATTTATGCAGTTTTAAAGGAGTATATGTTCCTATATTTTATATTTAAATATTTATGAGTTATCCGTTTATCCAAATTGAACTTAATGGAAATTATTATTTGGTATGATATTTTGACACATTAAAATCTGATTCTTTCCTTGTCTAAGGATAAAACAGGATGTCTGTCGCCCGAAAAAATGTTGGGCTCTGCTAGATAGTAATTAGCAAAAATTCCTTAAAATTGGACGCGTTAGTTTTTGGACGACTAAATTTGGACAAGTTAGTGTGAACAGAAAGACAATGTCAAAAAAACTAGTTTTGGCATTGGTGAGATGTAAGAGAATACCTAGTTGGCACTCATTACAGCTGATCCGTTCATACATCAGCTGCCCACTGTCCTAAGTTCTTCTTTTTATGAGGAAAAGTCACACTACAAAAGCTACCTACAGAAGACGAGAATACTTTTCTACTCTTACCAGCTCAAACGATTTACAAGAGCATTGAAATGCAGTCCTTGGGAGACCTGATTATAAACTGAAAAGTAAGACAATTGTTGGCAGCTGATTGAAGTGAACAGTGTTCTTAGCAGTTCTATACGTTTTGATTTATGATTAGGTTGCAATAAAATTGAGATTACAAATGGCAGGCACATTCGGTGTGATTACTTTCATTACAACGTTTCTGGAAAAGTTATGGAGAAAAGATTTCTGACAATTTATAAAATATCGTATGCAGGTTGATTGCTACTATTTTTTTATCATAATACCCCAGCTGACCAATGAAATATATGGGAAAAATGATGTATTTCATATCATTTCAACTGCCAGGGATCAATGGACATGTTATCGGATTTTAATTGCAATACGCTGTCCAATTTTGTAGACAATTTAAAATTTGTTGACTTCTAGTTTTTACTTCCACCGATCTGATAGTTGGTGTAGGGTTTTCAGGAGACTGGCTGGTGACGGTTTACTTAAATTCGAATTCTATAAAAATGACACCATTCAAAGCTAACCTTTATTTTGCCCAAGAACTCTGAAAAGTTCTGATAGACTCTGTGCGCCAATAGCAATCTTTCTTTTACAAAAAATCCTCGCGAAAAACCATACCTGCCTTGGCATTATCATCTCACTCAAGTTCAGTTAGGTCAGAAAATTACTTATGATTTTATGATTTAAAAATTAACAATAACCCACAAATGGTATTTAATAATCGTCAGGCTTATTTTCTCCTTGAATAAAAGCATAGCTGTGTTAGTGCGTTAAAGCTATTCAACTTACCCACTACAGCACCGGAATGGTTTCCAGCATACTACAGATTCTAAGTTCGAGTCTGGCAATTTCACACAATTTTATTCATCTGTGCTGATTTTGGGCTTCTATCTATTCGCCTGATGCTCACTCAATCGGCGAGTAAAGGAGTAGCGATCTTTGCCATGTAATAATGCCATCACAATTAGGAAGGCCTTGATCTTTCGTGGGCTGTGTTGCCAACAATTTTTTCATTAAAAGTAAGAAAAATTGTTCCACAAGACCGGACACGGCTGACAACAGACAGACATAGGGAAGATAAAGAATTCATAAATATATTCTTGCGTTTAGAAGGAGGGCAAGATCATATTCTAATAGAAAACTAGTTAACTATAGTTGTTTTAGATTAATTATTTTTTACTTTGGGATGAAACGGAGAAGAAGTGTCACTAGTGTGAAGTATTCAAAGCAATTGCTATAATAAAGAATATTGACAATGACTTCATGAATAACAAGTATAAAAATTTAATGATCGGCTTCCTCAAAATTGAAAATAAATGTTGGAGTAGAGGAGTGTAGTGAATGGTTGCAACATTACATTTGATTCGCGACTTGTGGAAGCGAGTGTAGCATGAGTGTAGGATGCAGTTCCTAGAAAGTGATAATGAAGACTTTTGGTATGACGTGTGCATACTTGTTCTTGGATGTGCACCAACAGTTAGAAAGTAGTGGCGGTGTCGGTGTGATTAAAAAAAAAAGTCTATAGACAAAATCCAAATTTTTTATAGATTTACCTTTTCCTACGAGGCTCTTTGCAATCTTATTGCACTGTAATTGTGATGCTTCAAGCTCGTTGAAAGATATAATGTAATAGATAAAAACGAAATAAATAAAAAAAAGTATTGAAAAACTTTAAGTAATGATAATTTTAAAGTGAATAATGCATAAATGTCAAGCACATGCATTTGCATTCCACACCCACTAATTTTTTTGTAATGTTTATATTTTATACAGTTAATCATGTCAGCTAATGCCTATCCTTTTTACTTTTGAGAGTATCACAAAAATTTATTTTGAATAGCACATTCAAAACTATGTTATTTTATATAAATTTAAAACTAAATTTACGTCATGCATAACCGACTCTTTCTACGAGTGAATATTTTACAAAATGCTAAATTTAAATTGTTACCTATATTATCCATATTAGCCTATGAATCTATATCGATGTACATTATCAAAATGCTTTGAACTAAAGTAAATTTATACATATTAATTTATTAATAAGGGGTGGTGAGTGTTCAGTATTTTAAGATAACTTTTATAGACATATGTTCTCTACAAAAATCACCTTCAGCAAAGAAGCAACATCTTATAGCTAACTCATTTGTTCTATCTAAATGAAACATATTATATTTTCACTAATAATGTATTCATGTAAAAACAAAATTGTAATACAACTATTATTTCATATGTGCTAACATTTTAGCAAATTATTTCCCCCATTAATGGGAAAAATTAAGGAAATATTATTTTGTAAAATTTTTAGTCCCTTTGGAGACTGGAGAGGAAAATCTAAGAATATTTATTTAACTACTAAATTAAGAAACGAGAATTCAGTGAAATTGTGCTAACTATTGTGACACATAAATTTGAGTCACTTATCTCAACCATCTATAATTGTTGTCTTCGTTTCATATATATATATATATATATATATATATATATATATATATATATATATATATATACATAGAACTTCCTAATTTGTAATATGAAATAAAAATATATAATTAATAAAAATTACATTATTAATTCGTGTAATGAACAATTTACGATTACTTTCACTTATACCCATGATCTATGAATTATATCCGAAATATATTTATAAGAAAGGAGACTATCAGTTAATAAATGGCCACAGTTGTAAAATACGTAATTGACAGATATAGAATGACAATATATAATCCATATACAATTATAATGAATAACAATTCTGGAGAAAATTAAGGTAATTCTAACTATATCAAGAACTTTTATCATTCATTTAAAATGATTTTTATTCAATGCTATTTCAAATATTTATATTTTGCACAATAATTCTCATAGTAAATTTTTTTGTTTAACTAGCCTTCTTTTATATACATGAGTAATTACTATAATTGCTTTAATAAAATAAAGTGCTATACATAATACCTAATTATAATACTCATTTACTAAAAATCTTGGATAAAATGAATTTTGTTTCATGTTTAAAATTATGTAGTGTTGTAGGTAAGGGAAAAAAGAGAAGGAAGGAAGATGGCATAAATTAGTTTTTTTTTCTGCCTTCTAATTCTGACTTTCTGTTTTTATACTTAAGAAGAGAAGGAACAAAAGTTTATACAAAATAAATTGATTAGGCGCTGAATCGTAAAGGTAAACTAAATGATCACTATTATTTAAATGAAATTTAAAATTTGACACACCTAGTTCAGATAAAACTTTAAATATTTTTGCTTTAGAATGGATGCCACTGTAAATTAATGATGCACTTCTATAGGTTATATTTGACTTCATCTTGTTTTGAAGTGATGTAATACACGTTACTAAACCTCTCCAAAGAAAAAACGAGACTGATTTCAACAAAGTGTTGAACAAAGTTAATTACATGAGCCTGTATGTCTTTTATCAAACTCAAAAATTTTAGAATTAGGAGTTGTCCTCGCATTTAACTGGTTCCAGTTGTAGATACATCCCTCTTGAATGGTTCTAGAGAAATATTCTAGTATAAAAGAATGATTATTAATTTATGGAATGGCGAGTGGGTTTCCTCTAAGTAACTCTTGATACATGTTTGTTCAGGCAATTCCTTTGTGCAAGATATATTTTTCTTCGGATGGAAAAATGATTTACTCTGGGTTCATGGGATTATGCTATAAATTCGAAACTGCCGCTGGCCAAAACTTTAAAACCTATAGGTTTTCCATGTGATGACCATCCTATATTAGTCAAGGTAAAAAGTTCTCAAAAAATCAACGGAAAGGAACAAATTTCATATCTGATGTCTCCAGAAAAGAATGAATTTCACCCACCCTGTATATCACGTTTTTTTTTATTTATTAGTGGAGTATTATTGAAACATTCCTCAATTTCTTAGGTAAAAATCATTCAGGGTTGTAGATAATGTTCTAAAAACATGCATTGGCACTGAAGAGCAATAGGTTTAAGAAAAGGATATTAGCTTAAAGCTGTGATTGGTTAAGTATGTCGGCTTATGTTTGAAGGCCTCCAGATATACTTTCCTTAAATACTCTCAAACATTAATTCGGCTTGCCTCTTTACTGCGGGACACTAAGTCCAGGATCAAATTATAGCTTCCTGGAAAACTCCTACCTGCAGTAAGCTTACTATAACAAATTTACAAAAATGTAAACAATCAATATTAGGATAACTAGTTCTCTGACATTACACCTGGGCCTACTCCAGTAAAATGTAAGGATATTGAAAATGATATGTTAAGTTTGGAAAAAAATAAAATTTTTCAGGAAGACCAATGATGTATTAAAAATTCATGAACTGTTAAGCCATTAATGAGCATTAAGTATTTTTATTTATGAAAAAACGGAGAAAATCTAAAATAACACCAGCCCTATATAATTTGTCTGTCATGCCTCCAGTTTGTTCCCCAAAAATTACTTAAAGGCTTCAAATTAAGTAATTTATAATTAATACATGGTTGTTAAAGATTTACCAGAAATTCCTTTATGAATAAAATTTCTGATTTTTTTTTCTTAAACATTGTTATGTGTATGTATTTGAAATTGCATTAAAATTCTGTGATTTTGTGGAGTATGTAATTTAGCAAACGAATTTCTGGTTACTGGATTTTGGTGACTAACGAACTTGAATTTAAAAATCGTTTTCTTCGTATTTCGTCTCGCGAATGTGCTAAGTTTTTGTGGATTCTAATTCTCGGGCGGACATGATATAAAAGAACATTCTCTCGAATACTGCTACAGTAACTAGTCATATAATTATTTTCTATTATTCCTTTTAAGTTTAAATACACTATTTGCCATCTTCCATTCCTTAGAACTAAGTGTGTGCGTTTATGCAATTTGTTTATATGTTTAGTGGTAATTGGTGTACTGACCCTAGCTCCAATGGAAGTAGTGGGCTTTTCGAGAAGATCCCAGAGGAACTGCTGGTAGTGAGCGCACTTCCCCTCGCCAAACTCCTCTTCGTCGCGCTGCCTCAGCGACTCTGCTTCCTTGCGCATCTCCTCGTGGACGTGCTCTTTCCTCTGGTGGTACTTGTGCTGGCAGCAGGACTCCAAGTAGAGCTCGTCCACGCCCCAGTACTCCAGGTCTTCGGAGAAGGCTAGAACACACATCTCGTCTACTAGATGGAGTTTCCCCGTTCTGTAGAAGTTTAGGATGGAGGAGAAGGACTTGGGATGCCTGTCGAAGAAGTACTCGTTGTCTATTAGCGAATAGTCGTCACAAAGCTCAGTAATTGCTTCATGAGTATTGCAGTCTCTTAGTCGTCCAAGCCTGAAAATTAAATATCACATAAAGCAATTAAAACTAAGTAAATCTGTGTGTGCTTAGGTTCCAGTGCCCGTTATCTCAACGATTTTAGTTCAATTGGAATCCGTTATTTACGAATTGAATTATAATCGCTGCTAAATTGAGAGCCAAACGTGGTATTTAGTTACTGCAGTTTTGTCATGTCAGAGGTTTAAACTTTGTACTTCAAGTTCATAAAGGGAAGAGTTCCGTAGGTCAAGATCTGGAAAACGCGGAGGAGAGGTGGTTCAGGTTTAAATTTAATATTTTACAGGATATTTAAAATACTCTTTACAGTCTACCAGATTTTGATAGATGAACTATACACCACTCCGTCCTTGTCTAAATTCCCACTTATAACATGTCAAGACTGGAGGGTATGGAGTTATTTTATGCAGGCTACGGAGGGATGACTCTCTAGCGACTCTGGCCTCGAGTGGAATTTTCTGGACTTGTGCGTTAAGGCTTGAAAGGAACTTTCCTAATGATACGTTGCTGGAGGGTCTCATGCAAAAGCCAACGGGAAACTACTGCATTGACTTGATCATTCCGGTGGCTATCAAAATATCCACTATAAAGGAACATTAACCAGGTGTAGCCTGTAGGTACGACAACTACGGACCAAATGAAGTTGTCAGGTATCTAAAGATAATAAATTATAATAGTTGATAATTTGTTTGGGAGGGCGCTGGTGACCGTGCGGGATAAGGCATGAGTACATCTAGGAGTACCGTCAGCAAGCTGAAAGGAAAACAAACACGTGCAATATAGATCCCCGCCAAGGGAGAACATTAGTTCACGAATTCGCTAATAGAGCGCGCTAGTGTCGTAATGGTAGCGGGAGTCTAAAGACTAAATACGTCTGACAGCCACTCGGTATGAGTAGAGATTATGAATCTCTTAGATCCCGTCAACTGACAGCGTCTACTGACCATACACGCTCTGACTACATTGGGGTCCGTCAGTCTACTGGAGACCACTCATTGCAGGTCCTCCTTGGTTAACAAAGTTTAGTTAGTGAGTTTATCACTCACTACGTAAAAACTCTAATCAGGAATCCCTCGAGTCTTGCTTGGGGGTGGCTAAGGGTCTTAAAAGTCTATAATGCTAACCGAAAAAAAAAAGTTTACCTTTTTCATTTTTACATATTCGTTAGTTTTTATCCTTCTTCATTTTTACATATTCGTTAGTGTTTATCCTATTCGTCTAGTCTTCTTTTATTCTTTTTTTTTTTTTTTTTTTTTTAGAATTTTTGAGGGGACGTCCATAATTCCAGCAATGCTAATCAAATCGCTCCAAATTCTATAAATATTCACCCAAACCAGAATAGTAGTATAACAGTTCTATAATGTGGATATTTGGGTCACACGGTAGCCATATAAATTAAGGCGTTGGTCTAAAATCTCTAGGTAAAGTGAAGGCATGCGTTTGATGCCCACCTGGGCAGTAGGAATTTATTTAGTGGCGAACTCACTAAATAAAATCTTTAATCGCATCCTTGCAAGAAAACCTTGACAACCTTTAGATAACTCATCCCAGTTAGCCGTCGTAGTATTATGTGGATATTATGAACTATTATATTTTTTAATGCGGGTATTAAAGAAATATTTATTTTTATATTCCAAAAAATATCGAATGATATTTGCATTAGTTAATATGGCTATAAATATAAAGTATATCTAGTAGAATACAGTGTTTACAGGACCATTTTATAATGGATGCTTAAACAATCAATAAGATGAGGACAAATTTCCTTGATGATGCATATATTAGATAAATTGCCCCCAACTATCCCTTACTTACCTCGGAATTTGATATTATAAATGGCCGCATCCATTTAATGTGCTATCGCTCCTCCCATCATGAAACACTCCAGTTTGTTTCTCAGAGTTCTGGATATTAGGCAATTATATCTAGTTACGGAGTTGAAAGTTCTTGAAAGCGCTAGGAGAACTCTGGCCTAACTTCTGAGCGACCATTGTTTTCCGGCTAGGATTCCCCTCTGCTCCGAGCTATATCTTTTGGTATGAGGCTGAGGGAATAGAGTGCATGGTCTTCATTAGTCTAAAAGGATACTAACGCTTAGATAACCCACCACTGTCCCTTCTAATACACTGTGAGTATCTTTATACTTTCAGCAGGATACTGTATATTCGCCCAAATGAGTGAATACTTGGGGGCTACTTGTAGGTTAAGTTGTGTGTCTTAATGCACTTGCTAAGCCTAGGGCCGAGGGTTCGTTTTCTGAGTGAGCGATAGACAATCATCAAGGAACACATTAAATAAAATCCTCAGTCCTACTGTCGCTAGAAAGGAATGGTAAACTGTAGATAACCTGTCCAGACCAGTGATGAAATCATTTCTTCTGAAATGTATCCGAATTTTATTGGGAATTTGTGATGGAAAAAAAAAGCCGCTACTAGAATAAACAGACTGTAATCAAGTTGGTGCAGAAACATACATATTTCCGTCATTGATTAATTTTATTTTGATATCAGTATATTTCCCCCAAGGGAAATCAGCTATTGAGTAAGTACTCATGATACAATTTTTCAAAAGATCCTTCTAGTTCGATGAATTCAGGTCCATGTTTTCTCACTGGGGTGTGTATATATGGACTTCGGAGCTGAGTGGCTTTGCTGAGAAAAGCTCCCAAACTCTTTTTTAACGTTTTGCGAATTAACTGACAAAAAGTTTCACCGCAATTGGAGAATATCTTGCAAGAGAAGAGAAAGACCTCTGCGCTTAAAAAAACGGGCGTGCTAAAAAGTCCGTCACTCTTTTCCTGCGTATCCCGAGGATATTTTCCTCGAGTTGGAATGGCCAGCAGAGGGCGTGATCTAATACTCAATTCTGTAGTTTCCCTATCGACGATACCCAATGTATAATTGAAATGTTAGCTTATATACATGCTTGCCATAAACCGTTTCCGATCAATGTACCCCAGTGGGCATGAAGAGTGACAGTGAGCAGTTAAATTTGGTTGAAAATATGTGTCTCTTCACTTATGTATTGGCTGTTGTCGTGTAATAGTTCTAGAAGTTTGGTAGGTAAGGCCTTTTCAGTTTTTAGTCTGCAGTTTGTAAGTGTTTGATACTTGTGTATTTCAGTGCGCATAATAGTGGGCAAGTCAGTCCTAGTCATGAGGTGTTTGTTTAAATGTATCCTAACAGTAATAAGACTATATCCAAACAAGAGTATAATCACAACTATCTGGAACAACGCCTCATGTTACACTACAGAGTTTAGTGCTGATAGTCATATGTCTTTGCAATCATATGTCTTAATTAATCATGTGTTTACCTCCGTATGCACATATGATAACCTAACAGTGATCGTGTGTTATCCCTGAAAGGCCATGTCTCTAACGAGTAAGAACTATTTTTTTCTGGTGCTCTGATTACTTGACAGCCATTTTCCTTGTTGCCTGAATGTCCTGTTATCCAATGGATAGTTATTACTTAAATCATTTCTGTTTGCAAGTTAGTAATTCCTGTAACCGTCTCGTGAGGGGGTGAGTTGAGTGAAGATCAATTATTGACTATATAGAACTGTAATAATGGAATAACTGTGGATAAATAATAGAAACTGTAATAATGCTTTGGACTATCCTTGTATCAGTTAATTGGGTACTTTTGTATTATATCCACCACATTTTAGTTCCACGCTAGAGTGCGGTACTGTTTTAAGTAGTACGATTCATTGCCCGCAAGGGAGGTTATACTTACCTTATATCCTTCTCTCCTTCGAACCAAGTGTCAATCCGAACATTTTTCACTATAAAGTTTCATACAATGGATATAGAAGTCTTCAGTCGTTGGCACAACGGCACTGATGATGGACTATGCTCTGAAAGCACAATCAGCCACAACTATGACAAAAGAATAGTGAAGGAGAGCTGCGTCGTACTTCAGTATCAGTTAATTGTGTAACTGTAATGCAAATAATAGGGGAGTGCTGAGGTTTATGGTTCATGCATTGTGAACGTAACTCTTATTATTTGAGTGGGGATTTCATTTCCGTTTTAAATAGTCATACATTGAAGGTAGTGTGCTTTCCAATGCATGTTTGGGGAAGGAGGTAGATTGGTTTAGGAGGGAGATAAATCGCTGCTAGATGTATATTTATCACCGCTATGACTATTATTAACAAGCCTATCTTATACCTCGCTGGCCATTACCCGTACAAGATAAGCATAAACAACACTGTCAGCATATCCGACATTCGACCAAAATACATAGTCTGATAGTAGAACTAGATAGAGCACGATCTCTGCCTATGCATACTTCACTCTGTTAACAAGTATACAAGACTGATATATTTACAGAATTATTTTAATTAGCAAATTTTCAAACAGCTGCTCATCCCACATAAAGGTGGTAAAATTTTGTTTACTACCAGATGTTTTGTTACGTTAAACTGCGATGTCCGTTATATTACATCTCAGCCAAGGAATGGGCAGAATCATTTTTTTTCTTCATGATTATGTATTAAAATCACAGAATTTCAGAAAACGAAATTACTATGTACTTTAGCTGTGTTTGAGTTAATGAATTTTGATTTTATGAAATTCTGCCTTTTTTAATGCATAATCGAGAAAAAAGTCCGTCACGCAGGGGCTGCGTAAACTAAGCAGATTTCCCACGTGTAGGTTTACAATAGAGAAATTTCACGAGAGCAGAGCCAGTCAAAGAAACGGCCAAAATAGCTTTTGGCGGGAAAGTAGCTCTCGTCCGTTAGGCTCCGAGATTAAATTAAAAACAATTCAATCTCAAAAAACAACAAGAACACAAGAGATGGACTTACCGTTAATGATAGCAGCGCTCTGAACACTTATTACACCAACACTAAATATTACCACAGAATATCCATTATTTGTAAGACTTAATACTGCTGTGAATATTAATTAAACAAATAAAGGGCAAGTCAAATGGTAAGAACCTTCCTGATAGCAAACAGTCTGAGTTCTAAACAAACAGGTTAGCCAGCTTTTACCGGAAATAAAAGCAATTACGGAAATATATTTGAAAATAAGTTATATATTTTATACATATAACTACTTATTATATCTAGTACTGTAATTAATAATAGACCAGAATAATTTTAATCACAACCATTCCAAATTTAGGAATCCGGGAAGAAAATTGAAAGGTGGGAGGGCAAAATACGATTCAGACGGTTATGAGATTTTCACATGATTAAGGAACAAGCAGGTTTGCCAGCGAAGGTTTACAATAGATAAATAAACATACAGGTAACTCTTCCATGAATATTAGTGAATAATTACAAACGGCAATGAGAAATCTTTCAGTGAATTTACAATATAAGTTTATAGTCCCTACAACGTAATACGGCTGGATTGTAAACAAACAGGTTAGCCAACCTTGTAGTGCAGTATCGATAGATAGACCGGAAAAACAAACAATTAAAGAAATATATCTGAATATAAAATATTAATTTTATTGGAAACTATGTATTATAGTTAGTGGAGTAATTTGAAATGAATCAAAATAATTTCTATCTCAATCACTCAGATTTTTGTAGTCCAAGAAAAAAGGGGGTGGGGTTTCAACAGAACGTATTTGTTTGTAACTCGTAAAATAAAGCTTTGTTGAAAACAATATTTTGTATTTAACCTAATAATGAGGTGGTTCATAAGATATCAGCTTATTATTAATATGTCCCTAGTAGGAGTAGGGGTTTGCTGAAAGCGGAACTCATTACAAAAAATACAAATATCTCGGATAATACTCATTATACGGAAAATGTGTATAGAACAATATTTGTAGTAAATGTAATTTACAATAAGATTGATTTTATACAATTTTTCGATCCGACGTATAGTAACGGAGATATTTTGATTTTTCGAAAATCCTCCCCTCTAAACCCCCCCCCTCCCACTGGTCCGATTTCAGCCGTTAACGAACTTGATCTTTCTTTTTACATAAAACGACTAAATTTCGAGTTTCGTAACGATCAAACAAAAATTGCGACCGCTAGAGCGGTAACAGACAAATATATAGATAGATAGATATATATACAGTTTTGAACGGACCTCATTTTCGTCATCTACTAGGTAGGATCGAAGGACATTTGAAGAAAAATTTCGAAAATTCCGTCATGAGTACAACCTCAATAGCTGATTTCCCTTGAGGGAAATCTGCTAAAAAGGGTTCTGTCCTTTTATTAGGGTAAACAGCTGTTTGAAAGTTTGCTAATTAAAATAATTTTGTAAATATGTCATTCTTTTGTACAAGTAAAAGAGGGAAGTATGCATATCCACAGGGCCCCCGTAAAGGCTACTGGGGCCTGTGTGGAAAAAAAGTACTTTGGCGCCCTTTATGCATTTTGAATTATCTTTTTCTTTTTTTTTTAATGGTAGGTTGGTGCTTGAAATAAAGCAAAGAACTGAACTTTAAAAGCCATATTTATTTGTTGACTAAAATATCAAAATGAAATAAACAGAATAAAATCTAAATGTTTTTTTGGGCCCTTGGTTTTGGCGCCCCTAAAGGATGGCGCCCGTGTGCATTGCACACTTTGCACATATGGTAGCGGGGGCCCTGCATATCCAGAGATCGTTCCCTATCTAGTTCTACGATCAGACAATGTAACTAACAGAATATGATCTTATAACATTATTTATATAACTAAAAAATAAAATCCAGATTAGGAATTCGGTACTCTAATATTTGTCTTATTAATTCGGGGAATTAAATCAATTGTAATGTGACTATTCAATTTTTAATATAGTTATTCTTCATAGAATTCAGCTTATGCATAATGTAAAAGGACAAGAAAACTGCAACTGTGCAATCCTATTAGAGTGCGGACAGTGTAGGTCAAGGAATGGAGATGGAGCTTTGCCAAGCTATTTACTAAAGGACTATAAATTATATGTTTTTATTATTTTATTTATTTTTATTCTAGTAAAATAGTTAGGAGGCAGGAAAGTTCGTTATTAGAGATAGTCGTAATTTGTAGACTCGGAAATTTCATTTTTTGACATCACTAGATAACGAAAATCCATTCATTCAAATTTAATATTTTTGTGTGTGTGTATATGTGTGTGTATATATATATATATATATATATATATATATATATATATATATATATGTGTGTGTGTGTGTGTGTGTGTGTGTGTGTGTGTGTGTGTGTGTGTGTGTATGTATATATATATATATATATATATATATATATATATATATATATATATATATATATATATATATATATGTGTGTGTCTAGGGACGGGCAGGAGTGGGGGTTATAAGGTAGGCCTGAAATTAATAATTGTGATATTTCGTTTCTTATTGGGGTTTCGGCAAATATGCACATAACAAAAGTTGTTTATTTTGTTATTTAGAGAAATTTGCTCAACAATTCTTTTCAATGTGAACTACCAGGTACCTCACTTGGAAAAAATAATTCAAATGTATGTTAATATTTTGTGCTTAATAATTTAAATCTATGCATAATGCACAGGAAACGGGAAATATGACATTATGGAGGACAGTGAAGTCTTACATAAAAAATTAATTTTAGTATTAACATTAAACACTGGGACGGGTAAATGTCAAAATATTGTGCAAAGTAAAGCCTTGCCAAAAAAATACCATAACCAATCAGCCTCAAATGAATTCCTGAGCGAAGCTAAGAATCAGAGCTAGTGTTCTATAAATGTTGTTATGTACGTTTTTTCATTATCTTGATTATTAACCGGAATATTTACATTTTATAGTTTTGACCTTCAGTAACAACCCCCCCCCCCTCATACTAATGTGATATTAGTAATAAGCTGTTATATTATGAAGCACATTATTTGAAGCATAAATACCAAATATTGTTCTCATTGAACTTTTACTTTTCAAGCAAATACGTGACGCACTTTACGAAGCCCTTGAAACTTTTTAATCCTACAGGATCTCCTGGCATGTTCATTTTCTTGGTTGGCAACGTCCGGTCTAACTCGTGGGAAATCTGCTTAGTTTACAGCGCGACGGACTTTTTTAATGTTTTAGTGCTTACAGTAAGCAAATCCAATTATTATTTGGCGGGACACCAACCACAGTCACACTAACTGAGTGAAATGTAATTATGCAGGCACTGCCTTCTTGATACAGCAATCTGAACTCCAAGATATCCTATTGGCTCTGAGGAATACCTTATCACAAATCGATCTAATCACTTCAGCACAGGTTCTTTAGTTTCTTTTCAATACGCCAGCAAGAGGTGATTTAAAATGTAGTAAACATTTAGTATACAAGTGTAATAACCTGGTGTGAGGTAGGCGCTCCAGTGTCCTCCAAAGAACCTCGTGCTTGACTCCTCCAACATTGATGACAACCCGGCGATTTAGTGCCTTTGAGCGCATGATCATGAACGGCTCCGGCGGGAGTGAGCTCAGAGAGCGGGAGTGGGCCCGGAGCGGGCAGCCCGTCTCCCCCATCCTCCCGCCCTCCACTCCGTCCAAACTGAAACAACAAAAAAAAATTAGATAAATAATAACTAATTATTTAATAATAAATAATTATACCAATAATCCTCAAAAATTAATTGAAAAGATGAATATAAAAATTTATTAGGACGAATCAATGATAACAGACCATACTGGCCACCATAAAAGCCAGAACTTCACATAATTAATAAGAAAAAGTCCGTAATAAGATTTTCCTCATGAAGATTTACAATAGATAAATATATATACTGGTAAAACCTTCGGGAATATTAAGTGAATAAATACAAACGATAATGAAAAATCTGTAACAGTTATATAAACTTGCTCTAGCTGTCACCTGCCCCCCCCCTGCATTAAAATTTACTAGTGATACGGGAGCGAGTGTGGCCTAGTGGCAACACTGCGTGCATAAGCTGTTCATCGAGGTTAGAAGAATGACAAAGGAACAAGTCAGTGCCTCGAACGAAACTTCCCCAAAACATTGTAAATTGTTGATAAACTTATTAAATTGTTTTGTTCAGTTCTCTCTTATTATTCTACACATTACCCACACCAAAAATCTTTCAGTCAATTTAAAAGTCTCTCTCTACAACCGTCTGAATTGTAAACGAACAGGTCCGCCAACCTCACAGGGCTGACTAATCTAGAAAGAAAAACAATTACTGAAATATATGTGAATATGACATATTAATTTTATTGAAAACTATTTTCTATAGCTAGCGCTTTAATTTATAGTAAACAAGAATATTATTTATCACAATCACTCAAATTTTAGTAATCCACGAACAAAAAAGAAGGGATTGGGGTGGGGGTCAACAGAGCGTATTAGCATATATCGTAAAACATAACAATAACAGCTTATTATTAATATGACATGAGTAGGAGTGCGGGTTTATGTAGAGTCGAAAACTATAATATCCAAATATTTCAGTTAATATTCACAGAAAATATCTATAGAACAAAATTTATAGATCATTCAATTTTCAATAAGTTTGGTTACATCATTTTACGCTCCGACATACAGTAACGGAGATATTTCGAATTTTCAAAATGTCCGCCACTAAATCACCCCTTCCAATGGTCCGATTTCGGCCATTAATGAATGTAATCTTAGTTCTCTGTAAATATGGCAAGGCAGTTATTTCATTCGGAATTGATTGTGAGTGCGTTATAATTCCTTTCTGAAATGAAGCATTTTCATTTATAAAACTGATGACTGGTGTTTCCAGCAAACAACCACGTGGGTTGCACACTCTGAATTATTGGTAGATTCGTGAGTTCGTGATGGTAATGTGTAAGGCTTATCAATTTACATTCAATGTGGGTCAGAAACAGTTCCTTCTTAATTCATATCCCCCCTTTCTATCAAATGAACCATTGCGTGTTTCATGTATTAGCAATGTCATGAATCGATCGTTTTCCTTAGCTCTGTGAAAGTGCATTGCTTTAAATTCTAATAGACATGATTAGTAAGTGTAAAATGACAAAATATTGTGTAATAGTTGTTTGTTCTCTCGCGCACTAACTCAGTTATAAACTATACTTTATAGAAACGATTAAATTAATTAAAACGTTATATAAAAGAGAATACAAAACTTGGTTAAACCGGCAGAGACAACGAAAATACATGTCTTCCAATGAAAGCCATACGAGTACGTAGTACTATTATTGTCATACAGAGTTTAATTGTGTACAAATGATTAAATAAGTACACAGACACGCTCATGAGCCAAGAATATTCGTGGTTTCATTGACAAAAAAAATAAAGCTTAATAAATATGACAGACGACAAGCTTTAGGAGACACGCAAACCTAATTCAGGAGAGGACAACATTAATGTTATATCGTATTTTATTTATAACTCTTCTATCTCAAGGGACCAGTCAACGATATTAGCCAGTTAACGACCCTGTCGCACTAAGGATGAGAACAGCATGTGATAGAAACAGGCCTCAACTACGGTGAATGAATGATCTGAACGGAGACTCGGGTTATCTTTGGAAGAATCTGTTACCGTGGGTGGATTACGAACAACTAAAGATTGACCATTAATGACATAATTACAAGAAGGATCAAAACAATCAATTTTAAAAAGTGTCTTAGGCGTGCGTTTCGTCTGGACCTATACTTAAATAAAGAAGAAACGTTCACTGGTTCAAGTATACTTGGCGAAACAATGTGAAGTCAAATTTTCTCAAACAGAACTCAGTAAGAGACTGGGATTGGCTGTAGTGCCACAGAAAATTAGTAATAAAATATACGAAAATTTGAACAACCATAATTTTTATTAAGATATATTCTTATAGGGAGATAAACAGTTTATTGGAAGATATTAAAAAAACACGTAGTCTGTACAACCTGGCCCAATTTATGTTGGTAAAAGATTGTTAGTATAATATACCACATTTAAGATATATATAGAAAAAAATAAACATTGGTAAATAAGATAATATATTAATCTAAATAATTACAATACTAAATCCAAGAACTTGTTTTTATTGTAATTGTAGATTAATCAAAATTGTTTTTATACCATAATAAAGTTGAATTGTCAGGAATGTCGTGTTTGATGAGGTTGTCATAGCAATATCATCCAGTAATATGAACATGTCACATGTCTTTTTAGGTTGTAATAAAATATGAACATTGGGCGTGTTGTCTGCTTATGTTAACAGATTAGACCTAGTTTCAGTTGGAAAAAAGGTGTTGCAAAGTGTTATACAATTATGATGCATGGCCAATTATGGTTGCCGATGTAAGCTATTCTACTTAAGACATAGGTTATGGTAAGCCAATCAGCAGCTGCCTTTTCATGCTAGGAAAGTCATGTGTGGCTCGGTTCTGCAAAAAGCAACAATCGGTGTCGCTTTCATCGACAGAAGTTATGTTCATGGCAGCATCAATGGCTGCTCGAGAAGCCTTATGGATTCGACTACTTCTCAATGATTTGCGATACTGTCGGGGAATCCAATAGCAATGTTTCAAGACAATCAGACTTGCATGGAATGAACAGCAAATGAGCAAGCTAGTGCTAGGATCAAGCACTTTGATATCCTAACGGGAATTTATTAATAGGAAATAAATAAATCAGAAATACTGGCCCTCGAAAGAAAAGTCACGCAGGGTCTGCGTAAACTAAGCAGATTTTCCATGTGAAGTTTTACAATAAAGAAATCTACATACTGGTAACACAGCACCGCCGTGAGTAAATACAAACGCTAATGAGAAATCTTTCAGTTAATTTTAATAACCACAAAACGGAAACGGCTTCTTAATTGTAAACACATTTCATCATTTACGGAAACGGCCTAACTATTACGAACAATACCCGATCACATGCCCCACACACTTAATAAAATGTAAATATCTCGGTTAATATTCAAGTTAAAGAATAAATGTATATAACAATATTTATAGTAAATTTAATTTGCAACAAGATTGGTTCTATACAATTTTTCGATCCGGTGCATTATAACGGAGATATTATGAATTTTCGAAAATCCCCCCATTAACAAAAATTGCTGCCGCTAGAGTGTTAACAGATATATATATATATATATATATATATATATATATATATATATATATATATATATATATAATTTTGAACGGACCTCATTTACGTCAACTCCTGGGTAGGATCGATGGACATTAGAAGAAATTTTTCGAAAATCGCGTCATGTGTACGACCTCAATAGCAGATTTCCCTTAAGGCAAATCTGCTAAAACGAAGCAAAGTTATTACTGTTTCATCGAAAATTCCATGTCCTATCATCAAAAATAGAAATATTCCTTTGGTTACAGATGATGTTGAGAGAGCAACATCATCCATGGACGAACACGTGGGTGTTGTCTGCTTATTTTAACAGCGTTACCATTATTCTCTACGTTTTATGAAAAATAGGATAATAATATTAAAATAATTCGTTTAATATCATTTGAGAGGAAAAAGAAAATATTATTGACTTTATTTTCACAGTTGTAGTCAAAATCTTTTACCGAGGATAAGTTTTCCCTGTGTTGAACTGTATATTTATGAAAGAATTTTACCCTTTGTGGCGTAAAAGTGGGGCAATATAAGAGTAGATAATTTAAATGGATTGCAGATAAATAATATATTTGATACCATTTACATGCCTCTCCGGATTTTATAATGTGAGCAATGTTTTTATGGGGTAGTAGATATTTTATAGAGGAGCAGGGGTAAGTCTCTGGAAATGTTGCTCTGACGCGAGGCTACTAATCTGAGGATCGAGTATTCTTCCCAAGCCTTTTCGATAACCCTATAGAAGGGCTGTAATATTGTGCAAAGTGCCTCCATTATCCACTCGGCTATCTCGTCTTTGCTCCTCCTCTCCTTCCTTACTCTCGTCTTTAGCTCCCATAATATCGATTTTTTTTTTATCCTAGGCTCTCATCGCCCTGCTCTACATTTAATCCCCTGGGCTTTTCGTCCAAAGAGGTTTCTCATTTCTAGGGCATGTCCTTTTCTGAGGAACACAGTTTTTCTTCATCATAATAAAAGTCGTAAACCCCTTTAATACCCATTGGAAACCTTTAAGTACTCATTATTCTGCAAATATATTCCACCAGAATGCTTGCCTATTGACCTCGTCCAAATTACTTGTGTTGGTAATCGAGAAAGATTGTCTTTGAGATTGGAATTGGTTTAACACATTAGACTGATTTGTGATTATTAGTGTCATGGGATTACACGAACCTTTTTGACATTTTAATACAATAAATTAGCGGATATTGCCACCATGAACTCCATCATTAAAAAAAAAAAAAAAAACCCAAACACCTTGTGAAGACTTAAAGATTGATCCACCATAGTTTCCAGCACGAATGTTAACACTTTATAACAGTATGTGATGAGCAAAATTCATAATATTTTCTTAAATAACGTTTACTTATTATTACTGTGGCTAATCCGGGCGGACTGTCTACTTGTTCTCAGCACTTCATAACCAAAAAGGACTAATTGTTTCATTGGCTGAGTTATCAATTGAATTCCTAAAAAAAATGTGTGAATCGAACTCGCTACTTAAAGTTACTCTTATGTATTAAGAGTAACGCACTAACACACTGTGAACCATCGCCCCCCCCCCCTACCCTGGAGAACAGTATTTTAGTATTCTAACTACAATTAAACTTGGTAAATGTTTTTCTTAGGGAACACAGTAAATTTTGGATCAATACTTATGAACTATTTAGAAGAAAAGTATAACTATGCAATCCGATTTCCTAGTGCGGACTGTGTAGGTCAGGGAATGTGGAGCTTTGCCAAGCTACTTACTACGGAACAATAAATTACATGTTTTTTTTTTTATTTTTTTATTTTTTTTATAGTAGTAAAATAGTTTTAGTGAATTTTTGGGGAAGTTCGTTATTTCCGATGGTCGTCATTCCAGGCTCGAAAACTAAAGGACGTAATATTTTGATGCCCCTAAGACGAAAATAAGGTCCGTTCAAAATTATATATACCTATATGAAATGATCTCTAGTCTTATTGTATTATTGTTAGTCGATATAAACTTTGATTTATAAGCGTTGTATGTAAAACGATATTGAATTCGTTAATAGTTGAAATGGGACAGGGAGGTGGGGGTGGATATAGAGGGTGGAAATCTCGAAAACTCGAATTGTCTTCGTTATTATACGTTGGAATGGTGTAAGAACAAATCTTCTTGCCTATTCAATTTACTATAAATGTGGTTATATACATTTATTTTCTATCATGAATATTAACGGAGCCCCACTTCTACTCATGATATACGATTAATAAACTGTCATCTGATGAAGTACTTTATTCTAAGCTTAAATACCAAATATTGATTGGGAAATATAACCGTTTCAGTCATCACTAAAAATCATATGTTATTGGCTAAAACCGGATCAGGATTAGGGGGGATTTAGAGGGTGAGGGCGGTCGAAAATTAAAAATCTCTCCGCTATTATGAGTAGATCGTAAATTATTATAGGATAATTATTTTTAAACTATTGGCGCTCTACAATTATTGTTCTATGCATTTTTTTCGTAACTCAAATATTGAGCGAGACATTCGTACTTCCTTGCTTTCAGTCAGAATGGGTAGCTAGCTAGAAGGGATTACGAGTGGGATTTGGAAATTTTCTTAAAATACGTAGCCCCTGAATGGCGGACTTTTTTGGCTTACAGGAACTCCTCCCTGTGAAAGAGGGAGATGGACAGGGAGAGAGAGAGAGTGTGTGTGCGAGAGAATTGCATAGGGACTTGAAACAAAGTATTTGTTCTTCAACGATATAGCTGTTGGAGTAGAGAGTTCTTATGCTTATTTCTGTGATATGGGGTCCAACTATCTCGCAACTCCATTTATTCCCGTCCTCCTTGTTCTAGAACTCCAGCTATGTTCCCATTCAGTGAGCTACCAGCTGCTTCGTTCCTCCGGGGCAGTTCTGCAAGTTCAACACTATGAGAAGTAACTTAATGAACCCTCTCAACTTTAATGTGACTTAGTTAGAACAATTTCTTCGCTTTACTTCCAGGTGGGTTCCGTAGACACATTTAAAAGCGTTGTTTTTAACTATCCTCATCTTTTGCTATACGCTCCCACTAGGTCAGGCGAGAGCATATAACCACTATTTCATTAAATTAAATTATTCTGGTATTGATGGCGTTGTTTATTAATATTTCAACGAAGAGACCCTTCTTTCGCGGTCTTGATCTTCAAATATACGTTTCCCTTAATATTGATTTGATAATTGGTAGTCAAAATACAATCCTAAAATAGTAGATCAAGCAGTTTTCCACCCTTCAGAACATAAAATATTCTATAAATAAAACAGCAATGGAGTGATCTATATATCAGCTATGGACCTTCAAAAGACGTATAAAGCACTAGCTAAGGTAATCATTTGAGGCTGAGTGATGATGGGATTTTTTTTTGGGGGGGGGCTTTACTTTGTACAATATTTTTACATTTTCCAGTCTCAATGCTTATGATTTACACCCGAGTCCGGAGTGCTGAGGATATGTTAATAATAAAAGTATTTGTTATGTACTTAATTCTACAAAATACACAATATTTTTATATTACTCGTTTCCTGTGCATGTATCATTTTTTTTATATATAACATTATCATAGATGATCATATTATCATTGCCAAAAATACGGAGTTTCGTTGATTTCGATTTAGTCTTTCGAGTCCCATGACATTGTTGACCCTTCTATAGTTTTTTCTGTATACATCATTTCTTCGTTATACGGAAAAACTGCATATATCAAAAGTTACTTTAAATAATAAAATAAACAACTTTTGTTATGTGCATATTTACCGAAAAACCAATAGGAAACTAAATATCGCGATTTTTAATTTAAGACCTCCCTTACAACCCCACTCGTGTTTGTACCTCCAAATGTTAATATAGCTTATAATCAGGGACGTGTTAATGCCAAATCACATCCGGAGTTTCGTTTAGTTCGGTTGAGTCTTTTGTGCCATATAAAATTGTTGACTCTCACTATAGTTTTCAGCGTATAACTCATTTATACTTCGGTATACGACAAAAGGGTATATAACAAAAGTTACTCTAAATAAAAAACTTTTGTTATGTACATGTTTGCCGAAAAACCAATAAGAGACGAAATATCGCTATTTTTAATTTCAGGCCTCCTTTATAACCCGCACTCCTGTTCGTCTCAGAGAATACTAATATAGCCAGAAACCTAGCCCGAGTTAGTAGTAATATACATACCAAGTTTCATAAAATTCGGTTCAGCCGTTTACGAGTCTATAAAGGACATACATACAAACATTCATTTTTATATATAAGATAAAAAAATCATTTTGAGACCATTAACGTAATATCCCAGCATTAAGCAGATGTAATTTCATACAAAATATTACAAACTACAAATTTGAAAAGAGGGCTCGTTGTCGACTGGTGGATGGAAAATTTTTAATACGGAATTAAAACAAGACCTGTATAGAGAAGCTTCTCAACTTAGAATGTGGCAGTATCCAGTATGTTCATACTAATTATGCTATAACAGATCCCTTTAAATACGTTTATTCAACGTTTGTTTAAAGTGAACTCTTCTGTAGGTTATTCACCGAAATATAAGTTACTTTTAGCAGATTTTTTTTAATTTGCTTTCACCCTCCTTTCTAGAGTGTCATCCTATTAAGTATCATTATAATTCTATGTAAGTTCCTTATCAGAGGATGTAAACCTTGTCTGGACTAGGAAGACTTAAAAAAAACACATTAACATGGCGAGTTAATATTTACTTTTATTCGAAGTATTTACTCAATGCCCACAAAGCTGAGCGTGTTAATGTCTAATATAAAAAACGCTGACACCTTTATCTACTGAATTCGTAAAACTTAAGTATAGGACGTGTCTTACATGATTTCCAACAAGCAGATGTACTTCCTCATATCGAGATAAGTGTATTCTTTACTAGAAAATCTGTTCTAAGTTCTGAGTGCAAATACACTCAAAATGTAGAGTCCTATTTTCCGAGTTTTGATCCTATGTATTCGAATGGAGATATAGTATATTACTTTCAAGTGAAATAATTTTAAATGAAGTGCGACACCACATTTCGTTCGTTTAATGCAAGGAAGTAATGTGATGCCACATCAGATTTGTTTTGCGGGATTATGGACGTATAATTTAAAAATCTAATCAAAATTAAAGTATTATTATATATACTATGGTTTAAAAATATGGCTGGATAATCAAAATCAGCCAAATACAAGATATAATTACTTTTATATGGATGGTGGAGAGGGGGGTATTGTCTTTAACTCAGTGCAGGACAATACTGTACAGTACGAATATAAAATTAAAAATATGCTATGTATTATATATTTGTATATAATTGTGAAAGAAGGGCAGTATATTATTTGGTACTAAATTGAATATACTATTAGCACAAAAGGGAAATTATGTATGCAAAAAATTTCCTAAATTCATGGCCAATCGATAATTACAATAAGTGGACGGGCAAATAATGTTTTCGGCACAATAAACATCTAATGTTAGACGTATAACTTAAAAAGTGTGTTCTCTAATAGGGATGAAGATGGCAGCTTGGCAGAAGAATACCAATTTCAGTCATATATCAGCCATTTTGGAATTTATAAAGCCAAGAGCTTATATTTTTCACACCGAGTGTACTCTGCTTGACAGACATAGGGTCAGACGGATGAGAGGGCGGTTACAATGGCAAGACTAAACAATGGAGTGACAAGGTACTCTCAAAAGAAAGATCATTTCAATGCTATTCTATTATTACGCATATTATAATTCAGCAAAAGTGTAAATTGGTATAAACTCCTTTACGGCGATAATATGGGGTTTATATACTCTGAGTGGAAACGTATTTGAAAATTTGGTCTTTCATTTAACCCTCCGTTAGGCGCGGGTCATTTCCAAACGACTCTAGGCGCGGGTCACCTATGAGGTGACGATGGAGAAATATGTTGGTAAAACTGCTTCTTAGGGCAAAAATAGAGTTAAACAAATATAAATACTTATCTGAACAAATAGTAAACCTATTTTATTTTAAAAGTTAGCGAATTAACTCATGAATATATCTTACAACTATCAAAAATATTAATTCATTTCAGGTAAAATGAAGCAATTTATGAACAATGAATTCTTAAGGTACTACTTACTTAGCTACTAGAAAATATATATATATAAAAGTACAATAAGGATAGCTGAGAACTACTTATTCATTTGATTACTGCAGGAATAGCAAATACAAGAAAACATTTATGATAAAAAAGGAAATTAAAACGTTTTACGTCGAATCTTTTAGTGCTTTCAAGTTCAACTCAGGTGAGTTTCTTGCCCAACATGTTTTACATAAAGTCTTCTAAATTCATTCTCGCTCCTCTGCATGTGCCAGCTAAGTAAAGAAGGCCTATATAGGCAATTATCTCTGCGGTCCGTCTCTTTGGCATCCCTCTGCCTAGAAAATTCTGGCTCAACGATTTTTATAAATTCGTTTGTGCAGTGCACAATACTACTAATAATCGTCTCATCAAAGAGACAGAACCAGCATTCTAGTTAATTAGTAGCCTCCTTTGCCACTCCTTTCACTCCCGGAAGGTGTGTCAATACATTTTGTTTTCCTATTTTACGCAAAGGAAAAGGGGTTTTCCTCCACTCAAAACGGTCAACGATCTTTCTGTTCACACTTCTCAATGCAACATATTTTTCGTGTGACTGCTCATCGTCCTCATCACTTTCCGATTCCACGTCACTTTGTTCAGTCTCTGAGTCGATACCCCGTTCTTCCAAGCCGTCATCAAATTCCGAATCTGTGCCGTTCTGTATGTTATTGCCTTCTTCGAAAGGATCCAGTAATTTGTGGTGGAGTCTTGCAATGTCATTTTGATTACTCAAGTCAAAAAATACGTATTTCCTGATCCATTTTTCTGAAAAATGTTTTAAAAATCCATTGTTAGTCGCGGTCACCTCAGAAGTGAATTCCCTATTTTGTAGGTATTTTTAACTATTCAAAAACAATCAAGGCACTACAAACGTCAAATGATAAATATGTCTAAGGTAAATAGATTAAATATAGAAATAAAAGAAATTGAAAAACTTACAATTTTGGTCGCGGTGCACCTGTGGGGTGATTTTAGCACAAGGAATGAATTTTGTAAATGGCCGATGATGCCTGCGCTTGATGTTCGTTTATTCCTTTTCTTCTGGATATAATGTTATAAAAACTGAGGTACCTCATGTATTGCCGCTCCCGCTATCATCTCCTCCTGCCACACCCAGCTACTTTGTGGCTTTTCTACTCCATGTCGAGTATTATCCAGTGTTCGTAAAGAAATACTGTATTCTGGCCTTATGCTCGTGTCGCCATTTTCTTCCAGACTATCACGTGGCCAAGGAGGTAGTCAGCGAGGCACGGGTTGCTAGGTAACGGCGTCAGGATGGCCAGCTGGGCAAGAACTGTGACGTCACTTTATTTCTCTTTAGCATAAGTGCAGTAAACACGCACTGTGTACAAACTTGGAAGGTCAAACCTATGTTGTTTTGAGGAGGAAGGGAAGCTAGAAGTACTCCTGGAGGCGGAAGTCGTTTGGTCCACTCAATCGGAAGCTATTGGAAAAACACCTCAAAGATGCACCTGTCAGAACACCGCGACTATCGGAGAGTTAATGCATCATTCGTTTTTTTCCAGAGTTACCAGCGATGCTTTTAAGAAGAGCATGCAGGAGTTGTACAAAAACATAATTTCAGTTTATCTGTAGTAGATGAACTGAAATTATGCTTTCGTACAGCCTTCGTAAAATCAGAATTCACGGACGAATCATTCTGTATGATCGGGCAATTGCCAATGAAGGTTTCCAATGTCATATGATGTGAAGTATAAATTAAACCCTATTCTCCGAAAATCAGCTCCTGAAATCAATGGTGGGAAAAAAACTATGAAGTGTATATTCTGCCACAGCTCTCAGTGCAAGTGAACATTCGCTTCCATTTCAAAAAAGCGACAATAGTTGAACAAACTTTGAAAATGTATTTGTTCAACACGAATGTTATCCTGAGCAATAACTGGTAAGATTTGCTAGACTTTCTTCATAACTTGATGTTAAAACAGATTCGTGTGAGTCTAAGTGAAATCTGGCATTACATGACTTTTGTCTAACCTGATTTAACATCAGACTTTCAATGATATTCTATCAGACAAGGATATATTCAAACCATTTTTACATATAAGTGGATCTCCTTCTGAGGGAAGTAATAAGATATTCATCTTCTGGTCGAAGGAAAAGCAGTCATTCAAATAAAAAATTTTAAATTAGTAATGTATGACATTTAACATGCTTCAAACTCTACGATATGTGACTAGTTTACGTTTTTCTCGTTAGTATGATAAGGACAAGGTAAGTTATTAGCCCCTTATCTACTGATAAGGCTAGGGATTAGGCGGCTAGTAATTAGTAAGTCAGAGGATCTGATAAGAACCCCTTAATATCTTTCCAGCTGCTCGACTTCTTCCACCTCTCCCGCTCAACTTCACAGTTTTCCAAATCTTGTAAGCTCAATCTCTAGACTGTCTTCCGCTTCTAAAAGAAAAATGACACTAGAAGGGAAATTTTTTTTTAAGTTAAGAAATTGCGACTCGCATTTTCCGTGTGAAATGTTTTATGTTGTAATTAATAATAAGGCATCACATGAAAGGTGATTTGCCCTTTAAAAAGTCGGAAATTATAAGATGTCAAATCGAAAAAGTAAAAGTTATGAAAAAACATTTAATAAATGTGAACATGAAACATTTTATAAATCTACTAAATTAAAAAAATTGATTAATAGGAATTTAAAATATATATATATATATATATATATATATATATATATATATATATATATTTGTGTGTATATGCATGGCCATACACTCACAGATGTAAGTGATAATTAATGCATGTAATTGGAACTCTAGTTGTTCACAATGGACTTAATTTCTATAATATTTATTTATTTATACATGAGCACCCACAGCTAGGCGATTTGGCTCAAAGTTTAATCAATGAAAACTAAAAGCAAAATTATAGAAAAATAACAAAAAACTGAAGCCATAAATAAAAAATTAAATACAAGTAATAAAGACAACAATTAAAAATTATACTTGTAATAAAGACAACAATTTAAAATTGTTTTTGTTATTTCTCTAAACTAATACATTTATATTATTTAAAAGTGTTCATAATTATATTAATTTTCTCACTATGTCAAAATCAAAAAAGGTCCGTCACGCAGGGGCTGCGTAAACTAAGTAGATTTCCCAAGTGAAGTTTTACAATAGAGAAATTTCACGAGAGCCCTGCAGTTAAGGAAGCGGCTTTTGGCGGGAAAGTCACTCGTCCGTTAGTCGCCCAGATTTAATAAAAATGCAAATATCTCGGTTAATATTCAAGATAGAGAATAAATATATATATAACAATATTTATAGTAAATTTAATTTGCAATATGATTGGTTCTATACAATTATTCGATCTGACGTATAGTAACGGAGATATTTCGAATTTTCGAAAATCCCCCCTCTAAACCCCCCCCCCTTCCACTGGTCCGATTTCAGGCATTAACGAGCTTGATCTGTCTTTTTACGTAAAACACAAAAATTGCGACCGCTAGAGCGTTAACAGACAAATATCTAATCTGTCTATCTATCTATAAATAGTTCTGAAAGGACCTCATTTTCGTCATCTCCTGGGTAGGATCAATGGAAATTTGAAGAAAATTTTGGACAATCGCGTCATGAGTACGACCTCGATAGCTGTTTGGAAAATACCTCGAAAGTTGATTGAAAAAGGAGAAAAGTTAAATTTTGTCAATTTCAATTTTTTAAGGTTATTTAGTATATTGTAAGTCAAAGGGTAGTCCCGATGCTGTCGTAAAATAAGAAATGTATTACGCCAGGTAATAATATTTGTTTACTTTATTATATTGGCTCTACATATTGCTTTAGCGGTAATCTATTTCATTGTTCAATTTAGGCTCCTGGTGCGGACTTGTACCCTTTAGAATTTAAACAGACTCTCTGGGCTACACGTTATTTTGGTTGTGTCCTTGCTTTATTGAATTTATGATAATCAATTTATACGACACTGAATAAATGCCTATAAATTCAGAGTTATTGAAATTGCAGGTAGGTTAAAAGAGGCCAAAGAGGAGAGCGGATCAGATTTGTGTCCTAAACGCATTCCGACCAGAACGACTTCCTCTACGTGGAGTAGAAGTAAGCGTAGTTATTTTGTTGGCGTGTTTTTTGTTATGAATGGAAGCGTAAAAAGGAGAAGAGAGGGGAGGGAGAGAGGGAAGGGGTGTGAAAAAAAGTCCCACCCCTCCCCTATCTGTGCTAGCGGCTGATAAGAGAAGCCGCTGAATGACGGGGTAATTAAGGAAGTCCGGCGAGAGCTGATAAGAAGCTCTGGAGTATATTGGCTCTCTGTCATGACCTTCTTCCTAGCTATTTACACCACATTCGCGCCGTTCTCGGCTTCTTGTCCTTGTAAGTCATTTTACTGTCAGATCAGTGGAAATTAGGGGTGGAGTGTGTGGAAGGGTTGTGGCTCCATGTTCTTCATATCAACCAGGATTTGGTATTTCGATAAAATATATCACCCTATTTGTATAATAAGGTCCACAACGAACGTACAGATATATTACTTAGTGATATCGGTGGTCTAATTGTGTTTCGTTTTCCAGATGGGCATGGGACTTTGTTGGGTGCCTGACTTACGAACAAATCTGTCTATTGTTAATGGCAGCCAGAATCACAGGATTATTTTATTTATTTATACAGGAGCACCCGCAACTAGACGATTTGAGGGTACAAGATTTAATAACTTTAAGCTTATTTGTAGAAGCTTTAAGCTTTAAGAATACTTAAAGAGCATTATTAGTATTCTTAATACGTATACGTAGTACGTTCGGAAAGTAAGTTCCGTTTCCATTATTCTTCATGGTAGCGCTTCGATCGCATTCTGCGCTTGCACGGGACTTACTCTGTGTCAACCGGAAGGAAATGATGCCATTTTGAACTCGCTATTGTTGTCGCGGTCTTCGTGGCACTTGTTTGTAAAGGATGCGTTAATCGAGAATTCCGCCGGTTGTGAAATTCGATCGGTGATTCGTTTTCTTAATGCAAAAAACATTAAAGCAATTGTCATTCACCGACATATCTGTGAGGTTTATGGTGAAAATGTGATGAGTGATTCAATGGTGTGAAGATAGTTGAAAGAAGGGCGAGATACAGTCCATGATGAGGAACGTAGTGGACCTCCATCTGTATTGAACAATGAACTGATTGATGCAGTTGATGAGAAGATTAAAGAAAGCCGTTTACGATTAGTGCTCTTACACGTGAATTTCCACAAGTTTCACGAGGAGTAATTAACGAGATCGTAACTAAAATCCTTACTGAAAGACACAAAAAACCACCGAATGGGCACTGCATTTGATTTCTTGACTCATTATGACGACGATTTTTATCACAGATAATCACTGGTGACGAAACTTGGGTTGCTTATGATACCCCTGACGTTATGAAACGTCAATCCATGGAATGGAGACACACTAAGACCCCGCCAAAAATCAACCCAAAGCAGATCTTGACACCTCGAAAGGTCATGTGCACAGTTTTCTGGGACAGAAAAGGGATTTTGCTCATTGATTTTTTGCCGCGAGGCCAAACAATCAATCAAGCGAGACGATCAGAAAACTGCGCCGCGCAATACAGAATAAGGGCAGAGGAATGCTCACGAAAGGAGTGGTTTTCTTTGGTGAATGTGCCACGTCGCAAATGTGACGAAGACACTTCTTGAGGGCTTTGCCTGGGACGTGTTTGACCATCCTCCGTACGGCCCTGACCTCGCTCCGAGCCATTTTCATTTGTTTCTGCATCTGAAGTCTTTTCTTGGCTATCAGCGGTTAAACAACGTTGATAAGTTGAATAAACGTGTTACTTCATGGTTGGCGGCAACATTCTACGAGGAGGGTATACTCAAGCTTGTACCACGCTATAACGAATGCCTGGCAAATCCGGGAGTTATGTCGAAAAGAAGTGTAAGAGTTGCAGATTTTTTTTAAAAAAAATTCATTACTGTATCTGTATTCGTTATTAGCAGATTTCCCTTAAGGGAAATCAGCTATTGAGGTTGTACTCATGACGGAATTTTCAAATTTTTTCTTCAAATGTCCATCGATCCTACCTAGGAGATACGAAAATGAGGTCTGTTCAAAACTGTATATATATATATCAATTTATCTATCTATATATTTGTCTGTTACCGCTGTAGCGGTCGCAATTTTTGTTTAATCGTTACCAAACTCGATATTTAGTCGTTTCATGTAAAAGGAAAGATTAAGTTTGTTAACGGCTGTAATCGGACCAGGGGGAGGGGGGGGGTTTAGAGGGGAAGAATTTTGAAAATTCAAAATATCTCCGTTATTATAAGTCGGATCGAAAAAGTGTATAGAATCAATCTTATTTAAAATTAAATGCACTATAAATAATGTTCTATACATTTATTTTTTATCTTGAATATTAACCGAGATAATTGCATTTTTGAGTTTTCTGCCTTCAGTAAACCCCCACTTCTTCTAGTGTTACATAAACAATGCTCTGTTATATAATAAAATATATTAATTGAAGCCTAAATACCAAATATTGTTTTCATTGAACTTTTACTTTGTGAGATATATACAAATACGTTCTGTTGACCCCCCCCCCTTCTTTTGTTTTTGGATTACTAAAATTTGAGTGATTGTGATAAAAGTGATTCTGATTCATTACAAATTACACCACAAGCTTTTGTAAATTGTTTTCAACAAAATTAATATGTTATATTCAGATATATTTCATTAACTGTTTGTCTTTCCTGTCTATCTATGCATCGCAAAGAGGTTGGCTTGCCTGTTTGTTTACAATTCAGTCGTGTATTGTACATTTACTGAGCATTTACGGTTGTGCTACCTGCATGTATATTTATCTATTGTAAACCTTCGCGTGGGAAATCTGCTTAGTTTATGTAGCCCCTGCGTGACGGACTTTTTTTTTTTTTTATTTCAAAACGGATCTTACTTTCCGAACGTACAACGTATATATGCAATCCAGGTTCTATCCTGAGTAATCTTTAAAAGGGCTATTCTACCCTATAAATTCAATTGTGATCGTTTAGTCGTCTTATGATTTTCGCGAGAGTTAAAGTAAGACTCCTATGTGTTAATTTAAAAATGTTCCAGAATTTTTGATGACTTTTGGGCTTTCGTGATTTTTTATTTGCAACGATAATGACGAATCTTCTACGTTTAGGCAGCAGTGTAATGTAAGTAGTCAGAATTATAACCTGTCTCGTAAAATAGTTCTATACACACTTATTGAATTCGTCAAATAACCGATGAGGCTTCTCATTCACACAATGCCGATTGAGTCATTGAAAAGGGTTTTAAAGTAGCTATTAGAATCCCAGGAAATTAAAATTGATTTCCTCCTGAAAAGGCTAACTCCACGTTTGATTAGGAGCTGTTCAAACAACTTTCCAGGTTTCATTTTGTATATATTGGAACGAAATTCGTCAATAGACGAGAGTTAGAATACAGATGGCAATATTTAGGAAAGGGTAGGGGGAGTGATAAGATTCCTTATCTAGAACCAACGGGAGGGCATGATAGCGCCCCGCCCCCTTCATCGCCCCACTGCTATCTCAATATTACCTCCCGCCTTGTTTATCTTTCCTCAATAAAGCTCTAGGTACTTATTTTGGCAGCAGCTTTATTTATTTTGCTATGATCCGAGCTGTGTATGGAAAATATTGTTTTATTTCCCTTCACAGACAATCTATCAAAATGTTCCCTATGACAGAAAAGGAGGTCTGTTTAAAGTTGTCTTTCTATTTATTTATCAAATATAATAAAAGGAACTCCTTTTAAATGGAAAACTTTTCATATTGTCTGGAAAGGGATTTTAAACAAAATTTTCCATATGCATTTTGTCTATTTATTTATCTAGCATCCCAAATAACCGGAGACACATAAAGTAGACGTTAATAAATAAATATTTATCTACCAGCCCACTAGTAGACATATATATGACATTTTATTTTTCTATTTTTTTTTTTAGAACTTTTCATTTTTATTTTTTAGATTTTCATTTAATTGTTACTAAATTCAATAATTGAACGTTTTATGTTAAAATAGGCAGACCCAAACCATCAGCGCCTCTGTGCGGAGTGATAACGTTGACCTTAGTTACTCCCATGATTAAATTACATACTCTCCTATAAATAGTCTGACCAGCTGGGTACTAGAGTTGTGTAGAAGGATAACTGTGGTTGTTATTAGCAGATTTCCCTTAAGGGAAATCAGCTATTGAGGTTGTACTCATGACGGAATTTTCGAAATTTTTCTTCAAATGTCCATCGAACCAACCTAGTAGATTACGAAAATGTGGTCCGTTCAAAACTGTATATATATATATATATATATATATATATATATATATATATATATATATATATATTTGTCTGTTACCGCTCTAGCGGTCGCAATTTTTGTTTAATGGTTACCAAACTCGATATTTAGACGTTTTATGTAAAAAGAAAGATCAAGTTCGGTAACGGCTGAAATCGGACCAGTGGGAGGGGGGGGGTTCTAGAGGGGAGGATTTTCGAAAAATCGAAATATCTCCGTTACTATACGTCGGATCGAAAAATTGTACAGAACCAATCTTATTGCAAATTAAATTTACTATAAATATTGGCTATACATTTTTTCTCTATCTTGAATATTAACCGAGATATTTGCATTTTTATTAAATCGGGGCGCCTAACGGACGAGTTACTTTCCCGCCAAAAGCTAGTTCGGTCGTTTCCTTCACTGGCTCGGCTCTCGTGAAATTTCTCTATTGTAAAACTTCACGTGGGAAATCTGCTTAGTTTACGCTGCCCCTGCGTGACGGACCTTATCCGTTACTATACGTTGGATCGATAACTGGTATAGAACTAATCTTATTGCAAATTAAATTTACTATAAATATAGTTTTATACATTTATTCTCTATCTTGAATATTAACCGAGATATTTGCATTTTTCAGTTTTCAGCCTTCAGCAAACCCCCACTTCTACTCACGTTACAAACTCAATACTCGGTTATGTAATAAACCACATCATTCGAAGATTAAATACCAAATATTGTTTTCAAGAGACATTTATTATTAATATAAGGATTTAATATTATTATAAGGAAATACATGCAAATATGTTCTGGTGACCACCCCTTGTTAAGTTTTTGAACTACTTGAATTCGATTGATTGAGATAAAAATTAATCTGATTCATTATAAATTACAGTACTAGATGTCACATGGTAAACCTTGAGTGGCGAGTTCGATTCTCGCCTGGGCAAAGGATATTATTTTGTGACGGAATTCATTAGATAACAATCTAAGTCCTACCATGGCTAGAAAAAGGTGGTAACCTGTACATAACCCGTCCCAATTAGCCTTATTTGCCAAAAGTGGACGTTAATAAATAATAATAATTGATGTATTAAATAGTTTTGAATCAAATTTATACGTTATATTCAGATATATTACAGTAATTGTTTTTCTTTGGTAAGAAGTTGGCAGAACTGTTTCTTTACATTTCAGATGCTTTCTGTCGGGAGGGTTCTTATTATCGTTTGTATTTATCACTTAATATTGTGTTACCGGTATGTAAATTTATCTATAGTTAAACCTCACGCGGGAAATCTTCTTAGTTTACGCAGCCCCTGCGTGACGGACTTTTATAGATATAGAACAATTCTTTTATGGACAATCGAGAGGGTCATGTCTAGTTAATGTGTTCGTGCAACTCTGAAGACCTTTTTTTTGTTTTTTCTTATTTTTTATTTAGTACTCCATGTAAAAGTCAAGGCCAGACTATTTATATTAGCACTTTGTAGCCCATTTATAGCGGAATATCAACAAAATTTGCATTTACTCATTACTACTAGTCTAGCATATTATTTGATGGTATGAGTTCTGTTTGTTTTATGTGAGTCCTGTAATTAGGAGAAAGTTAGTGGTCCAGGAAGTTCCTCAGAATCCTAAACGTCAGGGAACAGCACTAATTTCTAGAGATATAGTATTTCCAGTTAAAATTTGTCAGCCCAGAAGATAGTGTATAAGGGTCAAAAAGTTTCTGACAGTAAGAGGTTGTGGGGTCGCTAGCGACTATATGACAAGCCTTTAATACTGTGATTATACAGCTATATCTTGGGGAATATATATATATATATATATATATATATATATATATATATATATAAAATAGAAATAATAAACCTCTTTTAAATTTCTTCATTCATTAAAGCCATGAACAAAAATACCTTTTTTCTCAGGCAGACTTTATTTACTTCATATCAAAATACCACCCATGGTATGGTTCATGGGCCATTCCTCTTCTACAAATAATAACCATTAATTTATTACATCCCACCGATAATTCTAAGTGACATTAAAAACGAAAAATTAAAGGAATTATTCTTACTACAAAAAACAGTAAATAAAAAACAGAAATTAAATACCCTAACAAGCGATCTTAAAATTATATAATCGAATCTAAAGTATGGCTGGAAATAATCGATTTAGCTGAAAACTGACTGTGTAGTTCACATTAACTAATTATCTTAGTAATAACACTTATAAATGTTTTAACGCTACTTATAATTATTTTTGGGATATTTTAAATTAATGACTAGTATTTGTAGAAAAGGAATGGCCCCTGAAGTGGTGTTATATAGGCCACGAAACATATAAGGCATTTTTAATGAACTCTGCGTGAGAAGAAAAGGGACTTTTGTTGGTGACCCTTGCCATTAAATTATGAAGACTATTTGAATATTCGTCCCTGAATAAGAAGAAAACCTCTTTTATTCGTAAAAAAGAAAATATTTTATAAAAATACTTTTTTAACTGAATTTTCAAAAAAGTTCTATATTATTTTGTTTACAGCCTTTAGTAAATTTTCAGTAGACCTCATCTCGAAGTTACAATTTTGCTAATTTATCTCGTAACCAAGTAACAAGTATGTAGGACCTGCGTTAGCAGATTTTTAATTGCTAGGGATTGTAAAAAATTGTATAGATGCAATCTTATTGGAAATTGCAAGTATTCAGCGAGTTATTCGTGCTTTCTTGTTTTTAGTTTTCAGTGCCCCACCCCCTTTCTCCTTTCTAATCGTTTGTTTTTTCATAGAATTAAGGAATATGTTGTGCGTTGAGATCACACTAGAGTGAATCATGCCAGCTAGTGGGAAATTTGCTTAGTTTTCGCAAATTACGCTGCTTGTCGGACATGGTACATAACAAATATTGTTACCAAGTTACATGTCTATTAATAATGGTCTACAATTTTCACTTTCTTGAATGATAACCGAGATGTTTGCATTTTTTTAAATTTTGGCCTTCAGTAAACCTCTCCTTTTTGTCAACGCACCTTACTAGTAAGAGAATATATTACGAAAAGTCTTATTCTAAACATAAATACCCAATATTGTTTTCAACAGATTTTACTTGATGAGATATTGCAAATTCGTTCCGATGATATTAATTACGATTTTATTGACTGCCGTTTCGGCTCATGGGATTTCTATTTGCTAATAGAAAATATTTGGCGAAATGAGATCAGTGGTGTGGACGTGGGAAATCTGCTTTTTTTTATGTTATCGATTACCGTGCTCGAAATTAGAATAGGAAGAATGTTTAAATATATATGCAATTTTGAATGGACCAAATTTTCGTCATTTTCTGGATAGAATCTATGGACATTTGTGGAAATGTTCCTTCATTAATACAACCTCAATAGCTAATTTTTCTGAAGGGAAATCTGGTAATAATTAAAGAATATATTTAAACGGGTGATATAGATTCTCTTTGTTTTTTTGAGGGAATAAATTATTGCCTGGATAGTTTAATCTATAGTTATCCACCGAGGTAATGGTCATGGAGATATAGAGCCTTGGTAATGTGCCAATCGATGTACTCGTCACCTAGATATATAATTAGAACTATTTTAACTGAGAGGTCGATTTAATAAGCTCTCTGCATCCTGTCTAATATAAATGTCTTATTTTTACTGGTATTTCTTGGTCAAAATGAGGTTTGGAAAACCATGAATTCGCAATATCGTAATTATTTAAATGTATAAAATGTTTTTTTTTTTGTGTTTAGCATTAGCATAGAGGTTTGATAGAGGTTAATTGGTATTACCATTGGTTTTAAGGAGGTTTGATGGAGGTTAATTGGTATTACCATTGGTTTTAAGGAGGTTTGATGGAGGTTAATTGGTATTACCATTGGTTTTAAGGAGGTTTGATGGAGGTTAATTGGTATTACCATTGGTTGTAAGGAAATTTGATAGAGGTTAATTGGTATTATCATTGGTTTCATGACACTGGGGCGCACCGCACCGGACCTTCCCGGTTAAAATAAAATTTAAAAATTTTATTTACTGTTTTTATCGTTAGTAACATTGTCTTAATAATAGTTATATGTACATCTTTGGCAAGAAATAAAAGAGTTAGCAACTCATTAATGGAACTATTTACGTGATTTAGTAATCATTCAGACATTCCTGTGGGGCGAAATACGGAAATGAGATGCCTCTAACGAAGTTTACGGCAATTCCGGGTGTTAAGAAATCTTTTCGGTTTATGCTAGATGAAAATTGAAAAATAAAAAAAACCTGCTCGCGCATTGCAGTGACGTATTTAGCTTCGCTAAGTCTTTGGAAAATTTTAGTGTTTTTGTGGAAGTATTTAATTTATAATTGAATTACTTATTTACATCCACTTTTTTGAATTTGGAGCTAATCGGGGCGAGTCATTTCCAGGTTATCACTCTTTTCGAGCCAGGTTGAGTTTAAAGATTTTATTATTTATTTTATTCATTTAGTTCGTCCGTAAATAATAGTATATTCCTATTGCCGAAGCGTGAATCGAACCCAAGACTCTAGGTTTAACTGGCTTATAAGACCAAAAACGACGTTTCTATCCGGACCCCGAAATAAATATATATATTTATCTGGGAATTTAGTTAATCTGTCACACCTGGCGTTGCCTGTGCAGAGACAAAATAATTAGGTATGCAGGTGATTTAATGCCTTTGAAAGCCTATGTGTACAAAAGCAGAGCACTACAAGGTAGCAACCCGTTCCTCGAGAAATAACAATGGTATTTGGAGGCTGTCAAGTATCTGCCAAGAAATTGCTTGGGAAAAAAGAAAAAAAAAATCTTAGAAGGTTCGACATGAAAGGTGGAGATGGCCAATAGCCAACTCAACTCCACGCCTTCCCACAGTAGATTCCTTTTATCTCTAACCTGTCAGTGAAGCATTCTATCTACTGATAAGAGCTTAGCTCACTTCAAAACGATTTTTTACCTCTCAATTTTTTGGCCTAATTATCTCATCACTTTGATTTGTTTCAGTTGTTCACGATTCAACTACATTATTAATCACAACACTAACTCAACTACAAAATAATCATCGTTAGTCAAAATGACTAAATAACTAATTAGGTACATTAAATGAAAGGGTCACTTACAGATTTTTGAATTTTTTTTATTATTTTTTTTTTAGTTAATGAATACTATAAATATTTCTTTGAGATGTGATTAGTCTAAATCTATAACAGATGAATTCTCAAACTGTGAACATTAATACACCCTTGGCATTAAATGGTAACTTAAAATGACCATTATAATCTAGTGAAACTAATATACTCGTATATAAGTGAAGCATTAATTTTATCTAGGAGGTGAGATGTATAATAATGTAAAAATTTGCACACACAATTTATAGTTCCATAGTCTTCTTAGCTAAAAAAAACAAATATTCCAGATAGTCTGGAAACAAACAAATCATTCAATAAACCAATAAATGTAACCTAATTTTATCAGATCATTCATAAAAACATAACATGAAAATACACGTTTTGATACACCATATGCCTATACAGAAGAGAGTAGGGAGTTCAGATCAAAAGTAAATAAAATAATAGGTTCAGCATGCGTTAGGTATCATTCATTTCATTAAAAAATCGTATGAAGCAATACGCGTTTTTGTGTTAGATATTTTTTTTATTTATATCAATAGGCTAATTACCGATTGTATATCTATTCTAGTTGCACGCAAGCACACTTTTCTGCTACGTGTTTTCTGTAGAATAAACTGATTTTTAGAGTCTTCGAACTCAACTAATTCAGGGTAGTAAATGAGTGTGGGTTAGGTTTGATACTTCTTGAGAAGTGGAGGTTTTTTTTTTTTTTTTGAGCGAATTAAAATTAGCTATCCTTATTATCAATAACCATTCACTAATCCACTTAAAAGTGAATGTGTTTGAGCCAAAACTTCAACAATAATAATAATTTCTTAAAATATGCCACTGATGAATCTTTTAATTATAAAAATAATGACTTCCATTTTATGCAGCAAAGGCACAGTGGTGAGTATCCTTTTCTAGTACGTGTGGGGCTAGGAATTTTTTTTGTTTTATAAATTAGTCACTTTATATGTTGTTTTTCCAAAAGAATGAAATCTAACTCTGGAGTTATACAAGAGTGCTAAGACCAAACCATTCACACACCACCTAAACCCATTTCGTGGGATTTATCAATCTGTAATTCTACCATCTACAGGGTGCGGCAGAAAGGACGGACGGTTTTTAAAAAGTTATAAAACAGTTAATTTTTATTGAAAAACAAATTTATTGATGCAATAAGGTTCACAAGAAAATAGCATTTGAGACAGTCAAGTGTGGAAAATAACCTCAGGCATGTGGTGGCCGAAATCGTTGATGCAGTGCTGGAGGCGTTCTTGGAAGTTCCCATAGACTCTCTCCAACATTGCTCTCTCAACTTGGGCGACTTGCACGCGAATTTCGCCCTTCAATTCGTCCAGAGTTGGGGGCTTGTGTCCCAACCCGACGTGTGTGGTTCCAGCAGGATGGGGCGACCGCCCACACAGCCAGAGCAACAATGAACGTTATTCGCCCTCTCTTCCCTGGTCACCTCATTTCCAGATTTGGTGGTGTTCATTGGTCTCTTCGGTCCCCAGATTTATCCATATGCGATTTTTTCTTGTGGGGACACCTCAAGGCTAGAGCATACGGACACAAGCCCCGAACTCTGGACGAATTGAAGGACGAAATTCGCTTGGAAGTCGCCCAAGTTGAGGGAGCAATGTTGGAGAGAGTCTATGCGAACTTCCAAGAACACTTGACTGTCTCAAATTCTATTTTCTTGTGGTCCTTATTGCATCAATAAATTTGTTTTTGGATAAAAATGAACTGTTTTATAACTTTTTAAAAACCGTCCGTCCTTTCTGCCGCACCCTGTAGTGCCATTTACTGGGCAAAACTATGATTGCAAATAGAAGCATTGAATTAAAATAGTGACATATGATTTTTCAAAAGTGTCTAGATCATTAATTTGATAAGGAAATAACGTGTTGGAATGGTGTGGGAGGTAACTAGGACAGGGTTGCATGCGGGCTAGTTGCTCGATCTAATCTCCGATTTAATTATACGGGATTGAATTGTTACTATCGCCAAAGATCAGGAGTCAAGACAACCTTTGGACCCCAGAGCATCTGCTCGACAAACTTTTACTCACGTGAATGTTCTTTGAAGAGTTTTCCTTTGTGCAATAGATTACTCACTGAAGATATCTGAACAGAAGTTGTCTTTAGATGGAATACACACACACAACTTTATATATATATATATATATATATATATATATATATATATATATATATATATATCATGTGTTTTTGCCCCACCAGTTGAATATTGGGTTTTATTTAGCAGTCCCTTTTTCAGTTTCAAGCTATTCAGATACTTTTATTGAGTTTAAACACAAGCTATTAAAATCTACTTCTAAAATAAACCTCGCAGCCCAATTTTGTAAGGCAAACAGGTTTTTGTTGCAATTACACACGCCCGCTTAATTGGAGTGGTTGGGTGCTCTCTGAAACCTCAAAATCAATAATATCTATCTAGTTAATACCATTATTAAATAGGAAATATCAAAATTATTTGTTTGATTTGAGAAAAATAGACTTAGATAGACTGTTATTATTAGTTTTGACTCAAATGAGTTAGATAAAATTAGGTTTGGAGAATTTAGTTTCAACGCTCAACAACATGTTCTATATATTTTTACCAGATTTCTCTTAAGGGAAATCAGCTATTGAGGCTGTACTCAAAAATGTCCTTAAATGTACACTGATATGAGATGACGAATATGAGGTCAGTTACAAATATATATATATCGATATTTAAACGTTTTACGTAAATCGAAGATCGAATCCGTCAAGAGCTAAAATGGGAGAGGGACGGTTGGGAGGGGAGGGGTAGAAGAGAGAAAATCGAAAGTTCTATGTCACTCCGCTATTCTGAGACGGATCAGGAAATTGAATATACTATAAATGTTGTTGTTTGTATAGGGAATATTAACAGAGATGTTTTCATTTTTTTTTTAGTAGTCAGTCTTCAGTGGACCACCACTTCTACACATCCGATTTTTACTTTGAGTAACTCAGTTATTAATCATCTTCTATCCTGCTTGTATTGTACATTCCCATTTACATTGGCTTATCTGATAAGATGGAGAGTTGAGTGAATCCGCGTGTCATATTCCAGCTAGTGGAAAATCGGTTCAGGTACCATACACCCTGCACGACGGACGTTTATTTTACGGGAAGTTAGTATGGGATTATCGACAAAAATAGAAGTAATTACCCTCTAGTGGCTATTTAACTCTTAAATAAGTTAGTCAGTATTGATAAAAATTTAATTATCCTTCATAAATATCAGGTTATACAGTTCTTTGAGCCAATATTTTGTTTCTGACATAATATATGTAAGGGCAGAGGTTAGAAATATTAGTGTGCATGTACTCGACGTAAAAACGTCTAGCCTAGTGAAAACAACTGAAAATGTAACTGTTTACAAACAAGTTTTAATAAATTAAAAAAAAAAAACGTTCTTTGCAGTTTTGTTCCTGAAAGAGGAACTATAATACAAGCCAACTGAAAATAAGCTTTTCACCATGTAATATTTAAATTACTACTCTTGTGTATGAATAACTTCTGTCGTTGATTTCGTGAAATTTCAATGTTTAAATAGACAATACTTAAACTATTATTAGGTAACATGAATTCTAGGTAAGCAAACCTAATTCTAGGTTAGCTTAATAGATGATATTGGTATAAGCGAATGTACAATGAGAGAATTTGTAAATAGATAATTCGGTTATTGGCTAATTCAGGTTACTGCGTTGCTGGTGACCACCGTGACATAAAAATATAATACATTAAACTGAAAAAAATAACTCATTTCCCATTTATCTGGCTATTTACACAATTTAAGCTAAATTTACATTCAAATAGGTGATATGATCGACTTCGTTTAAGATGCATAATTAAAAAGTTTGTACAGATCGGCTGTCAAACTGCTGGATTTGAGATAACGATTTAGTAAGCAAAGACAGATACTAAATCATAAGCAAGAGGAAAGCAGCCTCCTCAGATTGTTTCGAAAGGCGTTTATTGTGAATTTTACTGGGGGCATAAAGCTTTAATGTCATTGACGTAGAGTTGGCACAAGTTTTTATTAGGACGTTAACGTTACATTAATTCGAACTACTGTTGATAAATCTTCACGAAGAAGCAAAGCAATCAACCTTTTATATGCTGTCATAAAATAACGAGACTCCCTTAGTTCAGCATCTATCGATCGCCATAAGACAATGAGGGGCGAACAGGATTTGGAATCCAAGTCAACAATGACAGGTATAAAAGCACTGCGATTTCAAAAAATCTTATATGGGCATCGTTGATAATAGGGACTTCCTTGCACTCAAATTGAAGTAAATAAACAAAACATTTTGCTACACTTCTTTTAATATGTTTTCATTTGAAAGTTATGCCTCGGTTCCAATCCACCGTGTAATGAAATTGACATTACATTACATAAGCCCATTATAAATGGCCATATATTTTATATTCTGAGTATTCCCAGCACAGAGCACATTAAGATTATTATGTATGAATGCTTAAATGTATTGTTTTTACCTTTAAATAAGAATTATATCCAATTTAGAGTGAAGTCACCATGTGCTCTAGCATTTTCATAGATAACGCCGATGGATTTTGATAATAACATTCACAGCTCTTAACGTCGTTACACTAAGTAATAATACGGATGAATTTCGATAATTAATTCACGTTAAATGCACTTTTTGAGCGTATTTCGATCGGCAGTTCAAAGTTCACTCCCGGATTAGCCCTATAAAAGGACCCTCTTACGGAGGATTAAGGTCAGTCATATTCGGCATCCTCTGGAAGGGAGACCTTGCTTCTCGTGCGCGAGAGTTAATCCTTCAGCTTGTTCCTGCCTGCCTAGTCTACTCTATCTCTCACGGCTAAGTCAGCACTTCTATTAAACAGCTAAGTCCTTTTATTGTAATATAGACTAAGTATTATTAAGTGTCCCCCATTGTATTTATAAAGGTGCCTTTTCATTTTAATTATTAATATTTATAATTGGTGAATATTTTTATTATAAATAAATTTATATATTTGAATTTTGACTTGAGTCGATTGTTGGTGGCCCTTCCTAAATTCTTGTTAGTGGTTTGGTTGTGGGATTTTTTATATATTTCAGCTTCCACTGCTTATCACCGCAGCCAGATCGCAACAAGTGGTAGCAGAGCGTGGTTCTCAACATTTTTTGAGAAGCCACAATAATTTTTGGTCTCACTACTAACTGTAGCTGAACCTTTTCTATCGGCATATTTATTTTTATTATACGCTACGTAATTTATCGAGCGTCTGCCGATTAGCGTATACATCGCTAAATTTATATTTTATATTAAATTTTTTATAAATTAATTTTTTACCCAGTTTAGAGTAATTGGGGTTTTAGGAAGGTTAAATAATTTAAATTTTTGTTGTCCTGTTGTTGTGTCCACCGTCTCCTTTTCTTTTTTCATCATGGATGCCGAACAACAGAATATGACTGCACAGGATCAACACCACCAAATCAACGACTCTAGTTTAAGTGCTGAAGGTATAGAAAAATTAGTCGAATTGCAACTTGAAAAAAAGTTATTAGAATTTAAATCAGAATTTCATTCTTATTTTACCAAGCTCACGGAGTGTTTAGGGGGCATGCTGGAGTGTGCAGGGACCTTTTCCAAAATATTTGAGGCACCAACAAATGTTTCCCATGATAATGCCTTTCCTAGTATTTCTAGACAGCCAACCCAATTTGAAGAGAAGGCATCGACTCCAGCTAGAGGTTACACCTTTCTACAGGACACATTTAGAATTTCTGAGCCTGTTAAAAAATTACCCCCATATTTCGACTCTCTATTAAATAATGTACCCACTTTGAGGACTAGCGACTCTCATTCTATCTTAGAATTTTTGGAGGCACTTTACGAGATTAATAAATTAAAGCCCACCTGGTTTGATAAAATTTTTGAAAGACTGACATTTTCCCAGCCTCAGGCAGTTTTGAAGCATTTATTAACTTCGCCCAATTTAACGTTTGAAAAAGTGAGGGACACACTTTTGTCAAACACTACGCCTCGTACTAGACTACAGTACAAAATTGATTATATCTATAGGCAACAAAAGGCTGGGGAACCATTCCGGGAATATGCGGACCATGTAATTAAATATTCAGAAATTTTGAAATTTGAAAATGAAAGTGAAATAATTGAAATAATATTAGAAAATGTTAATGACCGAACACGATCATTTTTTACATTTAATACTATTCCTTCAACATTCAGGGAATTAAATTTATTAATTGATAGAGTAGAGAAATTAGAATTAAATGCTAAACAGTATGCATCAAGTAATAACTTTGTGGAAAATAGGTCTGCGTTAACCCTCCCACCCGCCCTTAATAAATCAATTGAGGACATAAAATCACTAATGGATTTTCTAAATTCAAGGGGGAGGGGGAGGGAAGAGTCGGACAGACCATATAGCGACTCAAATGATGCCCGAAACAGGAACTATAATAGATATAGTCATAATAATAATAACAACAATAATTATTATAGACACAATTTTCCTGACAGAAACCAGGATCGGGGCATAGATAGACCAAATTATCGTAGGGAGCAGTCAAAGTCTCCTACATCTCCACCTAAAAAGACCCATGTTAGGTGGAATACTAAGCCTCCAGAAAAATTAAATTACATGTCTCCACCACAGGTAGTTTATTTACCGGCTCCTCCTGTCCAGCAGAGTTATAGAGGATTTAAGAAGAAAAAATTTAAATCCAAGGAGGAGCCCAAACGGGTTGTCAAGCCCAATGGGGCATCTAATAACTAAAATTTAAATAGTATTAATGGCAGGGGAAATTCTTTTTCGTTAGATTTCACATAGAGAAACTTCTACAATTCCCCTGACCAAATTAGATGTCCTCCTGGGAAAGAGGATAAACTTCCTACCGATGAATAAACTTAGAGCCCTTTTGATTTATATTGGCCCTTATATGTTAAATAATATAGACCCTCCTAGGAATGAGGTTAAACTTCCGGTCTTCAGGCTATCTGACTGATAGTCCTAAGCCTAGCCCCAAATAGCCCAATTATTGATTTTATTATGTGAATTAGCCCATTATTGCCTCCTGAGCAAGAGGATATAAACTGCATCAAATAATGCCCATTTATTGATAATTTAATTAATCATTATATGATAATTTTTGAGGGCTGAATATATAGGAACTCATACAAGATGAGTCTGTGAAAACATTTATTGAAAAATGTTTTATTGGGGGCTAGCAATTATATTAGACTCTATGCGAGTCATTATAAATAATTAATTTATATTAAAGGGCTAAGTATATGTATGTAAATGGATATGTTTATGTTTATACAAATTTGAGACTCACCAAGTGGAGTCAGTGAAATTATTATTGAATAATATAGGGCATTAATTAATATATTTTGAAACATATTATGGGCTATAATTTCTCATTATATAAGTCTAGCCACTAGTTCCTCCAAGCATGCCTCCACCAAATTATCTCCAGCAACACTATTCTTCGGGAGAGAACAAATGACACCTCTGCACTTCAGTGGGACCTTCAGCTGGACAGGCCACCATCTATGCAGGAAGGAAGTGGAAGGACATCTGGAACTATCAAGATCTTACATTTGGTCTCAGAAGATCGCTACATGTGGCAGATGCTCCTAAGCATGAGGGTAAACTGCAGAAATTCTTCCTCAGCAGGAAGAGAAGGTGCCCAGGACCCGAGAACATTAATGAATTTTTTTTTTTTCAGAAATTAATAATTTGTTTTTTAGGAATTATGGATATAATAATATTATTTCCTTTATGTTTCTCTCAAGTGTTAAGTTTTTACTGCATGCATAATGAGATATTTATGTTTAATAGCATGTATGTTCCTTAACACAGGGTCAACCAACAATCACTTGTTGATAGGTTCTCAGAGACTCTTATATATGAGTCCAATATTCTGAGAAGGCACCTCAGGTTTTTATAAGTCCTCTAATGATTAATAGAATTTTTCATTACTTATAATCATCTAATTGTATTTTTTTTTCCTAGAAAAAGAGGCCTAAAACCTTAAATTTTTGATTGAGGATTATTTTCAATTAATTATTGTAAGCAATTTTTGTAAATTGTTTGAAATTAATTTTGTATTAAATATTGTAAAGCTTACAAATTTGTCCTCATTGATAGAATTTTTTTATTGTATAAATTTATTGTAATCTATCATGTTGTTGTGTCAACTATAGAATTGGCATAATCTCTACTGTCTGTAAGCCAAAATAATGCCTTAAGCATTATTTTAATTTTTTTTATAACTTAGTTTCAAATTTTGTAAAGTAAATTTTTGAGGCTTGACCAGACCGTGAGAGGATAGTTGTTCCAAATCTATGGAGGGCTGACTTGTAATTATGGAACGGACACTGATCCATTTGAAAGATTTCAGAGACTTTGAATGCAGAGAGCACTCTGCATATTAGCTGATAGGACAGTATACAGCTGGAATAGATGTTCTGAACTCCCCTTCCAGAGATGCAACTTCTCAAGGAGATGAAGACATCATCCTTTCTACTTCATCATCAACGTCCCAGACGACGAAGAAGAGGGAGAAGACATCAAAACAGTATTTATGTAGTATACTAGTTTATTTTTAATTTTCCCCCTTATATTGTATTTTGTTAGGGAAAAATTTGTCCTGTCTTTTTAAAGTATGAGGATCCATTTTAGTGACAAGAAGTATAGGGGTTATTTTTTTTTGGTTTGTGCATTCACAAGAGATTTTCATTAATTTTTTTTATTAGGGCTTAGTTCCCAATTGTAGTTCTTTGATTTAAGATCAGTTGTGAAGGCTTTAATTTTTTTAATTGGCCTTTTTTAGGTTGAGTCTCTGATGTAATCAATCCCTCCCGGGCCAAATTTTTAATTTTTTTTTTGGGAATAATTTTAGATTTTTTGGATCAAATTTTCTTTTGATAATTTATTGGTCCTGAGTTAGAAAAGTCTTACAGATATATTTTATCTGAATTGATCATCATCATATTTAAACTTTTCCTATCCCTTCTTTGGAATGGATACACATGGAAGCATATTTTTTTTCATGTAATACATATATATATATATGCACATTGGTGAACTGACGCATATGAAAATATGTAGTCATAAACTTTATAAATTAGATTAGGGTGTGCCTTGTCAACACTATTCTATATTTGCACATCACAATTTACACTTATATTTCCTACACATGCCAATATGGGCAAAATTTTATTGAACATGAGCTAAGTCTCCACATATGTGTTCTAGATAATTCATCATGTCTTGGTGTAACTGGGGACCCTGACTATGATTAGTCATTTTTCTGATTTATTATTTATGGACATATATGTGCCCTTTTGTAGTGGGCAGTTCCTGTTGGGTCCTCAGTCGTTGGAGGCGTTATTTTTTGGGATCCCTTGTTTTTTTTGGTTTTGGACCAATATTGTGATTGCGTTGAGCATCACTGTAAGCCGTTCGGGATGCCCTACCTCCAACTAGTATATATTGGCTTACACTATTTATTTATTTCACACCAGACAAGGACTTAAACTTGTTCCTATTAGTATAGGAAATATGCATATCAATAATAACTTGATATTCTATATGTTCACCATTGGGTATACATTCCATTGCTTCCAGTGTTATATTTATGATTTATTATGATTATTATTGAGTTTGACTTGATGTTTGATCAATAGACTTTTGGTCCCGGGGGAGGGGGTGATGTAATGAAATTGACATTACATTACATAAGCCCATTATAAATGGCCATATATTTTATATTCTGAGTATTCCCAGCACAGAGCACATTAAGATTATTATGTATGAATGCTTAAATGTATTGTTTTTACCTTTAAATAAGAATTATATCCAATTTAGAGTGAAGTCACCATGTGCTCTAGCATTTTCATAGATAACGCAGATGGATTTTGATAATAACATTCACAGCTCTTAACGTCGTTACACTAAGTAATAATACGGATGAATTTCGATAATTAATTCACGTTAAATGCACTTTTTGAGCGTATTTCGATCGGCAGTTCAAAGTTCACTCCCGGATTAGCCCTATAAAAGGACCCTCTTACGGAGGATTACGGTCAGTCATATTCGGCATCCTCTGGAAGGGAGACCTTGCTTCTCGTGCGCGAGAGTTAATCCTTCAGCTTGTTCCTGCCTGCCTAGTCTACTCTATCTCTCACGGCTAAGTCAGCACTTCTATTAAACAGCTAAGTCCTTTTATTGTAATATAGACTAAGTATTATTAAGTGTCCCCCATTGTATTTATAAAGGTGCCTTTTCATTTTAATTATTAATATTTATAATTGGTGAATATTTTTATTATAAATAAATTTATATATTTGAATTTTGACTTGAGTCGATTGTTGGTGGCCCTTCCTAAATTCTTGTTAGTGGTTTGGTTGTGGGATTTTTTATATATTTCAGCTTCCACTGCTTATTACCGCAGCCAGATCGCAACAACCGTATCAAAAAATGTGTGTAGAAGATGATAAACAACGAAGGTCGTATTCAAACTTTTGTATCTGCAATAGGTGCGCATATTAATTTTTAATTTCTTATTTTCACTTCCCTCTGCACCACCCCTCCCTCCACTCACTTTGTTGATTTCGATCAAAAAGAGAGGTGGACTACTGGACAGCCTATCAATCCTAAATATGAAATTTCAACATTCTATAACTAGCCTTTCGTAATATATGAGATATACGTTCATACGGATGTATATATGTACACACGTGGTGAGGTCAGGCCAAAACTGGTTAAAACGTGTCCAGATAGGGGTGAAATCTGAATAGTTTTTGTTTGTTTTTTGGATTCGAAATCGTTGTAACTCGGAGCACTCTATACAATATTAAAACGCTTATAGATTAGAAACCATATGTGTATTAAGACTGACTGAAGTTGTTACATATTATAACACAAACAAACAGCGCCGGATTGGCAGCTCTATGGGCCCTCGAAATATTAGCCATGCCCCCCCCCCTCCTCGGCGATTGTTTGATACAAAATATAATACACTTTTTCATATTATATATATATATATATATATATATATATTCATATTACAATACCCTTACTAGCATGTTTTTAATAAGAATATTTTTAATTGAAATTAATAAAATATGTAGCTGATGACTTTGAGGTTATATAATGCGGATATATAATTCAAACAAATATTTACTGTTGGGTTGTAAGCAATTACACAAATTAATAAATCTAGATTTATCTCCAATAATAATTCAGGGCATTAATGCCTTACAAAACATAACCAATTTTTAAAAAAAAAATGTGCAAAATACATTCCTAATATTTACTTAAACAAATGTGTATCAGCGATGTATTTACAAATATTAATAAATATCATTTGGGGTGTTAATTAATGATAAAAATTTATGCTTTTAAATTGAGTTTTTTTTCTTTTACTGATTTGAGGCCTCTGGGCCCCCTTAGAGCAGTGGGTCCTCGCCCAGGCAAGTCCGGCGGTGCACACAAACACAGAAAACCGTGATTTTGGTTGGATAGATTACGTGGAATCACGTTCCTAAGATGGAATTTTATTATATATGAAATGTATTTATTTGGTTTCACATAGAACATGAGGATTTTTGTTTCCTAAAACCGTATCTTTAGCTTTACACACACACACACACACACACATATATATATATATATATATATATATATATATAACCTTTTTTTTATTTACCTAATAAAGCTTTATATGTAATTCTATTTGTGAAATACTCGATTTCTTTTACTTATCGTTTTAAAAGATTTCCCTGGGGGGAATTTCTTCAAATCTCCTACCCAGAAGGTAACGAGGTCCATTCAACACTATATATGCTTTGTATTTTGAAATGAATGCTTTCCCGACTAAGTCTGGCCGTACTGGCATTCCTTTTAGTTCCGCGCCATGCACTAGAGCAGTTCCTTTCTGAGGACCAGGCCGCATTGGTATATCCACACCTCATACATTTGCCCACGTATACTCTTTATGAGTGTATTTCGTGATTTTCCTCTCATCTCTATATAAAGATTGTGATTTTCTCCTCTGCATGTACCAAAAAAAAAAAAAAAACAACGAGTTATTTCTCAAATTTCTCTGCTTCCTCTAACCCTTTTGTTACCTTGGCATATTGTCACCTTTTCTACATTAAGATCTGGATTCAGGAGTTTATTTAATTGTATTCTACCTCATATTCCATAACTCTGAGATCTTCCTAAACATTATTTTCTTTATTACCTTCATACTTTATTTAATTTTTCATTAAAAATATAATATAATATATTTAATTTTATGGATTTATGAAGAACCGCTAATTACACAGCCCATGCGTCATTACATGTTTTATAAGTTGGATCAAAAAATGATATATAATCAATTTTTGTTTCTCAAACAAATCAATTTTAACCGACTAAGACCAGAAGTATTTTAATAAAACTGGTCAAACTTCGTGTTAATGTTTTTGCTTCAAATTCCAAGGTTAAATGACCGTATTGATACAGAAGCATTTTTTTTTCGGAGCCATTCTTTATTTTGGAGAAAAACAGCTTAAAAGTTCGAATTAATGGAAAATATAGAATTATGGCAGAGGATTTACAACTTGTATATAAAAAAAATACGTATATACTTTTCTATATTTCAGATCACGAAGTATTACAGGAATTAGCTTTTAAAGTCAACAATACCAATGCCATTACCCGACAGTGAATGAGTCTGACCAGGAACATGTGAAGGAACGATTTGAACAGCAATTGGAGGAAAATATGGACGCTTGGAAGGAGAAGGAAGAGTGAGATATAGATGGGAGAATGTAAAACAGCGAGAGCTAAAAAGTGGGATAAAGCTAAAAACAAGAGAGAGAGAGAGAGAGAGAGAGAGAGAGAGAGAGAGAGAGAGAGAGAGAGAGAGAGAGAGAGAGAGAGAGAGAGAGAGAGAGAGAGAGAGAGAGAGAATAAAGTTTGAACCTGAGACCTTTTAGGAACTAAGTACATTAAAGACAAGTATTGGAAGGGAGAAGTTCATGCGAGGGTGGATCCATCGAGCTTCAATTCCCACGAATTTATCACTTGCCTTTTTCTTCCTCCAAATTATCACTGATCTCCCAAGATTTATAACCTTAAATGTCACTGCCTTTAGCCCCGCCTATCATACCTCGCCTATCGTTTATTTAATTTGTTACTTGTAATGGAAATATAGATTTCCTTAATTGCCTATAAAGTGTCTTCTACCTCTTAAAAACCCGACCCGTCTTATAATTTAATGAGAATATTGATTCAATTAACTCAGGGAGTTACTCCCAGTTACAATTAAATAATAGTTAGATTAATTAGTTTCATAATTATAAAGCAAGGGAAAGTGTTTATTAGTTAACTCCAATATTGTATTAATTAGGAGAAAGAAGTAAAACGAGTTTTGAAAATGAAATATTTTGTGTTGAAAAACGGATTAAGCAATTATGAAGGCTACGCTAAATTAATAAACCTGTATACTTAATTATTTTTTGTTTGAGTTTGCTTGTTAGGAGTCAGCAGTCGATGCCATTTTATTTACATTGTTTTATACGACATGGTAAACAACAGCTGAATTTCTATAAAAAGTATCCTATAGTCTCTATCATTGTGTTCATCTGTTCTTCCACCTGCCACATTCTAATTATTACTTAAAATGACCAAACTAAATTATTGATATCAGTATGAACTTTACCTTTTGTAATAATTACTCATAGTAGTACTTCAGGGAAATTTAATTATTTTCCATTTGGATAAGGGGATAAAGGTGAGGGGGGGGGGAGTGTTGTCCAGATCCCCTTGATAAGTTATTTGCGTAATACTTAAATAGTACCCCTTAAAAATAGTCTTTGAATAGTTCCGAAATAGCTGCGATATAGACAGCGGACTTATGCTTTGACAGCCACTATAACTCATGCGATTCTTACCTTCACCTTAAGTGTTATTAAAACACTAAATAGATTCTTCATTTTAAATTTCTGGTCTGGTTTATATTGGGTTCACACTCTGACAGAAATGTAGAATATATTGAGGATATATATTTTTATATGTATATATATATATATATATATATATATATATATATATATATATACAATTTTTTAAGGACTTCATTTTCGTCATCTACTAGGTAGGATCGATGGACATTTGAAGACATTTTTCGAAGCTGGTTTCACTTAAGGAAAATCTGCTAAAACAGCACTTCACAAATCTGCATGGTTTACACAGCCTGTGAGTTGGACAGGATTATATTGTGAAGAGAGACCCAGTTTCTTTCTGAAATAATTTAAAAAAAATCAAAACTGCTGCGCATGATCCAGAAACTTCAGAATTACTGTGTATAATATAACTGGTCAGACAGTTGTGCCATCACATCTTCAAATCCGTGACTCTCCCTTAGTAAGATCTCGATGAAAATAATTCTTAAATCAATCACTTTCATATTAAAGCATGAGTGACCGTTCAAGCCGAATTAATTAATAAAATAAATAAGTTAATATTTGAATATATACAGAAATTTTAAAGACAAACATTTCAGGATAAAATGGAGAAATGTCAACATTTTTTGATACGTCACATAAAAGTAGGGGTACTCACGATTCTGGTTTTCTTCTCATTATGTCCGAATTTGGTCACTAGGGAAAGCAGCCTATATTTTGAGTTTAGATTAAACCAAGCGAAAAGAGCAGCATTTGAAGCTCTAAGGATTGAAAATTTGAGTAACCCCCTGTCGTAAGGTAAGCTCTAAGCAGCTGGATTACTTAAAGCAGCCTGCTAAAACTATAACCATATTGTGAGACCGAATTCAAGGGACCCGTCTCATTTCAGTCTATTCGTTGCTAAAAAATATATAATTAGATAAATCGATGTAAAAATGATGCCTCTTAGCTACCACGAGTCAACACATAACATGACCACCGGAAGAAGCCGATTGGAAAATCGATGCGAAATATCGTGGAATACCGCAAACAAAATAAACCGCAGGAGATAGACTGCACTTAGCAACTGTAAAAAGATGATATTAATCAAAGGTTCCAGTGGATCCTGCTATTCTATTTTTGATTAAACCTGGCTAAATGAACTCTTTTATGTCCAGATATTTTAAAAGATAAAATATTTGAGTAATTTCCTTCTTCTTCTTTTCGATGTCACTTTAACTTATTAAATTAATTTATTAATCTTCATACAGCTCTTCTATGAGTCAAATATTGAAGATGAAATACAAAGAAGTTTTATTATAAACAGTAAAATATTACAATCTAACCACTTATAAGGCAAAGACTTCGATTAATGAAATACAGGGAATTTCTATTTTATTGGCCACTATATAAGTCATTTAAGTTCCCATTGAAGAGAACTAAAAATCAATGTGGTGCTAAAAGTGATATTGCATCATAAGAAAATAACTGAATTTTAATTGGGTGCAAAGATGTAAATTATTATCCTAGTTATTAATTTACAGCCCGAGATAGACAAAGGACATAAATTAATTTCAGTCTGGCATTAAATTAAATCTTATGAAAAGCAACAACTTCATAAAAGCTAGCAAGGGTCTCTTCTTGCGATGAGTCGTATAATATTTCCTTACTGTCCTACCGAAATCTCTCTCTCTCTCTCTCTCTCTCTCTCTCTCTCTCTCTCTCTCTCTCTCTCTCTCTCTCTCTCTCACTCTCTCTCTCTCACACACAGCTTTACTTTCTCCCATCCATATCTCACTCATCCTTCTCCTTCAAAGCGTCCGTATTTCGTACAAGTTCTGCTCAAATCGTTTCTCCATATGTCTCCGTTCATGAGATTATTACTGCAGCACTATTCCTTTACAATTTATTCGTGAATCACTTTATGATTTGAACTATAGAAAAGGAAATATTTTTAATCTTGTTTTTTGGCCTCCGTCTCATTGAATCGTCTCATGTAAAACGAAAGATCAAGTTTATTAACGACTCGTTCTCGTTTTTTTTTTTTGGTTACGTTAAGTTGAGTACCTCTCTTATTGATCGAAATCTACTTAGATGGAGGGGGAATAGGCGAGGGTGAACAAAAAAAACTTCCATTTTCTCAGTACCTATTAGAGATTCAAAAGATTTGTATGGTGCCTATTCTCTTTATTATAATAAAAGGTAAATTACGTTGTAAATTTTCAGACATTCTTTTAAGTAAAATGATTTTGAATGGAGTTCAGCAAAACATTTTTTTCATTCAATTTCATAGGTGTTCAAAGGTGTAAAATTATTTAGTAGAAACAGCTAAGGATCTCTACAAAAAATGCGATCTTGGTCGTTGCGGATTGGAACTGGCCGACTTTAATGGTATGTAATTAATATAATTAAAAAAAACGAATATATATTAACATGTGGGAATTTTGAATTATGCAATTGATCTTAGGAAACCGTAGGGCAGATTTTTTTTTATAGTCATTTTCAAAGCTAACAAAATCAAAAGCATAAGTTAACATGTCTATCGGCGTTTAACGTACTTCTTCTGAACAGAAATAGTATTTCTCGAATTACAAGCTATTGGCGATTCCTGGTATCCATCATATTAGTTTAATTGGCACGATTAGCAAGTATTTAATGTTTCAAATAAATGAAGAATAAAGTTCACTTAGAATGTTTTGTTAAATAAAAATCATAATAAATTCGTTAAATTGTTCATAACTAATATTCTAAAACACCCTGATTTTCGAAATTCCGGGCGGGAATTTCACGTTTGTCCTCAAATGAGGGAATTAAAAAATAATAAACCGTTATAGAATATTTTTCTGAATTCTCTTCATTTGTATCGGCATTAAAAAACCGTTTTTTCCCAATTTTTTTTTAAACTTATTTGAAATTCTAGGAGGAAGAGGAAGAGAAAGGGCGTTAAGAAGAAGAGAGACGTGCCTAAGGAGTACCTGTTGTACCTACAGGGATGCACAGCTCGCTGCCAACCAACCACACCGATCAATACAGGCTAAAGGTCAGAGTTCACCAGCTCCTCCGGACTAGTACAGCTTCCCCGTACCCATTAGCACCTACCATAAATCTCACGCCTTATCATCTCATGTGCTTGCATTCTCGATAAGGAAGAAATGATAGTGACTCATGGGCTGCGTTAACCAAGCAGATTTCCTTCCGCGACGGCACGCCATGACGTTACTTGCACATTCCATTCTCTATTCCTTCCTTTCTAAAAACCTCGTATGAACGAGACTTTAAATTTGAATCCTGTGTGATATATTTATTGATCTAGCAGCTTAATGCAAAAATCGTTTGAGTTGGTGTGGAGTGGGGGTTAACTCAACGGTAAAAATTAAAAAAAAAAATAGAATACCAAAAGAACTAAAAATTCACCTTATAATCGTTTGAGGACAAATTGCATAGACAAAATATGCTTATATATTAACAAAGATACGACATTTCACTTTTATCCCCCACTCCTCGAGCACCGATCTCTAAAATTAGGTCACGATGCCCTGGTTTGACTTGGCGTTTTAGGTCACAGTAATCCAGTGGCTACCTCCTAACGACTGTCGCCAAACAAAAAGATACATGGATTTATATCTAGTATTGGCTTATGAATCTTTCAGTAATCCGGTCATGAAAAAAACCTTAATACCTGATTTCCCGTAGAGCGTTAAAAGTCCATCACGCAGGGGCTGCGTAAACTAAGCAGATTTCCAACGTGAAGTTTTACAATAGAGAAATCTGCCTAATAATAACAGTAGTAGGAAGGTATCTCTAGTCCTATTCACGAGGGACGAATAGTTACGGAAACGGCCGCACTAGCTCTCGGCGGATAGTCCCGAACATAGCCCACTCCTGCCGATCACACACACAATACAAATGAAAATATCTCGGTTAATATTCAAGACACAGAATAAATGTATAGAACAATATTTATAGTAAATTTAATTTGCAATAAGATTGGTTGTATACAATTTTTCGATCCGAGGCATAGTAACGGTAATATTCGAAGTTTCCCAACTGACAAGTTTTTAATTTTTAATTTTAATCTGTGATAATAGTTTTTCTTATTTCTGTAAATATTCACTGGGACACTAATTTTTAGGTTGTAATTTAAAGTTGTATGTTTTAACTCTTGACCATCGACAAGTACATATATTTTCTAAATTTCTCAATTAAATGACATATTGTACAACGTTTTTATGGTATTTGTTTGCCAGCAGGGCACTGATGATGGAGCGTATGCTCTGAAAGCGCTCTGTCACAACGAATAAAGAATAGTGAAGGAACGAGGCGTTTTTTCTTACCTGAGATAATAATTCCTTCACCATCCAGCACCTCAAAAATGGAAAAATTGCGACCGCTAGAGCGTTAACAGACAAATATATATATATATATATATATATATATATATATATATATATATATCTATATATAATTTTGAACGGACCTCATTTTCGTCATGTCCTGGGTAGGATCGATGGACATTTGAGGATATTTTTCAAAACTTGCGTCATGAGTACTTAAGGGAAATCTGCTAAAACAGTATTTACAAATCCGTGCGGATCTCAGTTTGGTCGTGTAATCGTTAGGATTTGTAGACATTTAAAGTTTCCCCCCGCAGCTGATTTCACTTAAGGAAAATATGGAGAGATCATGGGGGTAAATCCAGGTGGTAGGCAGTGTTGAACGTACAGGAGGTACATGGAAAGAAAGACATTTAAAATTTCAGCATGCAAAGATAAAATTTCAGTAATAGAAAACATCTAATACATAAAATATTTTTTACTTCTAAATGCAATGTTAATCTAATTAAATATTGGAGTAATCAGGAATTAAAATTCCACTAGCCTTAGCAGTTCACAAATATATTGGCTTTAAGCTATGTAATGTAGTCGAAATAGTTTTTATTTTTTTTTTTGAGATTTTTGAGATTTGAGTGTAAAAATGGACGACTGTTAATGGAAATGTAATATGTGTGGCTTCTAAGAATAACATTAATTAAGATGACCTCATAAAATCATTGGAGCGAATTTAGCTCATTTTTTTAGTCATTTTCAAAGATAACAAAATATTATCAGATCTTACGGTGGTAAACGTAGTACTTTTGACAGGGAGATAGTATTTCTCGAATCACAATCCAGAGAACCACCAAGTCTAGTTTAGACGGTACTATTAGCAAGAATTTAATGTTTTAAATAAATGGAGTTGAAAGTTCACTGAGAACGCAGGTTTCCTGAAGTGGGGGAGTATTTTTAACAAGTCCTTAGACACTTCGGTAAATAGCGAATCAGAGAATGGAAAGAGTTACTTTGTGGTGTATTCTCTTATGGTCTTGTGCCAAACAGAATTTCGTTAATAATAAATCATTTTCATTGATAAAAAAATACATAATTACAAGTGAAAAAAAATTCTTTATAATCAAATCGATTAATACTGGTGAGGGGCAGATTTTGAGGAAAGACTAAGGAATGTGCACCATAAAAAAAAACTAGGACAAATAAATAGAAATATTTAAGAAAATAAAAAATGGTAGGTTCATTTCTTGGATGTTAGACAAGAATTGAAATATAGAAGAAGGACTTACTAAAACTGAAGATAAAAGAAAAATTGAATGTATTACTAGATAGCAACTGATATGTAAATAAATGTATACTAACAGCTTAGACGCTTCTACCCAAGCAATGGAACAATGGTTACTTCAACACAGAAAGAAGAATGTTTTTGATATCATAAATGGACTCTGGTGTGCCTTGATAGTTCAAAGCAGGTTCTATAAATTTTAATTACACTCGTTTTCCAAATTAAAAATATTTTTGTCTGAGGGGCTAAGAGTTTTATTCGTTTAAGGAAATATAATTTTGTTTTATTACTTATTACTAAGTGGTCCTTTAGTTTTCTATAGGATACACTTCATTCTCTTCAGCACATGTTGGCACTAGAATGAATGTCCTATCTACCTACCTTCTAGGTTAATGGATCCATTCCTGTTGCATTTTCTCAGGTGCTATATATACTCGAAATATCCAGTGCTTACTTCCCCAGCGAGTTAAGACGGCAATTTCTGAGATTTTTTCATCCTTTTCCTTGTTTCTCACCTTTCAGTGCAGTTTTTTTTTCTTTTTTTTCAGTGCAAATACTTCAGAGGTTAGATTATTCATTATAATAATTTTATTATATACGTTTATGTACGTAGCCCATTTCTCCCGCTAATGTGGGTTTACCATGTCATTTTAGCAGATTTCCCTTAAGGGAAATCAGCTATTGAGGTTGTACTCATGACGGAATTTTCGACATTTTTCTTCAAATGTCCATCGATCCTACCTAGTAGATGACGAAAATGAGGTCCGTTCAAAACTGTATATATATATATATATATATATATATATATATATATATATATATATATATATATATATTTGTCTGTTACCGCTCTAGCGGTCGCAATTTTTGTTTGATCGTTACCAAACTCGATATTTAGTCGTTTTAAGTAAAAAGAAAGATCAAGTTCGTTAACGGCTGAAATCGGACCAGTGGGAGGGGGGGTTTAGAGGGGAGGATTTTCGAAAATTCGAAATATCTCCGTTACTATATGTCGGATCGAAAAATTGTATATAACCAATCTTATTGCAAATTAAATTTACTATAAATATTGTTATATACGTTTATTCTCTATCTTGAATATTTACCGAGATATTTGCATTTTCAGTTTTCAGCAAACCGCCACTTCTACTCATGTTACGTAAACAATACTCTGCTACATAATAAATCACCTTATTGGAAGTTTAAATACCAAAAATTGTATTCAAGAAACCTTTATTAAACGAAATACATGCAAATATGCCCTGGTGACTCCCCCTCCCCCCCATCTTAACATCTTAAAGTTTTGGACTACTAAAATTTTATTGATTGAGATAACAATTATTCTGACTCATTATTAATTACAGTACTAGATATAGTAAATAGTTCTCAATAAAATTAATGTGTTATATTTTGATATATTTCAGTAATTGTTTTTCTTTCCGGTGTAAGGTGGGCCGACCCGTTTGTTTACATTTCTAACCTAACGCTGCCTGCCGGCAGGTTATTGAAATTGGATAAAACATTTCTTATTTCCGTTTGTATTTATTCACGGTGGTGTGTTTGCAGTATGTATATATATCCATTATTAAAATTCACGAGGGAAATCTGCTTAGTTTACGCAGCCCCTGCGTGACGGACTTTTTTTTGTTTATATTATTTAATTTACTGTAGTTGGGCTTGTTTTTATAACTATAGGTCACTGTACTTTTGATCTACTTACACCAAGATGATTAAGTGACGAGTATATTTTTGAAGCCCCCTCCCTTCCACTGGACTACTTGGAAATCGGCACAAACTAGAATTTTAAAGAAGGGAGAAACAGGTACTATAGACTTTATTTTATAGTCTAATGAAAAATACTGTTCACTGTATGGACTCTTACTCTTTAAATCCTTTTAATATTACATCCCAAATGTTTCGTATTTTTTTTAATAATTCAAATCAAACTCAACATTCAACGTACAATTTCTTGTGCAATTTCTGTCCACAATTTCTTCCTGGCATATTTACCCCCCACACCCCTAGCACAAAAACTTCCTCTGAGTATTTAATCATCTAAAGTGATAGGTCGTCTTTGCGCAACGTTTGCAGTCATTTTATTTCAGCCCACCAGTAAACACCTTTCTGATAGAACCTCCAGTCATTCTAATGTGCCTTTCATCTGGAACATTTGAGTTCATCACACTTTTCTTGCCTTTTTTAATACCATTTTTAAAATTGTTCAACCATTAATACCTTATTCTTATGTACGACCACTACTTTTCTAGAAAATCTATCAGAAGCAGAGGGAATTTTAGTTTCTTTAAGCTTTTTTTATCTTACGGGTTCGCTCTATTGGAACTCTATCCATTATTTCATTATTCGCAACATTATATTGTTTCTCCCTGTTTTGAAATCCAGGACAATATCTTCAGCAACACCTCAGTAATCACTTATTTAATATTGAATAAGTGAAAGGAATTAATTGATTTCTCGGATTTGGTTAATGCTATCAATACAACTTTAATGTTAACCCCCTCCACTATATTTTATAATTTAGTAAAACACTAAGAATATTTTTTTTAATGATAATTAATCCAATTCTTTCATTATATAGAGACTTTTTGTTGATCAAAAACGTCCTATTTTACTTCTGTCATAGGAAACTAGATGTTCAGTGGATTTCGTCCCTCATTATTAACATTCCTTTTGAGCTCATATAATATATATATATATATATATATATATATATAATAAGATTACTATGTAAATAAGAAATTGAAAATTATTTTGAAATAATATGAAAACCGTGGTCCATGCATTACACGGAAATTGAAACTCCTTTGTGAAACTGTGGGGGGTTTTTTTTTTTTTTCTCGAGAAGGTGAATGTCAAACTACGGAAAATAAATACAAGTTAAATTGCAAAATAAAATGTATAAAAAGGTGGAAATAATTGTATGAGTGCAGGGATTTGTAAGATGCATGAGGTAACTAAGACGTCCCCAAGATATACAGACGATAATAAAGAAGATAACCTACCTCGAACAGGGCAATGATGGAAGTGGAACTAAAGCCTCGATCATTCCAGACACTAGAAATAAAATGCAAACCGTAAAATCGACATAAGTTTATTATTTTAATCAATAGCATGAAAGAATAATGTAATTTTAGTGTTTTGTAGCAATTAAGACCTAACATTGTTTGAAAAGATTATAGTGATAACAACATATCTATTTCATGGATAAATCAATTTTCTACAAAGTAGCATTGGGGAACAGAGGTAACCAGTGGATTGAGATTATACAAAACGGGGGGTGGGGTGCTTTTTTGTATATTTCTGAAGTGTTAATCTCATCATTATATCTTAAATGTTTTGTTTTTGAAAGTAAAGGTGTATGTTTACATCTTTAATTCTGATAAATGAGTCTAATAATCCTTGAAAGAACAAAAGTCCTTGAGGTGTGGAGTTTAATATATTTTTTTAATTATATAAAGGGTTCTATTGGTTTTCAGTTGTGACGCAAGCATAAACCACTGCACAGTTACTACACATTTTTGTGTTTTCATTAAGTTTTATTTGTCCCATTTGTAATAAGAATACAGTTAGGTCCATTTTTCGTTAGTTGTAGGCCTTATATTAAAAAAAGAAAGAAATATATATGAAACGTTGGCAGTGAATCAAATTTAGTTTCACTCCAAAAGAGGCACAACATTCTGGGACGCATTGTTATATCTGCAATACATATTACATGAAATTTCAATATAGCGAGTTCAATGCATGCGAGACAAGTAACTGGTTGCAAGTGTGGACAAACACATTTTGACAATATTGTGTTCATAGAAAATTAAACATATGAAATTTGACCCTTCGTAAAATACTCAAGAGTGACCACCCAAAACATTAAAGGAATTGAGAAGTTACTTGAAATCGTTTTTTGAGCTGTTTGATTAATTTTTAAAATAACAATGGAGCTTCAGTTTGAATGTTGTGGATGTTCAAATATAAAAAAGTTTGGATTTTCACAATTGGTGGTATAGTATTGCATAGTAGAACTAAAGCTGAAAACTAAATATATAAATATAATCAATCAATCTTGATTGATCTGTGAATCATTCTCCTTGTCAATACTATCATGGCGACGTTTTCTTGCAATATCCATTTTTAAGGCCTGAAGCTACTTTTTATAAATATTTTTAAGTGATACAAATTATTCCCACATATATAATATTGTATTTTACTCGGTCCTCCTGCACTTCTAATTCTTTTTGTCTAATATCTAGATGAGGTAGAGCTAACAAGAATGGAATGGAAGACCAGGAGGGAAATGGAGAGTGCCATATGAATTCATAAAAAAAGTTTTTCAACTTATCTGATTTGGATATCGATATAATGAATTTTTTTCTTATAAAAATGCGTATTATTAATCTATTTAAGTTATCTAAGTTGTATGAAAATTAAAACCTAATACTAACCCGTGCTAAAGGTAAGTTTTACTTTCACACTTGCCACCAAAATGGCTACGAATTAATTTTCCCCAAGAGACATAATTAAATGTTTAGGATATGCACCAAAGACAAACATTGTTACTGCTGAAGAAGCTGTACTATTTAACATAGCATATATCGAAATAGAGACTTGAAACACTCATCAAAAATGATGGGGAAAAGAAGCATCAACAAACTAGAGAGTTTGATTGGAATCTAAAATATTGATGGTGATTACTATATCTCCCAGATGTCAATAAATCACACATTCCCTCCACATTTTCACATACCAACCATATCAAACAAACAAACACATTCTATACGAGGTTTTACTCGAATCTAAATGAACACCAGACTCTAATTATGTGCAATATAGCACACATTGTGCTCTCAATTGTGAAGCTATTATTTTAAAAGCTATAATTTACCTATATTATAAAAGCTATTATTTACCATTATGAAAGTTATATACAGTTATTTCTCATATAAGAAATATGAGCTCTATTCGTGGAATATAAGTTTTGCCTCCTTCCAGTTTAATTATTTATACTTTTTCTTTTATTTTTTTTTCCATGTTGTAAATATACTAACAATTTATATCTAGTTTGTCTAATCTAATTATTTTGTACATTTGTAAAATTTAGCTTTGTAAAAATTTTAATATTTATTTAATTTTATAAAATTATATTCTAACATGTTAAAAGACGAATCGCCATTGTAGCGGCATCTCAAATAAATAATAATATTGTGATACACAACCTGTCTCTCTTTATTAGAACGTTTTATTATCTATTTAGTAATATATTTAATTTTATCAAAGATTTTTTTCTTTTATATGTACTCTACAAGGAGGTTTTTCAGGCTAGGTTACTTTTCAGTAGCTACTTCTATTTGTAATTTTTTTTTTTTTAAATTGTAAATTTCATTCAAGATAAAGGGAAATAAAATACTTTTTTCACCTACTTTTATCTTAATTCAATTTTTGACTTAGTTTGAAGCCATTTTAATGCAAATCATGAACATTTTTACTAGCTCATTATTTTATAACCGAAATAAACAACATTATAGAACATTAAATTTGCAATAAGAATGATTCTATACACTTTTTCGATCCGACGCATAGTAACGGGAATATTAAGAATTTTCGAAACTCTCCCCCCTCTAAACCCCCCATTCCCTTGGTCCGATTTCAGCCATTAACGAACTTGATCTGTCTTTTTGTATAAAACGATTATACATATATTAAATTTGGTAACGATAAGCCAAAAATTGCGACCGCTAGAGCGGTAACAGACAAATATATATATAAATACAGTTTAGAACAGACCTCATTTCCGTCATCTCCTGGGTAGGATCGATGGACATTTGAAGAAATTTTTCGAAAATCGCGTCATGAGTACGACCTCAATAGCTGATTCCCATTAAGGGAAATCTGCTAAAACCAAAGCTGTCAAAAAGTATGTCTCCTTTTGGCGAAGTGGAGTTGAGAGCCAGGGTGGAATAGAAGGATGGAATCGATTCGTTTATAATGAACGGATAATGGGCAGATGACCACGAATATTGAATACGTGTGAACTATTCATATCCTAATATTGTCTCGTTTGAAACAGAAATAATCGTATCTGTCAAACCATAAATTAATCAACTCTCTTTATGTCTATAGGCTCCATTTTCGCCTTGATTTATGGATCGTTTCGCAGCTATTCTGATTCACACATACTCTAGTTTATTGACGATTTCAAGTGAGTCCTACTTTGATGAGCAAAAAAACACTTGTATGACCATATGTCTAGGTGTAACTCAATGGTGTCCAAATCATGTGATCCGTCAACTTGAAATTCCGCATGTTTTCTGGACATATTATTGTTGTTGTTAAATTATTGACAGTTCCAATGACCGGAATCGCATTAAACTAATTAGTTATTTCGAAATTCATGAGATATGTTCTGAAATATTTCTTAATATTTCATAAACTAGTAGAGTCATTTATTTGAAATGTTATTCTTGTATCTCAGTGGCGCAAACCAGAATATCAGCGATAGTTAAAATAAATTGGGATGGTTATTTTTCTGAAAAAAAGAGAAAAAAAAAAAACATTTTTAATCATTATAGAGGTCTTCTGGATTTAATGTGTAAAATTATTTTCTACCAACGTTTCGTTAGTCTTGCTATAAGCTTTCTCAGGGTCTTTCAACAAAGAATGAGGTTCAGCCGCTCTGTCGGATATATTATACTTGACTTTTATTCATCGTCCACGGTTGGCAATTTGGTATGTGCATGTGAGATAAAGTTAGAACAGAATATAAATCAGTGGAAGGTATTTCACGTGTTATTCATTCCACTGATTTATATTTCTACATGTTTCGGGTCCTATAATACGCCTCAGGAGTGGTGCACTTATAAAGCGTTCGAACTCACCACCGAAACTATCTCGCCAAGACTCTCTGGAGTCGATTTTTTTATAATATGTGTGCTACTCCTAAAGAGACCTCATAAAGGATGCGAAACATGTAGAGGAAAATATTTCACATATTATTCATCTATTGATCTTCCGCCATTTCACCTTCAACGAAGTAGATATGTAATTTAGTAAAAGTAAAGCAGCAGATGACGGACGATTTTCTTTCACTAGAGGTTGAATATTTGTACTATAGTAGTTTGTTTCTTCTATTAAACAGAAAAAAATGAGGTTGTTTGATAAATTAAAGGTTTTAATACTTATTTTTTTGAAAATAATGAATGCAAATGAATTCAAATTCAAGAATTTAATTTATTAATGTCCGTTCTCTAGGAATCAGATCTATAAGATGCAAATTTTGCTCTGATTAATTGTTTGAGAAATTAGTATTTTTCATCTCTACTGTAGAAGACAATCCACATTGGAAAACAGATCCAACCCCAAACCCTAGTCCTTGATGAATTCCTAACTTCTCTCTGTTTTTCTCTTCTAGGACTTTCTAAATGCTGTTTTCTTTCTAGGAGTTTTAATTGATTCATTCCTAAGTAGTTTCTTTGGCTATTTTGGTGACCTTAATTTTGAAGTTCGTAAAAATACTTCTTGAAACAACTCCAAAAAAAAAAAAAAAAAAAAACTAACATTAATGCCTGTTATTCTTGTTAAGAAAATCTTTTGACTCCTATCTGTGAAAGTGTTGTGCCTTTCTATGATGCTGAGTATATATTTATAAGAAAACGAAAACCATTAGGAGTAACTGTGAAATGAAATATTAGGTACGTTAATTATGCTTATATTTCCCATACATTTTCTAAAAAGAAAATATTAAATGGCCAGAAAGAAATTAATTTATTCTTTCTGCGTGTATTTCTATCAATAAAATATGATAGTTTTAAGCAATAATTAATAATGGTTGAGCAATAAGCTCGACCAAGAGGAAGACTTAACCTAAGATGAGTTAAGAAGAACGGTATGGAGTTACACATAAGGATAATATGAATATAAAGTAGATGGCATTGGCAGATTTCAATTAAGGGGAAATCAGCTATTGTAGTTCTAGGTTCTTTTAAATTAAATGGTGGTTTTCGAGATTGGTAACTCACTCCAAAGAGGTAGGCACTTGTACGTTAACAAACTAGAACGCGCATCCCATGAATAATGAGGACATACAACCATCAAACTAAATGAGTTAATAAACCATTTCGGAAACCTCCTTACTCCAAGGTTGCATATAACCATCATAAAAGTTGCAATTCTTTACAGTTAAACTTCTGCTTAAAATTATGTTGCCTATTTTTCAGTGTTCGATTCATTTATCTGGAAGCTAATCAATATGACCCTGACAAACTAGTTTTAATTACTTCTGTCAACAGATTAGTGTTTATATATATTTCAGGAAGTGTATAAGACATGAGTTTTTAAAAAATTCCTATTTGTCTTATACGACCCTCACCATTAGAACGTACATTGTTTGAAGTATTTCCTGGTTATTTTCTTCTTTACTTGAATATTAAAATGGTTCAAATAACAGTGGTATCCTGCCTCAAGAGACAGTAAATGTTGAGGCCCTGGCACACAGATCTTGTCATATCTACAGGTTACCACCCTTTTCTAGCCAGGGTGGCTCTCAGGATTTTATTTAATGAATTCCGCCACTAAATAAATTCCTTTGTCCAGGCGGGAATCGAACTCGTCACTCTAGGTTTACCATGTGAGATTAAAGGCAATACTTAACAACTCACATGGCTAATTGACACATTAGCGATCAATCTAACACTAGATACTGAGTTGGTGATGGGATTAGTTTTATCCATCTTTGAAACTAGTCAATCATATAGTTATTAGAGAAAAAAAGTTTAGATCAATTTCCTGGATTCGAACTTTTGTTATCCATTATAGAAGACCTTCGAGGGGCTGACTACTGTACTGCAAGTGTGCCAGTTCAGTTTTTTCTCATAAATTAAACTCAAATGGGGGTTTAGTACTCTTGAATATAGTGTAAAACACATAGAAAAGAAGGTTTTTAACTAAATATTAACTAAACATTCGGTGGTTAACTAAAGATTCGATCTTGTAGAGAGAGAGAGAGTTCTTTACTCGCTAGAGAGCGTTGTACTTCTCAATCTTTGATGACTTTGTTCATCAATAACTGATGAGATCTATCGGAGCAACAAAGAACTCATGCATAGCTTATTTCCCGGCAGCTAACTTTGATACAATATACAAATAAGAGTGGAAAAAGAGTAACACTTCCCCCTCTAGAAGCTACTCTATCTTTCAGAGATCCTTTAAACGTTTACCCCTCCTAGAGAGAAAAAAAAACACTCGGTGCCCAGAAAAAACAGGAATAACACCAAAATCCTTCTTTAGTTTGTAGCTTAAAATTTAAATTCGAGAATGAAAATATGAAAATTCATGTTTGTGAAAGTAACTATCCTTTGATCTTGATACTAATTATTTATTTATTTGGAGCTTCTGTGGCGATGTTGCTCAGAAAAAAAAACTGTAACCAAAATTTAAAAAACGAAACAAAATTAATTTAAACGAAAATAAAACAGCATAACAGAAATTGAACACGAAAAACAGGCATGCAACAAAAAACAGAATTTGAACACGAAAAACAAAAATGCAAAGAAAAAAACAGAAATTGAACACAAAAAACAAAAATGCAAGTCAAAACAAGGATTGAAGCCATAAACAGAAATGGAACACAAAACAGAAATAGAAAACAAAATTGGAACTTAAACGTTTCGTTTCTAATTATTATAATTAAACTAATTCTCTCTTCATTAACAGTTTGCTAGAAATATAAACTGAGACGTTGATTTTCTTCCTTTTATAATCTTAAATATCATATAATAACTATATCACGCTGTATTAGGTACATAGCCGGCACTGTCATCAATAGGCACTGTTATTTTAGAGTAATCACAGATCATTTTTTATTATAACTCTCTCCAGACTGCAGCCATTTCGCACCAGTGAATAATTCCAAAGGAATTACTTATATAATGATATAATAAGTAGTAATCCTAGTTTAATTTCGAGGATTTCGTTGAAATTAGTAAACTAATTACCTTAAAACTATTAGTGATATAAATTCACGGATCTGAAACAAGAAAAACGGTCTTGTATGACTAAAAATTTTTCTTCTACTGCACTTGAATAATTGTAAATTTTTATTAATAGTTCCTAATTAAAATATATGTATATATATATACTAAAAATAATCTCGAATTATCCCATCACATTTGGTTTAATTTTTCGGTTATCCATTCTTCAGCATTTGAAATTTTAGTACACCCTATTAGAATTTCAGACTTATTAATAAGTTCTGAAAACAAGCAAATTTTATTTCCCTTTGCTGAACCAAGTAATGAAATAGTATTAATAATAGTAATAGTGAGGTTTCTATTAAATCAACAAAGCTTTTGTTATACTCGATGGAGGAACAGAGGACTTATGTAATTCCCAAAAATAATAAGTAAATCAGTGATTTAATTTCTATTAGGTTTTATTATTTTTTTTTTTGTTGTTTGGGAATTTTTTAAGTATACATAATATCTCTTACACATAGAGTAATCTTTAGAAAATAAATAACTATGTTAAAAAAATTTTATTGACTATTTATCCCCTACGCCCATCAAGCTTTTTAACTACTCAAGTAGCTTCAAGCTTTCCAGTTAGTCAAAATAAAAAATTGAAACTTTTTTGATAACGTTTATCTGCGCATCTATATCCAACAATTTTAAAAAAAATATATTTTATAGAAGTTGAGTGTCCATTCATAATTAATTTCTTATGACTATTTCTTACTTATTCTATTCTTAATTTTGTTAGTATTACAAGGCCACTGAATGATCATATAAGCGACAGAACCAATCTAATTGCTTTCATGGTTGGAGCTACTGAAGTGTGTTTGATATATATAGTCCTAGGAGGATGGAATATCGACGTATGTAACTAATGGGCTCATCCCTCAATGGGTTAGCTCTAATAGAAACTAATTTTACTGGAATTAAATTACTCAGAAGGATTCTCTATAATTATAATGGATGTTTAAACCTTTCAAATAAATACCGCATTTAACATATACAAACCAAATTTATATTTCTTCAAATCGCAAATTTGCTGAAGTTGGCTGAAATCGGACCAGTTGGAGGGGAGATTTTCGAAAATTCAAAATATCTCCGTTATTGTGCGTCGGATCGAAAAATTATATATAACCAATCTTATTGAACATTACATTTAGTATAAATAATGTTATATACATTTATTCTCTATATTCAATATTAACCGAGATATTTGCATTTTTATTAAGTGAGTGCCTGATAAATAGAGTTGAGATCGGCTGAAGTTCGTTATGTTCGGGACTTTCCGCCGAAAGCTAGTTCGGCCGTTTCCTTACTGTTCGGCTCTCCTGAAATTGGTTTAGAAACTCGTTATTACTACTGTTATTACTTGGCAGATTTCTCTATTGTAAAACTTCAGGTGGGAAATCTGCTTAGTTTACGCAACTCCTGCGTGACAGGTTTTTTATTAAATGGATTTCTTTGCAGATCCCTTTTCACCAGAAATGAAGTAAAGAGATTGTCCAATGGATTAGTCGAAACAGGTGTTTGTTTATATTATATGAGTGTGTGTGCCAACTATAGTTTTCAGTCTTACAGTACTATGAGAGTTGTAGAATCCTGTCAAAAAATGGAAAGAAATGTTTTAATGGAACAGTAAATACCAGAAGATCTCTTTATGGCCAGTGGAGGCAATATGAGAATACTCAAAATGGCCGAATCAAGGTTATAAAGCTTATAGCAACTTTCATTCATATTATTAGCACAAGAGCTTGTAGAATCGCGAGTATTGATTATGTCAAAAATGATAGAGTGCAGTAACCTAGAATACAAAAAATTAAGTATTTTTTGTTAACAACAACTTCACTGAGTCAATTGGTAATCTAGGGGTGAGTGACTGTCTATAGCTCTTTTGTAAAAATGTACTATTGTTGAGAAGAGAAATAAAAGAATAATAAAATGAGGTCATTGAATGAGGTATGTTGCCGCTTTAGAGACGGGATTGGCATTTAAAAGGTCAGAGGAAGTGTTCGCACTAGGGCAGTAGGGTGATGCTCGTTATGAGCTTTTGGCAGATATCCAGGTGACCCCTTCAACAGGTCATGACCAAGGTACAGTCGGCAACATCTCTCTCTCACTCTCTCTCTCTCTCTCTCTCTCAAACACTATCTCTCTCTCCCCCCTCTCTTTTTCCCATTACTCCTAGCACTAGGAAATAGCTTCTCCCCGGGCAACGGATCTAAAGCTTTATTTATATCTAGTACCTAGGAAGTAATAACTTCAGTTTCTCATTGCCATTATTTTCTACAGCATTAGAGGTGGAATGAGGAAGCATATTTTATTTAGCCTCTTCTCTCTAGCACCATTTATACATGTGCTTACCTTTAGGTTATATGCCTTTGATAATAAATTCCGCTTAAAGGAAATAAGCCAGTGAGCTTGTTTTTAGAGCGCCATTTTGAACACATTCAAATTATCTTGGAGAAACCTACAAAAATGAGTTTCGTTCATAGTAGCTTATGTATTTTGAACTCTAGTCACTAGTGAATACATATCCAAAATTGCTCATCTAAAATACGGAGTATGGGCCTAGGGAACAGTTGAAATATAAATTGGCGTTATATATCTTTATCATTCACACAGGAACATTTTACATTACGAATCACTGGAATCCAAGAACAACAGATGTGCCTGATGTGGGCACCACATACACCAATAAATGACGAAATCAATTTAAGTTTTATGTTTGCACTTCATTTCAAATTGTTTCACTTTGAACTAAAATGGGAGATACAGACTGTTATAAGAAGAGACGTTGAGAAATTGTCAGATGCCCAATAAGAGCAGAAATAGAAGGCTAGAAATAGATATATGATCTTCAGTCTCATTGAATTTAATAACTTGTAAATGAAATTCATTTAAAAATTAACGCGTCCGGTGTAAAATACAATACAATTCTTTTTCAATATGCAATTTTCAAAGACATTAGCTCCTCTATTGAGGAGTCAATACAATAATGAAAAGAAGTAAAAGTGAAAATCTTGATCTTGGGCCGGTCATGGCAGTTACAGAGTTAAAGAACTTTTTTCTTTATATATTTAATACTTACATCATTGACAATAATGGTTCAATCTTTTCTCCTGAACTACATCTACCGCCGCAAGTGAGTGAGTTAGACAAATATAGTACACTTCCCATGAAACTGTATGAATGATTATACCAAAACATTTTCCCTTTCATTGACTTCATCTTTGTACATTACTTAAAAGTATTTCCTGGCAGCATTCAATGGGGGGGGGGGGTCATTCTCGAAAAAAAAAAGCCACAATTTAAAGGACAAGTATAAAATATAATGTGAGAAGTTCCTAAATTGTGAAGTAAATGACCTGCCAGCAGAAAGTGTTACAGTTATGTCAAGTTGAATTTCTGGGATCTGGACGCAAGATAAAAAGAAGTATAACCGTCGTTTAACTATATCAATGTTATTGATAAAAGGATTCTACTAACAATAAAATAGAATTTATAGAATATCAAATCCTTATTTATTAATTAGATAAATAAAAAATAAATTTAAAGGAAAAATATAAGCCTTATCACAAATGATTATTATATTCATAGATTTTAAGGACATACAGCTTCTATATATTTGAATATAAACGTAGAGTACCTCGGATGTTCCACGTTAGTTATGATGGGCTTGGAAAAATATTTAGGATGTAATATTTAGATGTTCTACCATTTTAAAAAATGTATTCAGCACTTAGTGACGACTACAATTCCCCATATTCAGAGTAGTTAGATTAAGCTAGCTGAACATTTCAGCAGACGTTGAAATCACTAAGCTCTAAATAAATTAATTAACGGAGTAGACAAAATAATTATTACATTCTTTTAAGTTAAAATAATGCTGGTAGTGCCAAATGGAATTCCAACTTACAGGAAGTGGCTGTAGGATGGGATGAACAGCCTGTGACAGTGTGACATTGGATACCGGAGAAATTTAGCTATTATCTGATTCAGCCACGGTCTTTAGAAGGATGTACAGCAGAGGACTAAGTTTAATAATTTGAAAAGGGAGGGAAAAAAAGATAAACCTTATCTAAAAAGAATACGTAATTTCCTTGATGCTAATAATATTTCTCCTTTTCTCATCTGATACGAGCATTCAGAATATAAAGAAGGGGGGGGGGCAGCTCCTTGCCTTGCATATTTCATGTTATATTCTGATAGAAAAAGGGAATATTATCATCTCTCGACTATTCGTGCTTCTCAAGTTGTTGCCTCGGAAAATACCAAATGAATTACTGGTGAAGGCAGTGGTTGAGTAACTCATTTTATTGAAGGTCAACGAATTAGTCAAATATCACAAGGCTCTTTATTTGAGCAGCGAGTTCCAATCTTAATACAAGACGTCTTCAGTTCCGAAGCCGAGCTTCTTGGTCTCATTAATGGCCAAGAAAGTATAATGCACTTCTGTTGGTAATCCAGTATTCGGAAGAGCCAATGATCTACTTCTGGGATGAAAATGCCTTGCTTTTGAGATGAAATTCCACTGCGGAAATAAAGAAATTCTGATGGAATTTGCAAATTTTTCAACTTTCTATACGACAAGTACAAGCTATTTAAAGTTCCCATGAAATTTCTTATAAATAACGAGACATCCAATGGAAATAATACCAAACTATGTTATACACGTAATTAATATTAGTTCAATTAATAAAAAAAATTAAGGTTTAACCAATGGCATAGCAGTTTATTAATGCTTTTTGGTCTGTAGTATAAAAATAACTTTTAGTATGTATATCGATTGTCCGTTTTTCTGTGTGTGTTTATAATGGTAAATCATTTTATGACATAAGGAGAACTTTTGGAAGAAATGTGTAAAAAAATATATATTAAATAATTTCTTAAATTTTGGAGTCGTTGCTTGTCTAGCACTCTTAGTACCAGAGGTTCCCATGAGGCTCACTACTTTGCTTTATTAAGTATAAGAGTTCATATTTTCCTGGTTTTTGTGATGGAATGAAAGGCTTATTAGTTTTATTTATATTTCTGCATTTTAGGCTACGATGTATCACGAAACAGATTGGTATTTAATAGAAATTATTGAAGTTTCAGTTTCTTTCCCAGCCTCCTATAGATTTAGGCTAAAAGTACTGTCTGAACCCAGGGAAAAATGGCAAATCGTATGTAAAGGATGAAATATATAAATTTATTTCTAATTGTTTGAGACTTCAACCCTTGAAATTGCTTTACCTCGAACCTGGCATGCCGACATTAGTTTTTGGATTACTAAAATGTGAGTGATATAGATAACAATTATTCTGTTTCATTATGAATTACAGTACTAAATATAGTAAATAGTTTTCAATAAAATTAATATGTTATATTCATATATATTTCAGTAAGTATTTTTTTTATAGGGTGTGGAATATTTCAATCTATCTGTTTAGCTCTAAGACGTTCGTTTCCCTGTTGTTGTTTTTTTACAATTAAGACACTTTCCATTGGGAAGTTATTAAAATTGAGTGATGAATTTCTCATTTGTATTTATTCCATACAATAATAGTCATGGTGGTGTTAAGTGTTACCAGTATGTAGATTTATCTATTGTAAAACTTGACGTGTGAAATCTGCTTAGTTAACGCAAACCCAGCGTGACGGGCATTATTTCTTGACTCGAAAGTTTTTATTTATCTATACCATTCTCAGCCGAGAAGTGAGTCGCTCACCTTCTTAGCTCTCTCGTAAGTACTGCCTCTACACCTGTCATACATTTTCCACGTATCCTCATTAGGCATGTATTTCATGGCTTTCCGATCATCCCAATTCCAAATTTTGAGAGTTTTTTGTGAATGCTGATGATATGTAGGTATATTTCACTTTCTCTTTTTTCCTTCGCAACCCTTCCTATATTGGTATATTATAACCTTTCCTTGATCAAGATCGTATTCTTTATCACTAAGACCTACCAGTACATTAATTATTTTCTTCTCCCCCCCACCCACACTTTTTCTTAATTTCTTTATCATTTATTTCCGTTTAATATCTCCTTATATATGCATAAACTAAGCCGAATCTTAAATTCCATATCTGAATTGTAGTTTAACAACATATAAAATAAGTTTCAATTTTAATCTAATCTTCCAATTCTCTTGAAGAGGCTCTACGTTTAATTAATATTTCATATAATTTAGTACACTTTTACCTACAGAGCATCGTTAAATTGGAACCGAGAAACTGTTCCTTGAGAAATTTCCCAATCAAAACTAAACTTCGTCGAATTGAGTTTGTTAACTTAACCTGAACCTGTTTAATCACTTATACAACGGGTATAGGAGGAGTAAACCCGTCAAATAATTGAACTGAATTTTGGAGAGTAGTGGTTGAATTTCACAGATGAAGTTATAAGTTATCATTTATTGATCACCTGTCAAATCATTTATTGATGTATCAAATCTCTCTCTCTCTCTCTCTCTCTCTCTCTCTCTCTCTCTCTCTCTCTATATATATATATATATATATATATATATATATATATATATATATATTAATTGTAACCTCTGTCTGTACATTGATTTTTTCTCGAAATTTCACGATACTTTTTCGTTTCACATGCCATAGACACGACATCTGCAATTTGTTTCTTTTGGTGTCTGTTTGTTTGATACCTTTTCACGCATAAACGGCTTAACCGAATTTTGTGAAACTTGGTATATATAATACTACTAACCCAGCTTAGAGTTTAGGCTATATTAATATTCTCAGAGACAAACAGGAGTTGGGGTTATAAGGGAGGTCTGAAATTAATCACAGGGATATTTTGTTTTCTATTGGTTTCTCGGGAAAAATCCACTTAACAAAAGTTGTTTATTTTGTTGTTGTCTACAATTTCGTCGTACAGCAAAGTATAAATGACTTAAATGATAATATGTTTTACCAAAATATCTAGGGACGAGCAGGAGCGGAGGTTGTAAGGGAGGCCTGAAATTAAAAATAGCGATATTTCGTTTCCTATTGGTTTTTCGGTAAATATGCACATTTCAAAAGTTGTTTTTATTTAGAGTAACATTTGTTATATTCACTTTTTCGTTTAAGAAAGTATAAATGAGATACACACTAAAAACTAACGCGGGAATCAACAATTTTATTTATAAATTTTGGCACTATTGGAATTTCATTCTACTTACATCCGACTATTTCTAAATCATGTGAGCTTGGAGTGGGTTTGACAGAAATATGTGCATTATAGATTCTATTTAATTACAATAAATGCTATCCATTATTATGATTTGAATTATTCACGATGTATCAAACAGTAGAGGAGAATTGATTGTGAACTCATTTTCATTTACGCCTTTAAACTAAAATTTCTATTCTATAAGTTACCTACAGTTACCTAAGTCCTTATGGAAAAATAATAACCCCAGACGGGAAGTATAATTGTACAGACGGAAGCCTTACTATAAAAATACCCTCAATATTCAGTCTCTAATGTTTTCCTGAGCGAAGAAGGGTACCTTACCTAGTCGTACTGTATATGAGTTTACAGAAGCATACGTTTGGAAAATCTTTTAAAGACATTTGGGATTTGGGATAGCCATGTGAGTTAAAACGTTGGCTTTAATGTCCTCCAAGTCTATAGTGGCGAGTTCGATTCTCTCCTGGGCAATAGGAATTTATTTATTTACGCACTCATTAATTAAAATCTTTAGTCCCACCCTAGCTAGAAAATGGTGGTAACCTATATTAGCCAATTAGCTGTAGTACCACAAAGTGGACATTATTAAATAGCATTGAACATTTTAAAATCAGTTGAAAAAATAAAACATGATGAGAAACTGCGGAATCCCTCTGTATTTAATGTCTCTGTGTTTATGTATTTACTAAGGAAGAAGGCTTGAAAAGGATAAAAGCCAGCTTGTGGTAAATAACACACTCTCGGCTGAAGCAGCGGGATTAAAGAGGCAGATTAGAGGATCCTTATCCCGAGAGAAAGGGAGGGGGATCGATTTTCCATCAAGGATCATTCACCGAGAACGCACCGTCATTGAACGCCCTATATACTTTATAATCTCTTTGTCCACGTGTGTACATTTGTAGACGTCATTAGCTTAAAGTTTAAATTAATATTATAAATAAATTTAAATGAGTAAATCCAAATATTCACGATTCTAAAACTTTCGTTAGTCAATCTCACTCATTCCTCTCGATCTATCTCCTGATCACTCTTTCAATTAAGTTATTTTTTAGACTTGTAAAACTCAATATCAAAATATGTCATTGCATGGATATATTCAAGTCCATGTTAATAGGGTATATACTTAGAATAACGACGCTTAGTAAGATGACACAATATTCGGTTATTTTTGTTGAATTAATGAATCAATGAATGTTTCACACAAAAAAAAGTCAGTCACCCAGGGGCTGCGTAAATTAAGCAGATTTCTCACGTGAAGTTATACAATAGAGAAATCTCCATACGAGAGTCGAACAGTTCCGGAAACGACCGAACTACCTTTTGGCGGGAAACACTCGTCCTTTATCGGCCAACTTTTAATAAAAATGCAAATATTTCGGTTAATATTCAAGATAGAGAATAAATGTATAGAACAATATTTATAGTAAATTTAATTTGCAATAAGATTGGTTCTATTCTATTAGTTTTTGATCCGACGTATGGTAACGGAGATATTTCGAATTATCGAAAATCCCCCATATAAACCCCCCTCACTCTGGTCCGATTTCAGCCATTAACGAACTTGATCTGTCTTTTTGTATAAAACGTTTAAACATAGAGGTTGGTAACGATCAAACAAAAATTGCGAGCGTTAACAGAAAATCGCGTCATGAGTACGACCTCAATAGCTGATTTGCCTTAAGGGAAATCTGCTAAAAATGCAGATAATAGTATTCGTAATTATGTTTATTTTTAATATCTATCAATCTTTCTGCTGTACTTATTAATAAGTTTATTTAATGCACGTACTAGGATTTTTTTATCAGATTTCTCTTAAGGGAAATCAGCTATTGAGGTCGTATTCATCACGAGATTTTCAAAAAAAATTTGTTCAAATGTTCATCTATCCTATCCAGGAGATGACGAAAATGAGGTCCGTCCAAAATTTTATAATTATATGTGTGTGAATATATATATATATATATATATATATATATATATATATATATATATATATATATATATAGAGAGAGAGAGAGAGAGAGGGGAGACAAAGAGAGAGAGATTTATTTTTCAACGCTCTCGTGCAGCGGTCGCAGTTTATGTTTGATCGTTATTAAACTCGATATTTAATCTTTCTAGAGAAAAGAAAGATGAAGTTCGTTAATAGCTGAAATCAGAACAGTGGGAGGTCCTTCCCGTCGGGAGGTTTCTTCTTATTATGGCTTGTATTTATTCACTTAATATTCACGGAGGTGTTTTGTTATCAGTATGTAAATTTATCTATTGTTAAACTTCAGGAGGAAAATCTGCTTAGTTTACGCAGCCCATGCGTGACGGACTTTTTTAGTTATATGTACCTAGGTATAGATGCCAAGATAAAAGTAGTCGAAATGGGCTGAGGCAGGGTTAAAACGGATAACTTCAGAATCAGAACAAAATTGATTTGCAATACTTTCTTTACTTCGTATGAGGAAGTAAAAAAAATGAGTTACATCAAGTCAAACATTTCATGTAATGTATAAAGCTACTAGATATAAAGGAAGCCTCAAAGCAGGTGGATGGATATTCTCCGTAGCTTTCTCGCCAAATACACAGGAGCGTGGCTTTCATCAGTAAAATGGGCCTTCCAATTGTGTTGTTTGCATTCATTACGTAATTAGCCCTGAAGAAAGGAGCGTTTGATCAATGCCGACACGCCAAGTCGTTGCCAACAGTGTGGATCTATCGATAAGAGGTGTTAGCGTCATTATGCTATTCATCCCAGATCTGGTTGTCAGCTGCAGGAACAGGTACTTCACGAAGATGTACCAGCAACTATAATTGAGGATGATAAAATTTAAAAAGTTTATAGATTAAGGGAAGTTGAGAAGGAAGCACCATAAAATAAATTGGTGTAGTTGTATATTAACAGATATCCCTTAATCGAAATCAGCTATTCAGGTTGTACTCATGCAGCGATTTTTGGAAAACATAGAAAAAGGGAATATATTGGGATATGACATTATGAGTGTCTTAAAGTAGCATGAGGCAAATCAGCTCACTTTTTTTGAGATTGCTTCTGGGCAGGGCACTGATGATGGAACTCATGCTCTGAAAGCAGTCTGTTAAATATTCTATTTGTTGAAGGAAGGCTTATTTTTGTATTTTCTTTGCAATAATTTACTCAGTGACGAACTTAATAAATAAAATCCTTAGTCGCACCCAAGCTGGACAATGTCTGCAGATATCTCGTGCTGTAGTAACATAAACATTTTATTTTAATAGTGGAAATATGCTGTTCAGGCATTGACTTGACAATATCTCTGATAGTTCCTCTTCACAGAATAATGAGAGCCAAAAACAAGGTCTTAGTACGTTAGCTTAATTTGTCTTATTTTATATTATTATTCTGTAATAGTCTAAATTAATATTTTTAATTCATTTATGTTCAAAAAATAGAATTATCAGTCAAGAAGGAGTTTTAGAAATTCTTGCAATGTCGTTAGCATTTAGAATAAAGTGGATTCCCATTTAGCAGATTTCCCTTAAGGGAAATCAGCTATTGCGGTTGTACTCATGACGCGATTTTCGAAATTTTTCCTCAAATGTCCATCGATCCTACCCAGCAGATGACGAAAATGAGGTTCGTTCAAAACTGTATATATATATATATATATATATATATATATATATATATATATATTTGTCTGTTAGTGCTCTAGTCGCAATTATTGTTTAATCATTACCAAACTCGATATTTAGTCGTTTTATGTAAAAAGAAAGATCAAGTTCGTTATCGGCTGAAATCGGGCCTGGGAGAGGGGAGTTTAAAGGGGAGGATTTTCGAAAATTCAAAATATCTCCGTTACCATAGGTCGGATCGAAAAATCGTATAGAACCAATCTTATTAGAAATTAAATTTACTATAAATATTATTATATACATGTAATCAATATCTTGAATATTAACCGAGATATTTGCATTTTCCAGTTTTCAGCCATCAGCAAGCCGCCACTTCTACTCATGTTACATAAACAATACCCTGCTACATAATAAATCACATTATTCGAAGTTTAAATACCAAAAATTGTATTGAAGAGACCTTTATTATACGAGATACATGCAAATATGTCCTGGTGACCCCCCCCCCCCCGCCGTCTTAAGGTTTTGGACTACTAAAATTTGATTGATTGAGATAACAATTATTCTGACTCATTAATAATTACAGTACTAGATATAGTACTTTAATTTAATGTACTGTAATTAATTACAGTACTAGATATAGTAAATAGCTCTAAATAAAATTAATATGTTATATTCTTATATATTTCAGTAATTGTTTTTCTTTCCGGTGTGAGGCGGGCAGACCAGTTTGTTTACATTTCTAACCCAACGCTTCCTGTCGGCAGGTTATTGAAATTGGATGAAACATTTCTTATTTCCGTTTGTATTTGTTCACGGTGGTGTTGTGTTACCAGTATGTAGATTTATCTATTACTAAACTTCAAGAGGGAAATCTTAGTTTATGCAGCACCTGGGTGACGGACTTTTTTAAGTTAAATGCATACTGAAAAAGCTTGATCAAAATGCCAAGCTCCCGAATGGATAGTAAAAGAAATTTTGTAGAAATGACTATTAGCACATATCAGCCATAAATGCATGCTGAATGTCTTGAACTTTGTTCAGCTCGTAGTGAGGATGAGATGTAAGTACTAACGAACTCTCAATAACAAGATTATTATGCTCCTTGCCGCAGACTAGGGGCCATAAGAAATTACTCAAGGACTTGGTATATTTGTTATCGTTTCTTTCAAACAAAATGCATTGTTTTATGAATTTCGTACGGAGTGTTATCTTCGTAGAAAACACTGTGTTTAGTATATATCTGCTTAGGAGATCTAAATTACCCTTAGCCTGCTCAGCAGACGCTAAGGTCCGTTCAATAAATATCAGCCTTGACCCCTTCCACTTCATGCTAGAACACCATTCCGAGCCACGCTTAGGCTCTTAAAGTTCCTTGACTCGCCTGGGCTCAAATCGTGCTCCGACACAGCATAAATATTTAGCAAAGCTG